>JBAIZL010000002.1:5220793-5343293 GCA_036971475.1 Prosapia bicincta
TTATCTCACGTCTCTCCTACTGCGATCTCTCAAGGCTAAGTGCTCGGTTACATGGTCCGCACTATACACTTAGGATGAACATTGAGAAATACTCTAGATTTTTTGGAAGCTTACTTTGGAAGTGAGTTTATCATTCCTTTTTAATTTTTCACTTGCAAATGGAGTAAAATCCTCTTTTCTAGGATGTCATCTGCCAGTAGAGGCAATCAATAATTCTGCTAGACATTTTTCCTGTTTATTATGTGTGGAGTGACAACGTTATGTAAGAGAACAGTTTGGCTATCAAATTGGTTGCATTAAAACAATGAATTCTGATATTAATTATTATAAAAGGTAGTCTTATTTAATCTTTGTTGAGTACTGTTAAAAAAATGAGTAATTTATTCAACTCAGTTCCTATATACTTCGTGGTTGGTTGTTGATACGTCTGTTCCTAATACAGTAATATTTGTCTTTATGCCTTTACACAATTCATATTTAATTATTTGAAATGATAAAAATGTTCACCCCAACATCTTTCATCAATTACCAACCATTTTCTCACCGCCAGGACGCCAAGTGCTTTCGAAATCCATTTGCTCTGAGTAAATCCATTCCCCCTTCAATCTTCCATTTTGTCATGTCAACAAACTTGCAGCTATTGAAACACGAATCGTTGTTTATTTATGTTGATTTGATGCTGAACAAAGCGGCGGTATTGATTTTTACCATTCATAAATATTATCCCAAAAAGTATAAGACCACAGTGTTATTATTTCATTTTGGGACGTTTAAATCAATGGAATAACAAATTATATAAATAACTTTCTTCAATATCAGTTAAACATAATGTAACAATATGGTGTTACATTATTTGCTACGTTCGTATTATTTGCAACATCATAGACGGAAATTTCATTTTACAAAAATAGCCTATTAAATAAAGTCTACGCTGTTCAGTTTGTATTTAGAATCATTCATTCTCACTCTTTAGTGAGTTATTTTACAAGTTCAGTTGTTTAATGTACTCACTTCTGTAATATAGATTATTTTCTTAAACTCTTTTTTCTAATTAAATGAACATACGTTTGCTACTAGCTTGATAAATGTTAGATGTTTTAAATAAGTAAGATGTAAAAATAGTTAGACGTTTTGAATATAAACTAATTGATTAGCTAAATCTGGTCTTATACTATTAAACAAGACAAAAATTATAAACATTTTTATGTGTAGAAAATATTAAAGAAATTAAGTAAGAAATTAAGGTCTTTCGCAATAACAGATATTTCTTATTGTTTAATAAGCCAATTGTTATTTTGTTCTCTCATCATATTTGGTTAAATATATATTGAAAAATATTATATTAGGTATTAAACGTAATGTCTTTATAGGAAACCGATTGCTACAGTTTAAATCATCACAAATTTAAGGTATCGTGAAAAATATAATTTTTTTAATGCGAGAACATTCAATACTCTTTAATTATTGGAAGATGCCTCAAGTTAAATTGATTACTTTCAAATCCTTTACATTGTTTTTGCTTCACATTACTATAGAGTTTATTTAGTAAAAGTATAGAGTTTATTTAGTGAAAGTGTATAGTTTATTTAGTAAGAGTATAGAGTTTATTTAGTAAAAGTATATAGTCTATTTAGTAAAAGTATAGAGTCTATTTATTAAAATAATAGAGTTTATTTAGTGAAAGTATAGAGTTTAATTAGTAAGAGTATAGAGTTTATTTAGTAAAAGTATAGATTTTACTTAGTAAAAATACAGTCTATTTAGTAAAAGTATAGAGTTTATTTAGTAAAAATATTGAATTTATTTAGTAAAAGTATAGAGTTTATTTAGTAAGAGTATAGAGTTTATTTAGTAAAAGAATAGCGTTTATTTAGTTTATAGAGTTTACTTAGTAAAAAATATAGAGTCTATTTAGTAAAAGTATAAAGTATAAAGTATATTTAGTAAAGGTATAGAGTCTATTTAGTAAAAATATGGAGTTTATTTAGTAAAAGTATAGATTTGACTTATTAAAAATATAGAGTCTATTAATACAAGTATAGATTTTATTTAGTAAAGGTGTAGAGTTTATTTAGTAAAAGTATAGAGTTTATTTAGTAAAGGTGTAGAGTTTATTTAGTAAAAGTATAGCGTTTATTTAGTAAAAGTATAGAGTTTTTTTTAGTAAAGGTGTAGAGTTTATTTAGTAAAAGTATAGCGTTTATTTAGTAAAAGTATAGAGTTTATTTAGTAAAGGTGTAGAGTTTATTTAGTAAAAGTATAGCGTTTATTTAGTAAAGGTATAGAGTTTATTTAGTAAAAGTATAGAGTTTATTTAGTAAAAGTATAGAGTTTATTTAGTAAAAGTATAGAGTTTATTTAGTAAAGGTATAGAGTTTATTTAGTAAAAGTATAGAGTTTATTTAGTAAAAGTATAGAGTTTATTTAGTAAAAGTATAGAGTTTATTTAGTAAAAGTATAGCGTTTATTTAGTAAAAGTATAGAGTTTATTTAGTAAAGGAGTAGAGTTTATTTAGTAAAAGTATAGCGTTTATTTAGTAAAGGTATAGAGTTTATTTAGTAAAAGTATAGAGTTTATTACGTAAGAGTATGGAGTTTATTTAGTAAAAGTATAGAGTTTATTTAGTAAAGGTGTAGAGTTTATTTAGTAAAAGTATAGCGTTTATTTAGTAAAAGTATAGAGTTTATTTAGTAAAGGTGTAGAGTTTATTTAGTAAAAGTATAGCGTTTATTTAGTAAAAGTATAGAGTTTTTTTAGTAAAGTTGTAGAGTTTATTTAGTAAAAGTATAGCGTTTATTTAGTAAAGGTATAGAGTTTATTTAGTAAAAGTATAGAGTTTATTACGTAAGAGTATGGAGTTTATTTAGTAAAGGTGTAGAGTTTATTTAGTAAAAGTATAGCGTTTATTTAGTAAAGGTGTAGAGTTTATTTAGTAAAAGTATAGCGTTTATTTAGTAAAAGTATAGAGTTTATTTAGTAAAAGTATAGAGTTTATTTAGTAAAAGTATAGAGTTTATTTAGTAAAAGTATAGAGTTTATTTAGTAAAAGTATAGCGTTTATTTAGTAAAGGTATAGAGTTTATTTAGTAAAAGTATAGAGTTTATTACGTAAGAGTATGAAGTTTATTTAGTAAAGGTGTAGAGTTTATTTAGTAAAAGTATAGAGTTTATTTAGTAAAGGTGTAGAGTTTATTTAGTAAAAGTATAGCGGTTATTTAGTAAAAGTATAGAGTTTATTTAGTAAAAGTATAGAGTTTATTTAGTAAAAGTATAGAGTTTATTTAGTAAAAGTATAGAGTTTATTTAGTAAAAGTATAGCGTTTATTTAGTAAAAGTATAGAGTTTATTTAGTAAAGGTGTAGAGTTTATTTAGTAAAAGTATAGCGTTTATTTAGTAAAGGTATAGAGTTTATTTAGTAAAAGTATAGAGTTTATTACGTAAGAGTATGGAGTTTATTTAGTAAAAGTATAGAGTTTATTTAGTAAAGGTGTAGAGTTTATTTAGTAAAAGTATAGCGTTTATTTAGTAAAAGTATAGAGTTTATTTAGTAAAGGTGTAGAGTTTATTTAGTAAAAGTATAGCGTTTATTTAGTAAAAGTATAGAGTTTTTTTTAGTAAAGGTGTAGAGTTTATTTAGTAAAAGTATAGCGTTTATTTAGTAAAAGTATAGAGTTTATTTAGTAAAGGCGTAGAGTTTATTTAGTAAAAGTATAGCGTTTATTTAGTAAAGGTATAGAGTTTATTTAGTAAAAGTATAGAGTTTATTTAGTAAAAGTATAGAGTTTATTTAGTAAAAGTATAGAGTTTATTTAGTAAAAGTATAGCGTTTATTTAGTAAAAGTATAGCGTTTATTTAGTAAAAGTATAGAGTTTATTTAGTAAAAAGTATAGAGTTTATTTAGTAAAAGTATAGAGTTTATTTAGTAAAAGTATAGAGTTTATTTAGTAAAGGTGTAGAGTTTATTTAGTAAAAGTATAGAGTTTATTTAGTAAAGGTGTAGAGTTTATTTAGTAAAAGTATAGCGTTTATTTAGTAAAAGTATAGAGTTTATTTAGTAAAAGTATAGCGTTTATTTAGTAAAAGTATAGAGTTTATTTAGTAAAAGTATAGCGTTTATTTAGTAAAAGTATAGAGTTTATTTAGTAAAAGTATAGCGTTTATTTAGTAAAAGTATAGAGTTTATTTAGTAAAAGTATAGCGTTTATTTAGTAAAAGTATAGAGTTTATTTAGTAAAAGTATAGAGTTTATTTAGTAAAAGTATAGCGTTTATTTAGTAAAAGTATAGAGTTTATTTAGTAAAAGTATAGCGTTTATTTAGTAAAAGTATAGAGTTTATTTAGTAAAGGTGTAGAGTTTATTTAGTAAAAGTATAGCGTTTATTTAGTAAAAGTATAGAGTTTATTTAGTAAAGGTGTAGAGTTTATTTAGTAAAAGTATAGCGTTTATTTAGTAAAAGTATAGAGTTTATTTAGTAAAGGTGTAGAGTTTATTTAGTAAAAGTATAGCGTTTATTTAGTAAAAGTATAGAGTTTATTTAGTAAAAGTGTAGAGTTTATGTAGTAAAAGTATAGAGTTTATTTAGTAAAGGTATAGAGTTTATTTAGTAAAAGTGTAGAGTTTAGTTAGTAAAAGTGTAGAGTTTATTTAGTAAAAGTATAGAGTTTATTTAGTAAAAGTATAGAGTTTATCTAGTAAAAGTATAGAGTTTGTTTAGTAAAAGTATAGAGTTTATTTAGTAAAGGTGTAGAGTTTATTTAGTAAAAGTATAGAGTTTGTTTAGTAAAAGTATAGAGCCTATATGAGTTTCCTTTGCTATATATTTTATTAATACAACCGTATTCCTGTAAAATTTGAAAATGGTTCTTGGAGCTGCAATATAGCTTTAAAAAAATACTAATAATGTCAGTGAATGATAAAATGGTGATATTTTGCTATTTGGATGGAAACCAAATAGTTTTATTTTGCTTTATGTGGAATAGTACAATAATAATATGTGTACCGTTAATTTTAACGATAAAAACCTTTGTATCACTTTATACTCCAGAAAGTAGTTTTAAAAGTAAATAAATAAAGTAGGTAAATCTAAAGTAGGTGCTATATGTCCAACACTGATTTATTGTTAACTGTGTGGCTATTTACAAATTCTAAACTCATTTATTTATAATTTCGTATGTGTGAAGATTGTCAATGTACAGCTAAAAGTGTTGTTTTCACGACGTAAGCAAAATACACCTGTCATTTTTATTGGCAGGTTTTAATTTTTGTAAAATGTTTATTATTTTTTCGATCGATTCAAATTTTGTCTTCAGTTTGGGGCAAAGGTCAGTTCAGTTGATTTATCACTTGTGGAGTCAAGCGATCTCCAATTGGCAGCAATCTAAGATATATAGACTCTTGTGTTTGCCATTTTGTATGAGGTGTGTATAATGACAGCCTTTATACCAAATATATGCAAAATTTAGATTAACATTATTCTATTCCAACTCAATAATAGTTTAAAGATGTTGATCATACAACATACCTTTTGTATGTACTGCACTTGATGTACTGGTTGTGATTGTACATTGTTACATACATACAACAAAAGGTGCTTTACAATAGAAAAGCGCTAAAACGTTTTTGAATTTTGTAAACATAATATCGTTGGGACGCAAAAACACCTGGTTTCTAAGATTAAATAAATTCAAAGATTTTATAAACTACCAACACCCAATATTTAAACTTAGTTTCTGTTTATCTAAGACATACGACTAAGTTCAAACTAGATAATGACAATTTTGTTAATATCATATACATTACGCTCACATTATATGTGTGGCGTACCACTAACAGTGAAATCCAACACAGTTTATTATATGATCACAAAGTTCATTAACTGTGATTGTTTATTATTTAGGAAAATAAAAGTAAGTCAGTGGGATTTTTAAGATTATCAATGATATATTGTGATAAATCACAAACTTTTTTATAGAGTTAAACTGAGTCGAGCGATTTAAAACTAAATTTCGACTAATAATAAATTGTGTATTTTTAAACACAAAATTTAAGTAATGTCATATTAAATTGTTTAAAGAACAAACTAAAAACAATTGATTGTATAGCGATTTTTTAGCTGAATGTATTTTCTCCTCGTGTTACATAAGAAATATGCATTTCAGGCTCTAATAAAATAACGCATAGGAAATGGATTCAAAATTTTGAAATGTTATTTTTATGAAATTATATCAGTAGAAAACTAAACTTTTCTAATTATAAAATTTAAACGTTTCTAATTAAAACTTTTATTTAAGGTTTTTATTAGAATATTAAAATCGTAATAGAATAAGTCTAAAGCTTAGTGGGGATTTGTATCAAATTGTTAATAAAACACAGTGTTTTCATTTAAAATGTATATTGATCATATAGTGAACATGTTGCCTTTATGATCGCAAACTGTGCTTTGAATATTTTCTGATAAGGGGAATACTCTAAGACCACGTGACCATATTTGTATTACGTTATCACAATGGCGCGTCAGTCTAGATAAGCTACCACCTTATCTTTGATGATAACTAGTTACTTTCTTCATATTGTAATGGAGTGTTTTTGTACAACGGTTATTGTGGTTTGTTTTTGTGTAATTTTATTCTTTTCATTTGTGTATATTTACATTTATCATACATGTACGTACTGGAAAAGGCGCGGCGTAAAGTATTTCGAAATAATCGAAAACTACGACAGATTTTTTTTCAGACAAGTCAATCAATCAGTTATTGTGGATACATTGTATAAAAAGTTTGCCGGCGAAAGGTTTTATGGAATTATTCACTACAAGACCCCGATTTTAGTACTGCGAGATCCTGCTTTGATTCATAGGATACTGACAACAGATTTTCACTATTTCGAAGATAGATTCTTTTCAGAAAGTGTAAGAGTGACTAATGATTTAATTCTTATGAGCGGTACCCAGTGGAAAGAGGTGAGAGAAAAGCTTTCCCCGTTGTTTAGGTTAGGCCAGCTGGAAACGCTTGTACAGAAAATTGCGTCTACTTCGATTTATTTCAGTGAAGTAATAGATATGAAGCTTTTATGTGAAAATGAAATGGAAATATGCGATATAATGTTAAACTATTCATTGAATTCAACTAATTCCGTGGCCATGGGATTCGAATTAAACTGTTTGAGCAATAATAACATGGGTTTTGTTGGAAGAGGGAGCGAACTGTTTCGACGCTCATTCCTCTCTATGTTAGCAGCGTTGAAGGATGCACTTGACTTTAAATTAGTGAAACATTTACCAAACATAATTGGTATGCATCCTCTACCGAGACATGTAGAAGAGTTTTATGTGAGTTTGTTTAAGGAATCAGTGGCCTATAGGCAGAATAACAATGTGCAAAGGAACGATTTTATTCAAATCCTTATCAACTTGAATAAACGTTATGAGAATTCCGTAAAGGAGGAGAAACCAACAAAGAGCGATGATGGCATTCTGGGTAAGTAAAATTGTGTGCACTTGCATGATTTTATATTTTGTTTGTTATCAACACTTCTTGTGTAAAATATAAAAATTGTTTCCAGTTATAAATATTCAGATAAAACGAACGAAAAAATAAAACAATCTTCCTAATCAAAACAAATTTGATCAGAACCCAGGATATATTATAATTGTTATATTTTTCCTAAAGGACATGATGAAAATAATTTTAGATATCAGAACAGTTTTGATTTATTAAATTTCATAAATTTATAAAACTAAGTTAATATATTTATAAATGTGGGGAATAATTTATACATTGTACATTTATACGTGTAATTATTACGTCTATAGATTTTATGCGTTTTACCCTTTAACTCAAAAATTGAAAATACAAGAACTGGAATATTTATTAAATGTAAACTAACCATTTATTTATTTTTATTAGAAGTTATGTATTTTGTAATGGATGTCAAATTAACTTTTTTTACATAATTGACAGGCAAATAACCTGTGTGAAACAATTTCAATACCATGTGAAATAAAACACTGTCATAAACACGTAATAGAAAACTGTGCTTTCTTTATGATCATTTTATATTACACTTAAGATACGAGTACAGTTTTTACGAAATGTTGTAGTGAAAATATGTGATACAATTATTATCTAATAAATAATATTTTCGAAAATTAATATGTTTTTCTCCATATAATAACTCTGTAGTTAATTTCTAGTTTAATAATACTGTTTTAGATTTATTTGGATATAAAGTTGATTTATATAGATCCACATATGTTGCCAACACATACATTATTAAGAAAATATGAAAAATAAACTATGGTACTATTACTAACTAATGTTACTACTGTATAAATGTTACTTTTCAGAACTCCTATAGAAACTAAAAACCAAACAAATGAAAATTAAGCTGTGGTGTGTATTTTTTGTTTTAGATACCACATTTTTGGCGTCCTTTATGTTTGCTTTTTACACTATAGGGATCAAAACAGTAGGTTATACTCTCAGTGCATGTCTGCTCGAGCTGGCTAAAAATATATGTGTTCAAAGGAAGTTGAGAGAGGAAATATTGTCGATAACAAGGAAGAGTGAAAGTGAATTATCGTTTTCTAGTCTGAAAGAGATGAAATATATGGACAAAGTAATTTCAGGTACTTAAAACTAATTAATTATGTAAAGTTATCGCCTATGAAATATTTATAGACGTCTGCCTAAATATGTACAATATATTTTAGTGCCATGTAATCTGCTTATGATGGTTAGATTAGAGATTAGTTAGTTTACTGTAATAAACTCTTGAAGCAACCACATGCTCCACATTCAGCCACAACTGAAATTATCTATCAGGCCTAATAATCCTTCACGTGAATGTGTAAAGTTTGATTGGAAAAGGATCATCCTATTGTATGTAGTAAGATAAATTTCAATCAATCATGTCAGATTGAAAATCCACATGGACTGTCAATTCTCAGAAATGGGGATGGGCGTTAACAAGAGGAGAACCCATATAAAACACCTTATTTGTTCTTTCAGGAGCCAGATAGATAGCTAGAGAGTCAGAAAGATAGATAGTTAGAGTCAGAGTTATGGAGATGCAGATGCATGATTATTGTATTTAATTAGTATCATTAACTTGTCCTATGAGAAGTGTTATTGTGTAGTGCAATATGGATCAGAATGTAAGTTAAATATATCATATTCAGTTATCTCTGCAATACTGTGATAGTCATCTATAACCATGAACCTTTCCAACACACAAATGAAATGAAGATAAAGTGCATTAAGGTAAATCATTAGCTCGGCACATTACAATATTTTTAAATTTAAACTCTATTGAATTTAAGAAAGTGAATCCCTCTCCTGGCCTGTAATTAGCTACTATCTCCCAACACAATATCAGCCTTTTGTAAACACATTATCAGTGTGGACTCAATATCAGCCTTTATGTGAGCACAATATCAGTGTGGACATTAACCTTTTGTTAATAAGAATAACATTTATTTTTGCTAGTTGCATTCTGATGCTAAAATTATAAAACAAAACTATAGGCTGTTGAGGTAGTCTATACTTGTTTATGGTGTTAACAATAGGTTGATATTATATTTCATTGATATATTTATAATAAATTATAATTTAATTTTACATTTTACCACCTATTTACATCTGTGTTAGTTAATTGACTTTGGCTACTTTTCATTGTTACATTTAGATTAAATTATAATAACATTTTACAATTTTATTACCTATTTACATCTATGCGAATTATTTGAATTAGGCAAAATTACATCTTATTGTTATATTTAGAATGATTTATAATTTGTTTTTACAATTTTGTCACCTATTTTCATTTGTGCGTATTACTTGAATTGTCCATGGTTATTTTATAATTGTATAACCGTTGACAGCATGAAATTAGTACAGGATAATAATGGGGTTTACACACACACACACACACACACACACACACACACACACACACACATACACACACACACACACACACACACACACACTCACACACACTCACACACACACACACACACACACACACACACACACACACACACACACACACACAAACACACACACACATACACACACACACACACACACACACACACACACACATATATATATATATATATATATATATATATATTGGTATATGATGATGAGTGTAAATTAAACTTAGTTCATCTACAAAAAATAAAACTTCTTTATACGATTATTAAAATTTTAAATATAATTAGTACCAGTAACAATTGACTGCTGTAGCTTGGCAAAATTTGTAAAATGTTTAATTTATTTTTAGAAACTCTTCGTAAATATCCTGTTGCAATTGGGTTAGTTAGAACGTCGACGATGGACTATAAGATACCAGAATCGGATGTCGTATTAGATAAAGGTGTCCTAGTGTATATTCCTGTGTATTCTCTTCACCGAGATCCAGAATTCTATCCAAATCCTGATACTTTCGACCCAGAAAGATTTTCAGAGGAGAATAAAAATGACCGGCAGTGTGGCACTTACCTACCATTTGGGGCAGGACCAAGGGGATGTATAGGTAAAATTGACTTGTAAATTAAGTTTCTAAATTCAATTTATTGCCCTGTTCTGTTTTAAAATCAATCAGAGGACGTGTATTAGGAATTTGAAATTATTTATGTTAAGATACTTAAAATTTAGTTTATGACTTATAGTATCATTTATAGGTGGTATTTTTTTATTTAAATATTTATTAAAGTACAAAAATATCGGTAGGAGTAAAAAAGTGCTCGAGACTTGACAAATTCATAAATATCTATAATATGTTATTTTGATAATATATTATGTAATGCCGTAAACCCACCAACATCAATACTACCATTCAAAACCTTTCAAACTACCTACACCAAAGCAAACTAGCGGCTTACATCACCATGATATATTAAATCACCAAGATGATCACCATCTTATTAAAACTCCTTTAGAGAAACAAGGATACCACCAAGAAATAAACACCATATATAGCACAAACCAATGGATAAAACAAAACAATGATTGACAAACTATACAATCGCCTGAAAAGTAACCTCAATACTTAACTCCAAATACTCAAAACGACCAACCAATAAAATAACTAACAATAAAATAGAGATCACTCAAACTCATACCACTGAAGACATTACGTAAATAAAATTACAGAATATTCTACTCCACACACAAGACACTAAATTAACAATTGAAATTGAACATCATAAACAAAAACATTTATATCTCTGCCGGTGTTTACAAACTTACATTTAAAGCCATAAAATAAAATTTGTAAATGATTTGAGTCTATTTTCAACTTAAACTGCTAACTTGACAAATACTTTCTTACATAAATTAATTATTATGTTATAGGTGTTGACACGTAAACTGGCATTTGACCTTGACGTGGCGGGGGTGGATGGAGATTAGGCTAAGACCGTTCTGCCAACATCTCTTTGCGAACGTGACAAACGTCATTAGAGCATTTCGTATTTCACCTACTGAGCGCCTTCACGAGGCCAGCTAAGACAAATACGCAACCCGCATGACGGTAGCAAAGTTCTTGTCTAGGCTAGTACAGGCGATCGTTCAAGTGCCATCTTACGTGTAAATAGTATATACTTGTCTATAGGATCATGTACTTTTATTCTTCAATGAAATTATTATTATTACTATTAACACTATGTTTTTGTTGTTGTATTAGATTATTATTCTACACACTTTTAAGTCCATTATTATTTACACACTACATTTATAAAAACATTGAAACACTACATTAATTAGCACTAATAATAACTAATGAGATCGTTAATAGTCTATTTACACTTATAATGAACTGTCACTGTTACTTTAGCTTTACTCGCTCTTCACTACATTACAAAACACTGCTCCTTATTACATTAGCACTAATAATAACTAATGAGGTCGTTAATAGTCTATTTACACTTATAATGAACTGTCACTGTTACTTTAGCGTTACTCACTCTTCACTACATTACAAAACACTGCTCCTTATTACATTAGCACTAATAATAACTAATGAGGTCGTTAATAGTCTATTTACACTTATAATGAACTGTCACTGTTACTTTAGCTTCACTCGCTCTTCACTACATTACAAAACACTGCTCCTTATTACATTAGCACTAATAATAACTAATGAGGTCGTTAATAGTCTATTTACACTTATAATGAACTGTCACTGTTACTTTAGCGTTACTCACTCTTCACTACATTACAAAACACTGCTCCTTATTACATTAGCACTAATAATAACTAATGAGGTCGTTAATAGTCTATTTACACTTATAATGAACTGTCACTGTTACTTTAGCGTTACTCACTCTTCACTACATTACAAAACACTGCTCCTTATTACATTAGCACTAATAATAACTAATGAGGTCGTTAATAGTCTATTTACACTTATAATGAACTGTCACTGTTACTTTAGCGTTACTCACTCTTCACTACATTACAAAACACTGCTCCTTATTACATTAGCACTAATAATAACTAATGAGGTCGTTAATAGTCTATTTACACTTATAATGAACTGTCACTGTTACTTTAGCGTTACTCACTCTTCACTACATTACAAAACACTGCTCCTTATTACATTAGCACTAATAATAACTAATGAGGTCGTTAATAGTCTATTTACACTTATAATGAACTGTCACTGTTACTTTAGCTTTACTCGCTCTTCACTACATTACAAAACACTGCTCCTTATTACATTAGCACTAATAATAACTAATGAGGTCGTTAATAGTCTATTTACACTTATAATGAACTGTCACTGTTACTTTAGCTTTACTCGCTCTTCACTACATTACAAAACACTGCTCCTTATTACATTAGCACTAATAATAACTAATGAGATCGTTAATAGTCTATTTACACTTATAATGAACTGTCACTGTTACTTTAGCTTTACTCGCTCTTCACTACATTACAAAACACTGCTCCTTATTACATTAGCACTAATAATAACTAATGAGATCGTTAATAGTATATTTACACTTATAATGAACTGTCACTGTTACTTTAGCTTTACTCGCTCTTCACTACATTACAAAAAACTGCTCCTTATTACATTAGCACTAATAATAACTAATGAGATCGTTAATAGTATATTTACACTTATAATGAACTGTCACTGTTACTTTAGCTTTACTCGCTCTTCACTACATTACAAAAAACTGCTCCTTATTACATTAGCACTAATAATAACTAATGAGATCGTTAATAGTATATTTACACTTATAATGAACTGTCACTGTTACTTTAGCTTTACTCGCTCTTCACTACATTTCAAAACACTGCTCCTTATTACATTAGCACTAATAATAACTAATGAGATCGTTAATAGCCTATTTAAAATTATAATGAACTGTCACTGTTACTTTAGCTTTACTCGCTCTTCACTACATTACAAAAAACTGCTCCTTATTACATTAGCACTAATAATAACTAATGAGATCGTTAATAGTATATTTACACTTATAATGAACTGTCACTGTTACTTTAGCTTTACTCGCTCTTCACTACATTACAAAAAACTGCTCCTTATTACATTAGCACTAATAATAACTAATGAGATCGTTAATAGTATATTTACACTTATAATGAACTGTCACTGTTACTTTAGCTTTACTCGCTCTTCACTACATTTCAAAACACTGCTCCTTATTACATTAGCACTAATAATAACTAATGAGATCGTTAATAGCCTATTTAAAATTATAATGAACTGTCACTGTTACTTTAGCTTTACTCGCTCTTCACTACATTACAAAAAACTGCTCCTTATTACATTAGCACTAATAATAACTAATGAGATCGTTAATAGTATATTTACACTTATAATGAACTGTCACTGTTACTTTAGCTTTACTCGCTCTTCACTACATTACAAAACACTGCTCCTTATTACATTAGCACTAATAATAACTAATGAGATCGTTAATAGCCTATTTAAAATTATAATGAACTGTCACTGTTACTTTAGCTTTACTCGCTCTTCACTACATTACAAAAAACTGCTCCTTATTACATTAGCACTAATAATAACTAATGAGATCGTTAATAGTCTATTTACACTTATAATGAACTGTCACTGTTACTTTAGCTTTACTCGCTCTTCACTACATTACAAAACACTTCTCCTTATTACATTAGCACTAATAATAACTAATGAGATCGTTAATAGTCTATTTACACTTATAATGAACTGTCACTGTTACTTTAGCTTTACTCGCTCTTCACTACATTACAAAACACTGCTCCTTATTACATTAGCACTAATAATAACTAATGAGATCATTAATAGTCTATTTACACTTATAATGAACTGTCACTGTTACTTTAGCTTTACTCGCTCTTCACTACATTACAAAACACTGCTCCTTATTACATTAGCACTAATAATAACTAATGAGATCGTTAATAGTCTATTTACACTTATAATGAACTGTCACTGTTACTTTAGCTTTACTCGCTCTTCACTACATTACAAAACACTGCTCCTTATCACATTAGCACTAATAATAACTAATGAGATCGTTAATAGTCTATTTACACTTATAATGAACTGTCACTGTTACTTTAGCTTTACTCACTCTTCACTACATTACAAAACACTGCTCCTTATCACATTAGCACTAATAATAACTAATGACATCGTTAATAGTCTATTTACACTTATAATGAACTGTCACTGTTACTTTAGCTTTACTCGCTCTTCACTACATTACAAAACACTGCTCCTTATCACATTAGCACTAATAATAACTAATGAGATCGTTAATAGTCTATTTACACTTATAATGAACTGTCACTGTTACTTTAGCTTTACTCGCTCTTCACTACATTACAAAACACTGCTCCTTATTGCATTAGCACTAATAATAACTAATGAGATCGTTAATAGTATATTTACACTTATAATGAACTGTCACTGTTACTTTAGCTTTACTCGCTCTTCACTACATTACAAAACACTGCTCCTTATTGCATTAGCACTAATAATAACTAATGAGATCGTTAATAGTCTATTTACACTTATAATGAACTGTCACTGTTACTTTAGCTTTACTCGCTCTTCACTACATTACAAAACACTGCTCCTTATTGCATTAGCACTAATAATAACTAATGAGATCGTTAATAGCCTATTTACACTTATAATGAACTGTCACTGTTACTTTAGCTTTACTCGCTCTTCACTACATTACAAAACACTGCTCCTTATCACATTAGCACTAATAATAACTAATGAGATCGTTAATAGTCTATTTACACTTATAATGAACTGTCACTGTTACTTTAGCTTTACTCGCTCTTCACTACATTACAAAACACTGCTCCTTATTGCATTAGCACTAATAATAACTAATGAGATCGTTAATAGTATATTTACACTTATAATGAACTGTCACTGTTACTTTAGCTTTACTCGCTCTTCACTACATTACAAAACACTGCTCCTTATTGCATTAGCACTAATAATAACTAATGAGATCGTTAATAGTCTATTTACACTTATAATGAACTGTCACTGTTACTTTAGCTTTACTCGCTCTTCACTACATTACAAAACACTGCTCCTTATTGCATTAGCACTAATAATAACTAATGAGATCGTTAATAGTCTATTTACACTTATAATGAACTGTCACTGTTACTTTAGCTTTACTCACTCTTCACTACATTACAAAACACTGCTCCTTATCACATTAGCACTAATAATAACTAATGACATCGTTAATAGTCTATTTACACTTATAATGAACTGTCACTGTTACTTTAGCTTTACTCGCTCTTCACTACATTACAAAACACTGCTCCTTATCACATTAGCACTAATAATAACTAATGAGATCGTTAATAGTATATTTACACTTATAATGAACTGTCACTGTTACTTTAGCTTTACTCGCTCTTCACTACATTACAAAACACTGCTCCTTATTACATTAGCACTAATAATAACTAATGAGATCGTTAATAGTCTATTTACACTTATAATGAACTGTCACTGTTACTTTAGCTTTACTCGCTCTTCACTACATTACAAAACACTGCTCCTTATTACATTAGCACTAATAATAACTAATGAGATCGTTAATAGTCTATTTACACTTATAAAGAACTGTCACTGTTACTTTAGCTTTACTCGCTCTTCACTACATTACAAAACACTGCTCCTTATTACATTAGCACTAATAATAACTAATGAGATCGTTAATAGCCTATTTACACTAATAATGAACTGTCAATGTTACTTTAGCTTTACTCGCTCTTCACTACATTACAAAACACTGCTCCTTATCACATTAGCACTAATAATAACTAATGAGATCGTTAATAGCCTATTTACACTAATAATGAACTGTCAATGTTACTTTAGCTTTACTCGCTCTTCACTACATTACAAAACACTGCTCCTTATCACATTAGCACTAATAATAACTAATGAGATCGTTAATAGTATATTTACACTTATAATGAACTGTAACTGTTACTTTAGCATTACTCGCTCTTCACTACATTACAAAACACTGCTCCTTATCACATTAGCACTAATAATAACTAATGAGATCGTTAATAGTCTATTTACACTTATAATGAACTGTCACTGTTACTTTAGCTTTACTCGCTCTTCACTACATTACAAAACACTGCTCCTTATAAAATTAGCACTAATAATAACTAATGAGATCGTTAATAGTATATTTACACTTATAATGAACTGTCACTGTTACTTTAGCTTTACTCGCTCTTCACTACATTACAAAACACTGCTCCTTTTCACATTAGCACTAATAATAACTAATGAGATCGTTAATAGTATATTTACACTTATAATGAACTGTAACTGTTACTTTAGCTTTACTCGCTCTTCACTACATTACAAAACACTGCTCCTTTTCACATTAGCACTAATAATAACTAATGAGATCGTTAATAGTATATTTACACTTATAATGAACTGTAACTGTTACTTTAGCTTTACTCGCTCTTCACTACATTACAAAACACTGCTCCTTTTCACATTAGCACTAATAATAACTAATGAGATCGTTAATAGTATATTTACACTTATAATGAACTGTAACTGTTACTTTAGCTTTACTCGCTCTTCACTACATTACAAAACACTGCTCCTTTTCACATTAGCACTAATAATAACTAATGAGATCGTTAATAGTATATTTACACTTATAATGAACTGTAACTGTTACTTTAGCTTTACTCGCTCTTCACTACATTACAAAACACTGCTCCTTATTACATTAGTACTAATAATAACTAATGAGATCGTTAATAGTCTATTTACACTTATAATGAACTGTCACGGTTACTTTAGCTTTACTCACTCTTCACTACATTACAAAACACTGCTCCTTATCACATTAGCACGAATAATAACTAATGAGATCGTTAATAGTCTATTTACACTTATAATGAACTGTCACTGTTACTTTAGCTTTACTCGCTCTTCACTACATTACAAAACACTGCTCCTTATCACATTAGCACGAATAATAACTAATGAGATCGTTAATAGTCTATTTACACTTATAATGAACTGTCACGGTTACTTTAGCTTTACTCACTCTTCACTACATTACAAAACACTGCTCCTTATCACATTAGCACGAATAATAACTAATGAGATCGTTAATAGTATATTTACACTTATAATGAACTGTCACTGTTACTTTAGCTTTACTCGCTCTTCACTACATTACAAAACACTGCTCCTTATTACATTAGCACTAATAATAACTAATGAGATCGTTAGTAGTATATTTACACTTATAATGAACTGTCACTGTTACTTTAGCTTTACTCACTCTTCACTACATTACAAAACACTGCTCCTTATTACATTAGCACAAATAATAACTAATGAGATCGTTAATAGTATATTTACACTTATAATGAACTGTCACTGTTACTTTAGCTTTACTCACTCTTCACTACATTACAAAACACTGCTCCTTATTACATTAGCACAAATAATAACTAATGAGATCGTTAATAGTCTATTTACACTTATAATGAACTGTCACTGTTACTTTAGCTTTACTCGCTCTTCACTACATTTCAAAACACTGCTCCTTATCACATTAGCACTAATAATAACTAATGAGATCGTTAATAGTCTATTTACACTTATAATGAACTGTCACTGTTACTTTAGCTTTACTCGCTCTTCACTACATTACAAAACACTGCTCCTTATTACATTAGCACTAATAATAACTAATGAGATCGTTAATAGCCTATTTACACTTATAAAGAACTGTCACTGTTACTTTAGCTTTACTCCCTCTTCACAACATTACAAAACACTGCTCCTTATCTCATTAGCACTAATAATAACTAATGAGATCGTTAATAGTATATTTACACTTATAATGAACTGTCACTGTTACTTTAGCTTTACTCGCTCTTCACTACATTACAAAACACTGCTCCTTTTCACATTAGCAATAATAATAACTAATGAGATCGTTAATAGCCTATTTACACTTATAATGAACTGTCAATGTTACTTTAGCTTTACTCGCTCTTCACTACATTACAAAACACTGCTCCTTATTACATTAGCACTAATAATAACTAATGAGATCGTTAATAGCCTATTTACACTTATAATGAACTGTCACTGTTACTTTAGCTTTACTCGCTCTTCACTACATTACAAAACACTGCTCCTTATCACATTAGCACTAATAATAACTAATGAGATCGTTAATAGTATATTTACACTTATAATGAACTGTAACTGTTACTTTAGCTTTACTCGCTCTTCACTACATTACAAAACACTGCTCCTTATCACATTAGCACTAATAATAACTAATGAGATCGTTAATAGTCTATTTACACTTATAATGAACTGTCACTGTTACTTTAGCTTTACTCGCTCTTCACTACATTACAAAACACTGCTCCTTATAAAATTAGCACTAATAATAACTAATGAGATCGTTAATAGTATATTTACACTTATAATGAACTGTCACTGTTACTTTAGCTTTACTCGCTCTTCACTACATTACAAAACACTGCTCCTTTTCACATTAGCACTAATAATAACTAATGAGATCGTTAATAGTATATTTACACTTATAATGAACTGTAACTGTTACTTTAGCTTTACTCGCTCTTCACTACATTACAAAACACTGCTCCTTATTACATTAGCACTAATAATAACTAATGAGATCGTTAATAGTCTATTTACACTTATAATGAACTGTCACTGTTACTTTAGCTTTACTCGCTCTTCACTACATTACAAAACACTGCTTCTTATTACATTAGCACTAATAATAACTAATGAGATCGTTAATAGTATATTTACACTTATAATGAACTGTCACTGTTACTTTAGCTTTACTCACTCTTCACTACATTACAAAACACTGCTCCTTATTACATTAGCACAAATAATAACTAATGAGATCGTTAATAGTCTATTTACACTTATAATGAACTGTCACTGTTACTTTAGCTTTACTCGCTCTTCACTACATTACAAAACACTGCTCCTTATTACATTAGCACTAATAATAACTAATGAGATCGTTAATAGTATATTTACACTTATAATGAACTGTCACTGTTACTTTAGCTTTACTCACTCTTCACTACATTACAAAACACTGCTCCTTATTACATTAGCACAAATAATAACTAATGAGATCGTTAATAGTATATTTACACTTATAATGAACTGTCACTGTTACTTTAGCTTTACTCACTCTTCACTACATTACAAAACACTGCTCCTTATTACATTAGCACAAATAATAACTAATGAGATCGTTAATAGTCTATTTACACTTATAATGAACTGTCACTGTTACTTTAGCTTTACTCGCTCTTCACTACATTACAAAACACTGCTCCTTATTACATTAGCACTAATAATAACTAATGAGATCGTTAATAGCCTATTTACACTTATAATGAACTGTCACTGTTACTTTAGCTTTACTCGCTCTTCACAACATTACAAAACACTGCTCCTTATTACATTAGCACTAATAATAACTAATGAGATCGTTAATAGAATATTTACACTTATAATGAACTGTCACTGTTACTTTAGCTTTACTCACTCTTCACTACATTACAAAACACTGCTCCTTATTACATTAGCACTAATAATAACTAATGAGATCGTTAATAGTCTATTTACACTTATAATGAACTGTCACTGTTACTTTAGCTTTACTCGCTCTTCACTACATTACAAAACACTGCTCCTTATTACATTAGCACAAATAATAACTAATGAGATCGTTAATAGTCTATTTACACTTATAATAAACTGTCACTGTTACTTTAGCTTTACTCGCTCTTCACTACATTACAAAACACTGCTCCTTATCACATTAGCACTAATAATAACTAATGAGATCGTTAATAGTATATTTACACTTATAATGAACTGTCACTGTAACTTTAGCTTTACTCGCTCTTCACTACATTACAAAACACTGCTCCTTTTCACATTAGCACTAATAATAACTAATGAGATCGTTAATAGTATATTTACACTTATAATGAACTGTAACTGTTACTTTAGCTATACTCGCTCTTCACTACATTACAAAACACTGCTCCCTATTACATTAGCACTAATAATAACTAATGAGATCGTTAATAGTCTATTTACACTTATAATGAACTGTCACTGTTACATTAGCTTTACTCGCTCTTCACTACATTACAAAACACTGCTCCTTATTACATTAGCACTAATAATAACTAATGAGATCGTTAATAGTATATTTACACTTATAATGAACTGTCACTGTTACTTTAGCTTTACTCACTCTTCACTACATTACAAAACACTGCTCCTTATTACATTAGCACAAATAATAACTAATGAGATCGTTAATAGTATATTTACACTTATAATGAACTGTCACTGTTACTTTAGCTTTACTCACTCTTCACTACATTACAAAACACTGCTCCTTATTACATTAGCACAAATAATAACTAATGAGATCGTTAATAGTCTATTTACACTTATAATGAACTGTCACTGTTACTTTAGCTTTACTCGCTCTTCACTACATTACAAAACACTGCTCCTTATTACATTAGCACTAATAATAACTAATGAGATCGTTAATAGCCTATTTACACTTATAATGAACTGTCACTGTTACTTTAGCTTTACTCGCTCTTCACTACATTACAAAACACTGCTCCTTATTACATTAGCACTAATAATAACTAATGAGATCGTTAATAGAATATTTACACTTATAATGAACTGTCACTGTTACTTTAGCTTCACTCGCTCTTCACTACATTACAAAACACTGCTCCTTATTACATTAGCACTAATAATAACTAATGAGATCGTTAATAGTCTATTTACACTTATAATGAACTTTCACTTTTACTTTAGCTTTACTCGCTCTTCACTACATTACAAAACACTGCTCCTTATCACATTAGCACTAATAATAACTAATGAGATCGTTAATAGTCTATTTACACTTATAATGAACTGTCACTGTTACTTTAGCTTTACTCACTCTTCACTACATTACAAAACACTGCTCCTTATCACATTAGCACTAATAATAACTAATGAGATCGTTAATAGTCTATTTACACTTATAATGAACTGTCACTGTTACTTTAGCTTTACTCGCTCTTCACTACATTACAAAACACTGCTCCTTATTGCATTAGCACGAATAATAACTAATGAGATCGTTAATAGTATATTTACACCTATAATGAACTGTCACTGTTACTTTAGCTTTACTCGCTCTTCACTACATTACAAAACACTGCTCCTTATGACAGTAGCACTAATAATAACTAATGAGATCGTTAATAGTCTATTTACACTTATAATGAACTGTCACTGTTACTTAAGCTTTATTCGCTCTTCACTACATTACAAACCACTGCTCCTTATTACATTAGCACTAATAATAACTAATGAGATCGTTAATAGCCTATTTACATTTATAATGAACTGTCACTGTTACTTTAGCTTTACTCGCTCTTCACTACATTACAAAACACTGCTCCTCATTACATTAGCACTAATAATAACTAATGAGATCGTTAATAGAATATTTACACTTATAATGAACTGTCACTGTTACTTTAGCTTTACTCACTCTTCACTACATTACAAAACACTGCTCCTTATTACATTAGCACTAATAATAACTAATGAGATAGTTAATAGTCTATTTACACTTATAATGAACTGTCACTGTTACTTTAGCTTTACTCGCTCTTCACTACATTACAAAACACTGCTCCTTATTACATTAGCACTAATAATAACTAATGAGATCGTTAATAGTCTATTTACACTTATAATGAACGGTCACTGTTACTTTAGCTTTACTCGCTCTTCACTACATTACAAAACACTGCTCCTTATTACATTAGTACTAATAATAACTAATGAGATCGTTAATAGTATATTTACACTTATAATGAACTTTCACTCTTACTTTAGCTTTACTCGCTCTTCACTACATTACAAAACACTGCTCCTTATCACATTAGCACTAATAATAACTAATGAGATCGTTAATAGTATATTTACACTTATAATGAACTGTCACTGTTACTTTAGCTTTACTCGCTCTTCACTACATTACAAAACACTGCTCCTTTTCACATTAGCACTAATAATAACTAATGAGATCGTTAATAGTATATTTACACTTATAATGAACTGTAACTGTTACTTTAGCTTTACTCGCTCTTCACTACATTACAAAACACTGCTCCTTATTACATTAGCACTAATAATAACTAATGAGATCGTTAATAGTCTATTTACACTTATAATGAACTGTCACTGTTACTTTAGCTTTACTCGCTCTTCACTACATTACAAAACACTGCTCCTTATTACATTAGCACTAATAATAACTAATGAGATCGTTAATAGTATATTTACACTTATAATGAACTGTCACTGTTACTTTAGCTTTCCTCACTCTTCACTACATTACAAAACACTGCTCCTTATTACATTAGCACAAATAATAACTAATGAGATCGTTAATAGTATATTTACGATTATAATGAACTGTCACTGTTACTTTAGCTTTACTCACTCTTCACTACATTACAAAACACTGCTCCTTATTACATTAGCACAAATAATAACTAATGAGATCGTTAATAGTCTATTTACACTTATAATGAACTGTCACTGTTACTTTAGCTTTACTCGCTCTTCACTACATTACAAAACACTGCTCCTTATTACATTAGCACTAATAATAACTAATGAGATCGTTAATAGCCTATTTACACTTATAATGAACTGTCACTGTTACTTTAGCTTTACTCGCTCTTCACAACATTACAAAACACTGCTCCTTATTACATTAGCACTAATAATAACTAATGAGATCGTTAATAGAATATTTACACTTATAATGAACTGTCACTGTTACTTTAGCTTTACTCACTCTTCACTACATTACAAAACACTGCTCCTTATTACATTAGCACTAATAATAACTAATGAGATCGTTAATAGTCTATTTACACTTATAATGAACTGTCACTGTTACTTTAGCTTTACTCGCTCTTCACTACATTACAAAACACTGCTCCTTATTACATTAGCACTAATAATAACTAATGAGATCGTTAATAGTCTATTTACACTTATAATGAACGGTCACTGTTACTTTAGCTTTACTCGCTCTTCACTACATTACAAAACACTGCTCCTTATTACATTAGTACTAATAATAACTAATGAGATCGTTAATAGTATATTTACACTTATAATGAACTTTCACTCTTACTTTAGCTTTACTCGCTCTTCACTACATTACAAAACACTGCTCCTTATCACATTAGCACTAATAATAACTAATGAGATCGTTAATAGTATATTTACACTTATAATGAACTGTCACTGTTACTTTAGCTTTACTCGCTCTTCACTACATTACAAAACACTGCTCCTTTTCACATTAGCACTAATAATAACTAATGAGATCGTTAATAGTATATTTACACTTATAATGAACTGTAACTGTTACTTTAGCTTTACTCGCTCTTCACTACATTACAAAACACTGCTCCTTATTACATTAGCACTAATAATAACTAATGAGATCGTTAATAGTCTATTTACACTTATAATGAACTGTCACTGTTACTTTAGCTTTACTCGCTCTTCACTACATTACAAAACACTGCTCCTTATTACATTAGCACTAATAATAACTAATGAGATCGTTAATAGTATATTTACACTTATAATGAACTGTCACTGTTACTTTAGCTTTACTCGCTCTTCACTACATTACAAAACACTGCTCCTTATTACAATAGCACTAATAATAACTAATGAGATCGTTAATAGTCTATTTACACTTATAATGAACTGTCACTGTTACTTTAGCTTTACTCACTCTTCACTACATTACAAAACACTGCTCCTTATCACATTAGCACTAATAATAACTAATGAGATCGTTAATAGTCTATTTACACTTATAATGAACTGTCACTGTTACTTTAGCTTCACTCGCTCTTCACTACATTACAAAACACTGCTCCTTATTACATTAGTACTAATAATAACTAATGAGGTCATTAATAGCCTATTTACACTTATAATGAACTGTCACTGTTACTTTAGCTTTACTCGCTCTTTACTACTTTACAAAACACTGCTCCTTATTACATTAGCACTAATAATAACTAATGAGATCGTTAATAGTATATTTACACTTATAATGAACTGTCACTGTTACTTTAGCTTTACTCGCTCTTCACTACATTACAAAACACTGCTCCTTATTACATTAGCACTAATATTAACTAATGAGATCGTTAATAGTCTATTTACACTTATAATGAACTGTCACTGTTACTTTAGCTTTACTCGCTCTTCACTACATTACAAAACACTGCTCCTTATTACATTAGCACTAATAATAACTAATGAGCTCGTTAATAGTATATTTACACTTATAATGAACTGTCACTGTTACTTTAGCTTTACTCACTCTTCACTACATTACAAAACACTGCTCCTTATTACATTAGCACAAATAATAACTAATGAGATCGTTAATAGTCTATTTACACTTATAATGAACTGTCACTGTTACTTTAGCTTTACTCGCTCTTCGCTACATTACAAAACACTGCTCCTTATTACATTAGCACTAATAATAACTAATGAGATCGTTAATAGCCTATTTACACTTATAATGAACTGTCACTGTTACTTTAGCTTTACTCGCTCTTCACTACATTACAAAACACTGTTCCTTATTACATTAGCACTAATAATAACTAATGAGATCGTTAATAGAATATTTACACTTATAATGAACTGTCACTGTTACTTTAGCTTCACTCGCTCTTCACTACATTACAAAACACTGCTCCTTATTACATTAGCACTAATAATAACTAATGAGATCGTTAATAGTCTATTTACACTTATAATGAACTTTCACTTTTACTTTAGCTTTACTCGCTCTTCACTACATTACAAAACACTGCTCCTTATCACATTAGCACTAATAATAACTAATGAGATCGTTAATAGTCTATTTACACTTATAATGAACTGTCACTGTTACTTTAGCTTTACTCACTCTTCACTACATTACAAAACACTGCTCCTTATCACATTAGCACTAATAATAACTAATGAGATCGTTAATAGTCTATTTACACTTATAATGAACTTTCACTTTTACTTTAGCTTTACTCGCTCTTCACTACATTACAAAACACTGCTCCTTATCACATTAGCACTAATAATAACTAATGAGATCGTTAATAGTCTATTTACACTTATAATGAACTGTCACTGTTACTTTAGCTTTACTCACTCTTCACTACATTACAAAACACTGCTCCTTATCACATTAGCACTAATAATAACTAATGAGATCGTTAATAGTCTATTTACACTTATAATGAACTGTCACTGTTACTTTAGCTTTACTCGCTCTTCACTACATTACAAAACACTGCTCCTTATGACAGTAGCACTAATAATAACTAATGAGATCGTTAATAGTCTATTTACACTTATAATGAACTGTCACTGTTACTTAAGCTTTACTCGCTCTTCACTACATTACAAAACACTGCTCCTTATTACATTAGCACTAATAATAACTAATGAGATCGTTAATAGCCTATTTACATTTATAATGAACTGTCACTGTTACTTTAGCTTTACTCGCTCTTCACTACATTACAAAACACTGCTCCTTATTACATTAGCACTAATAATAACTAATGAG
Source organism: Prosapia bicincta (assembly GCA_036971475.1). Lineage (NCBI taxonomy): Eukaryota > Metazoa > Arthropoda > Insecta > Hemiptera > Cercopidae > Prosapia > Prosapia bicincta. Next base: position 5,247,109 of record JBAIZL010000002.1, read on the forward strand.
ATCGTTAATAGCCTATTTACATTTATAATGAACTGTCACTGTTACTTTAGCTTTACTCGCTCTTTACTACTTTACAAAACACTGCTCCTTATTACATTAGCACTAATAATAACTAATGAGATCGTTAATAGTATATTTACACTTATAATGAACTGTCACTGTTACTTTAGCTTTACTCGCTCTTCACTACATTACAAAACACTGCTCCTTATTACATTAGCACTAATAATAACTAATGAGATCGTTAATAGTCTATTTACACTTATAATGAACTTTCACTTTTACTTTAGCTTTACTCGCTCTTCACTACATTACAAAACACTGCTCCTTATCACATTAGCACTAATAATAACTAATGAGATCGTTAATAGTCTATTTACACTTATAATGAACTGTCACTGTTACTTTAGCTTTACTCACTCTTCACTACATTACAAAACACTGCTCCTTATCACATTAGCACTAATAATAACTAATGAGATCGTTAATAGTCTATTTACACTTATAATGAACTTTCACTTTTACTTTAGCTTTACTCGCTCTTCACTACATTACAAAACACTGCTCCTTATCACATTAGCACTAATAATAACTAATGAGATCGTTAATAGTCTATTTACACTTATAATGAACTGTCACTGTTACTTTAGCTTTACTCACTCTTCACTACATTACAAAACACTGCTCCTTATCACATTAGCACTAATAATAACTAATGAGATCGTTAATAGTCTATTTACACTTATAATGAACTGTCACTGTTACTTTAGCTTTACTCGCTCTTCACTACATTACAAAACACTGCTCCTTATGACAGTAGCACTAATTATAACTAATGAGATCGTTAATAGTCTATTTACACTTATAATGAACTGTCACTGTTACTTAAGCTTTACTCGCTCTTCACTACATTACAAAACACTGCTCCTTATTACATTAGCACTAATAATAACTAATGAGATCGTTAATAGCCTATTTACATTTATAATGAACTGTCACTGTTACTTTAGCTTTACTCGCTCTTCACTACATTACAAAACACTGCTCCTTATTACATTAGCACTAATAATAACTAATGAGATCGTTAATAGCCTATTTACATTTATAATGAACTGTCACTGTTACTTTAGCTTTACTCGCTCTTTACTACTTTACAAAACACTGCTCCTTATTACATTAGCACTAATAATAACTAATGAGATCGTTAATAGTATATTTACACTTATAATGAACTGTCACTGTTACTTTAGCTTTACTCGCTCTTCACTACATTACAAAACACTGCTCCTTATTACATTAGCACTAATATTAACTAATGAGATCGTTAATAGTCTATTTACACTTATAATGAACTGTCACTGTTACTTTAGCTTTACTCGCTCTTCACTACATTACAAAACACTGCTCCTTATTACATTAGCACTAATAATAACTAATGAGCTCGTTAATAGTATATTTACACTTATAATGAACTGTCACTGTTACTTTAGCTTTACTCACTCTTCACTACATTACAAAACACTGCTCCTTATTACATTAGCACAAATAATAACTAATGAGATCGTTAATAGTCTATTTACACTTATAATGAACTGTCACTGTTACTTTAGCTTTACTCGCTCTTCGCTACATTACAAAACACTGCTCCTTATTACATTAGCACTAATAATAACTAATGAGATCGTTAATAGCCTATTTACACTTATAATGAACTGTCACTGTTACTTTAGCTTTACTCGCTCTTCACTACATTACAAAACACTGTTCCTTATTACATTAGCACTAATAATAACTAATGAGATCGTTAATAGAATATTTACACTTATAATGAACTGTCACTGTTACTTTAGCTTCACTCGCTCTTCACTACATTACAAAACACTGCTCCTTATTACATTAGCACTAATAATAACTAATGAGATCGTTAATAGTCTATTTACACTTATAATGAACTTTCACTTTTACTTTAGCTTTACTCGCTCTTCACTACATTACAAAACACTGCTCCTTATCACATTAGCACTAATAATAACTAATGAGATCGTTAATAGTCTATTTACACTTATAATGAACTGTCACTGTTACTTTAGCTTTACTCACTCTTCACTACATTACAAAACACTGCTCCTTATCACATTAGCACTAATAATAACTAATGAGATCGTTAATAGTCTATTTACACTTATAATGAACTTTCACTTTTACTTTAGCTTTACTCGCTCTTCACTACATTACAAAACACTGCTCCTTATCACATTAGCACTAATAATAACTAATGAGATCGTTAATAGTCTATTTACACTTATAATGAACTGTCACTGTTACTTTAGCTTTACTCACTCTTCACTACATTACAAAACACTGCTCCTTATCACATTAGCACTAATAATAACTAATGAGATCGTTAATAGTCTATTTACACTTATAATGAACTGTCACTGTTACTTTAGCTTTACTCGCTCTTCACTACATTACAAAACACTGCTCCTTATGACAGTAGCACTAATAATAACTAATGAGATCGTTAATAGTCTATTTACACTTATAATGAACTGTCACTGTTACTTAAGCTTTACTCGCTCTTCACTACATTACAAAACACTGCTCCTTATTACATTAGCACTAATAATAACTAATGAGATCGTTAATAGCCTATTTACATTTATAATGAACTGTCACTGTTACTTTAGCTTTACTCGCTCTTCACTACATTACAAAACACTGCTCCTCATTACATTAGCACTAATAATAACTAATGAGATCGTTAATAGAATATTTACACTTATAATGAACTGTCACTGTTACTTTAGCTTTACTCACTCTTCACTACATTACAAAACACTGCTCCTTATCACATTAGCACTAATAATAACTAATGAGATCGTTAATAGTCTATTTACACTTATAATGAACTGTCACTGTTACTTTAGCTTCACTCGCTCTTCACTACATTACAAAACACTGCTCCTTATTACATTAGTACTAATAATAACTAATGAGGTCATTAATAGCCTATTTACACTTATAATGAACTGTCACTGTTACTTTAGCTTTACTCGCTCTTTACTACTTTACAAAACACTGCTCCTTATTACATTAGCACTAATAATAACTAATGAGATCGTTAATAGTATATTTACACTTATAATGAACTGTCACTGTTACTTTAGCTTTACTCGCTCTTCACTACATTACAAAACACTGCTCCTTATTACATTAGCACTAATAATAACTAATGAGATCGTTAATAGTCTATTTACACTTATAATGAACTGTCACTGTTACTTTAGCTTTACTCGCTCTTCACTACATTACAAAACACTGCTCCTTATTGCATTAGCACTAATAATAACTAATGAGATCGTTAATAGTATATTTACACCTATAATGAACTGTCACTGTTACTTTAGCTTTACTCGCTCTTCACTACATTACAAAACACTGCTCCTTATGACAGTAGCACTAATAATAACTAATGAGATCGTTAATAGTCTATTTACACTTATAATGAACTGTCACTGTTACTTAAGCCTTACTCGCTCTTCACTACATTACAAACCACTGCTCCTTATTACATTAGCACTAATAATAACTAATGAGATCGTTAATAGCCTATTTACATTTATAATGAACTGTCACTGTTACTTTAGCTTTACTCGCTCTTCACTACATTACAAAACACTGCTCCTCATTACATTAGCACTAATAATAACTAATGAGATCGTTAATAGAATATTTACACTTATAATGAACTGTCACTGTTACTTTAGCTTTACTCACTCTTCACTACATTACAAAACACTGCTCCTTATTACATTAGCACTAATAATAACTAATGAGATAGTTAATAGTCTATTTACACTTATAATGAACTGTCACTGTTACTTTAGCTTTACTCGCTCTTCACTACATTACAAAACACTGCTCCTTATTACATTAGCACTAATAATAACTAATGAGATCGTTAATAGTCTATTTACACTTATAATGAACGGTCACTGTTACTTTAGCTTTACTCGCTCTTCACTACATTACAAAACACTGCTCCTTATTACATTAGTACTAATAATAACTAATGAGATCGTTAATAGTATATTTACACTTATAATGAACTTTCACTCTTACTTTAGCTTTACTCGCTCTTCACTACATTACAAAACACTGCTCCTTATCACATTAGCACTAATAATAACTAATGAGATCGTTAATAGTATATTTACACTTATAATGAACTGTCACTGTTACTTTAGCTTTACTCGCTCTTCACTACATTACAAAACACTGCTCCTTTTCACATTAGCACTAATAATAACTAATGAGATCGTTAATAGTATATTTACACTTATAATGAACTGTAACTGTTACTTTAGCTTTACTCGCTCTTCACTACATTACAAAACACTGCTCCTTATTACATTAGCACTAATAATAACTAATGAGATCGTTAATAGTCTATTTACACTTATAATGAACTGTCACTGTTACTTTAGCTTTACTCGCTCTTCACTACATTACAAAACACTGCTCCTTATTACATTAGCACTAATAATAACTAATGAGATCGTTAATAGTATATTTACACTTATAATGAACTGTCACTGTTACTTTAGCTTTCCTCACTCTTCACTACATTACAAAACACTGCTCCTTATTACATTAGCACAAATAATAACTAATGAGATCGTTAATAGTATATTTACGATTATAATGAACTGTCACTGTTACTTTAGCTTTACTCACTCTTCACTACATTACAAAACACTGCTCCTTATTACATTAGCACAAATAATAACTAATGAGATCGTTAATAGTCTATTTACACTTATAATGAACTGTCACTGTTACTTTAGCTTTACTCGCTCTTCACTACATTACAAAACACTGCTCCTTATTACATTAGCACTAATAATAACTAATGAGATCGTTAATAGCCTATTTACACTTATAATGAACTGTCACTGTTACTTTAGCTTTACTCGCTCTTCACAACATTACAAAACACTGCTCCTTATTACATTAGCACTAATAATAACTAATGAGATCGTTAATAGAATATTTACACTTATAATGAACTGTCACTGTTACTTTAGCTTTACTCACTCTTCACTACATTACAAAACACTGCTCCTTATTACATTAGCACTAATAATAACTAATGAGATCGTTAATAGTCTATTTACACTTATAATGAACTGTCACTGTTACTTTAGCTTTACTCGCTCTTCACTACATTACAAAACACTGCTCCTTATTACATTAGCACTAATAATAACTAATGAGATCGTTAATAGTCTATTTACACTTATAATGAACGGTCACTGTTACTTTAGCTTTACTCGCTCTTCACTACATTACAAAACACTGCTCCTTATTACATTAGTACTAATAATAACTAATGAGATCGTTAATAGTATATTTACACTTATAATGAACTTTCACTCTTACTTTAGCTTTACTCGCTCTTCACTACATTACAAAACACTGCTCCTTATCACATTAGCACTAATAATAACTAATGAGATCGTTAATAGTATATTTACACTTATAATGAACTGTCACTGTTACTTTAGCTTTACTCGCTCTTCACTACATTACAAAACACTGCTCCTTTTCACATTAGCACTAATAATAACTAATGAGATCGTTAATAGTATATTTACACTTATAATGAACTGTAACTGTTACTTTAGCTTTACTCGCTCTTCACTACATTACAAAACACTGCTCCTTATTACATTAGCACTAATAATAACTAATGAGATCGTTAATAGTCTATTTACACTTATAATGAACTGTCACTGTTACTTTAGCTTTACTCGCTCTTCACTACATTACAAAACACTGCTCCTTATTACATTAGCACTAATAATAACTAATGAGATCGTTAATAGTATATTTACACTTATAATGAACTGTCACTGTTACTTTAGCTTTACTCGCTCTTCACTACATTACAAAACACTGCTCCTTATTACAATAGCACTAATAATAACTAATGAGATCGTTAATAGTCTATTTACACTTATAATGAACTGTCACTGTTACTTTAGCTTTACTCACTCTTCACTACATTACAAAACACTGCTCCTTATCACATTAGCACTAATAATAACTAATGAGATCGTTAATAGTCTATTTACACTTATAATGAACTGTCACTGTTACTTTAGCTTCACTCGCTCTTCACTACATTACAAAACACTGCTCCTTATTACATTAGTACTAATAATAACTAATGAGGTCATTAATAGCCTATTTACACTTATAATGAACTGTCACTGTTACTTTAGCTTTACTCGCTCTTTACTACTTTACAAAACACTGCTCCTTATTACATTAGCACTAATAATAACTAATGAGATCGTTAATAGTATATTTACACTTATAATGAACTGTCACTGTTACTTTAGCTTTACTCGCTCTTCACTACATTACAAAACACTGCTCCTTATTACATTAGCACTAATATTAACTAATGAGATCGTTAATAGTCTATTTACACTTATAATGAACTGTCACTGTTACTTTAGCTTTACTCGCTCTTCACTACATTACAAAACACTGCTCCTTATTACATTAGCACTAATAATAACTAATGAGCTCGTTAATAGTATATTTACACTTATAATGAACTGTCACTGTTACTTTAGCTTTACTCACTCTTCACTACATTACAAAACACTGCTCCTTATTACATTAGCACAAATAATAACTAATAAGATCGTTAATAGTCTATTTACACTTATAATGAACTGTCACTGTTACTTTAGCTTTACTCGCTCTTCGCTACATTACAAAACACTGCTCCTTATTACATTAGCACTAATAATAACTAATGAGATCGTTAATAGCCTATTTACACTTATAATGAACTGTCACTGTTACTTTAGCTTTACTCGCTCTTCACTACATTACAAAACACTGTTCCTTATTACATTAGCACTAATAATAACTAATGAGATCGTTAATAGAATATTTACACTTATAATGAACTGTCACTGTTACTTTAGCTTCACTCGCTCTTCACTACATTACAAAACACTGCTCCTTATTACATTAGCACTAATAATAACTAATGAGATCGTTAATAGTCTATTTACACTTATAATGAACTTTCACTTTTACTTTAGCTTTACTCGCTCTTCACTACATTACAAAACACTGCTCCTTATCACATTAGCACTAATAATAACTAATGAGATCGTTAATAGTCTATTTACACTTATAATGAACTGTCACTGTTACTTTAGCTTTACTCACTCTTCACTACATTACAAAACACTGCTCCTTATCACATTAGCACTAATAATAACTAATGAGATCGTTAATAGTCTATTTACACTTATAATGAACTGTCACTGTTACTTTAGCTTTACTCGCTCTTCACTACATTACAAAACACTGCTCCTTATTGCATTAGCACTAATAATAACTAATGAGATCGTTAATAGTATATTTACACCTATAATGAACTGTCACTGTTACTTTAGCTTTACTCGCTCTTCACTACATTACAAAACACTGCTCCTTATGACAGTAGCACTAATAATAACTAATGAGATCGTTAATAGTCTATTTACACTTATAATGAACTGTCACTGTTACTTAAGCTTTACTCGCTCTTCACTACATTACAAAACACTGCTCCTTATTACATTAGCACTAATAATAACTAATGAGATCGTTAATAGCCTATTTACATTTATAATGAACTGTCACTGTTACTTTAGCTTTACTCGCTCTTCACTACATTACAAAACACTGCTCCTCATTACATTAGCACTAATAATAACTAATGAGATCGTTAATAGAATATTTACACTTATAATGAACTGTCACTGTTACTTTAGCTTTACTCACTCTTCACTACATTACAAAACACTGCTCCTTATTACATTAGCACTAATAATAACTAATGAGATCGTTAATAGTCTATTTACACTTATAATGAACTGTCACTGTTACTTTAGCTTCACTCGCTCTTCACTACATTACAAAACACTGTTCCTTATTACATTAGCACTAATAATTACTAATGACATCGTTAATAGTATATTTACACTTATAATGAACTGTCACTGTTACTTTAGCTTTACTCACTCTTCACTACATTACAAAACACTGCTCCTCATTACATTAGCACTAATAATAACTAATGAGATCGTTAATAGAATATTTACACTTATAATGAACTGTCACTGTTATTTTAGCTTTACTCGCTCTTCACTACATTACAAAACACTGTTCCTTATTACATTAGCACTAATAATTTCTAATGACATCGTTAATAGTATATTTACACTTATAATGAACTGTCACGGTTACTTTAGCTTTACTCGCTCTTCACTACATTACAAAACACTGCTCCTTACTACATTAGCACTAATAATAACTAATGAGATCGTTAATAGTCTATTTACACTTATAATGAACGGTCACTGTTACTTTAGCTTTACTCGCTCTTCACTACATTACAAAACACTGCTCCTTATTACATTAGTACTAATAATAACTAATGAGATCGTTAATAGTATATTTACACTTATAATGAACTTTCACTCTTACTTTAGCTTTACTCGCTCTTCACTACATTACAAAACACTGCTCCTTATCACATTAGCACTAATAATAACTAATGAGATCGTTAATAGTATATTTACACTTATAATGAACTGTCACTGTTACTTTAGCTTTACTCGCTCTTCACTACATTACAAAACACTGCTCCTTTTCACATTAGCACTAATAATAACTAATGAGATCGTTAATAGTATATTTACACTTATAATGAACTGTAACTGTTACTTTAGCTTTACTCGCTCTTCACTACATTACAAAACACTGCTCCTTATTACATTAGCACTAATAATAACTAATGAGATCGTTAATAGTCTATTTACACTTATAATGAACTGTCACTGTTACTTTAGCTTTACTCGCTCTTCACTACATTACAAAACACTGCTCCTTATTACATTAGCACTAATAATAACTAATGAGATCGTTAATAGTATATTTACACTTATAATGAACTGTCACTGTTACTTTAGCTTTACTCACTCTTCACTACATTACAAAACACTGCTCCTTATTACATTAGCACAAATAATAACTAATGAGATCGTTAATAGTATATTTACGATTATAATGAACTGTCACTGTTACTTTAGCTTTACTCACTCTTCACTACATTACAAAACACTGCTCCTTATTACATTAGCACAAATAATAACTAATGAGATCGTTAATAGTCTATTTACACTTATAATGAACTGTCACTGTTACTTTAGCTTTACTCGCTCTTCACTACATTACAAAACACTGCTCCTTATTACATTAGCACTAATAATAACTAATGAGATCGTTAATAGCCTATTTACACTTATAATGAACTGTCACTGTTACTTTAGCTTTACTCGCTCTTCACAACATTACAAAACACTGCTCCTTATTACATTAGCACTAATAATAACTAATGAGATCGTTAATAGAATATTTACACTTATAATGAACTGTCACTGTTACTTTAGCTTTACTCACTCTTCACTACATTACAAAACACTGCTCCTTATTACATTAGCACTAATAATAACTAATGAGATCGTTAATAGTCTATTTACACTTATAATGAACTGTCACTGTTACTTTAGCTTTACTCGCTCTTCACTACATTACAAAACACTGCTCCTTATTACATTAGCACTAATAATAACTAATGAGATCGTTAATAGTCTATTTACACTTATAATGAACGGTCACTGTTACTTTAGCTTTACTCGCTCTTCACTACATTACAAAACACTGCTCCTTATTACATTAGTACTAATAATAACTAATGAGATCGTTAATACAGTACAGTCTCACTAATCCGGACTTGATGGGACCGGACCCTGTCCGGATTAACGAAAGTCCGGATTAGACGGAAAAGGCGAAACAAATGCATACAATATGTGTTTTAGGCGGGAAAACATATTGAAATTGTAGTTTTAGTGAAATTGAGGCCTAAATATAGCTATACAGTACAGTATTTCATAGCTTATTTAGCAAAAAATCCTGTAATTGTAACAGAAAAGGTATGACATGAATAAATATCAAAGCATCTTTCTCGTTGAATAAATGTATTTGCATAAAGTTATTTACACTATACTGTATAAATGCACAAAAAACTCAAACAAAAATGAAACTGAAACAAAAATAAACTTTAAAAAACGTAGTGAAAAAAGTCCGTAATGTTCTCTTGTTTTAACTATGAATGACGTCGTTTGACAGTATGATCTCGTAGGCGTTTCAAGGTCAGTAGCTCCGCAGTTGACTTATCAGTTTGTTTCTCAAAGTAGGTCATCAACCCCTCCAGCATTGCAGCCACCCCATCATGAGTTGGGCTGACCGGTTCGTCTGTGTAGTCTTCCTCTTCCGAGCTGTCATTTTCTGCGTTTGCAGTGCACACCGTGACGATTGAGTACTTGATAACCAATGTCATTTTCACTCATAATCAACTCGGGCCAACCCTCCAATTGTTGAAAAATCTGAACAAATTCCGCGTCGTCATTAGTGGGTTGACTGTCGGTTTTTCACTTTCCTGTGGCATTTCAGGCCACAATTTTTTCCAGCTCTTTTGGAGTGTAGACGGTTGAATTTCCTCCCACGATTCTGCAGCCATATAAATGACATCCTTTATAGTCACTTTTTTAAGAATTTCAATAAATTGTGTAGCTGGATCTGCTTCTTGTTGTTACAAAAGCGATAAAATTAACTTTTTCCTATATCGCCGTTTTATCGCCTCTATCACGCCTTGGTCCATCGGCTGAATGAGAGCCGTGACGTTAGGAGGAAGAAATTTAACAAAAATGTCACCATGACGCAATTCTTCATTTGGGTGGCATGGGGCTTTATCAATTAGTAAAACCGCTTTTCGAGGAAGTTTTTTCTCTTTTAAAAACTTTTCTGTTGTTGGAACAAAGTTTTCAAAAAACTTCAGTCCTTAAAAATTTGACTGTTCATCCACGCCGATTTTTGGAACTTGTATTGGGCCTGTAGAACACTTATATTTACATTTTTAAAAACCCTAGGCTTTGCGGATTTTCCTATCATCAAAACTGGAAATTTTAGATCGCCAGAAGCATTACTGCAGGGCAGCAAAGTCATACGTTCTTTCTTAACTTTATAGCCTTTTGCTACTGAATCTAATTTGGAAGCTAAAGTTTTTTTTGGGAACATTTTATAATTTAATCCGGTTTCGTCAGCGTTGAACACCTGACAAGGTTGTAAGTTTTCATCTCTGAGAAACTTGCCAAATTTGTCTTTGAATTTTTCACTGGCATCACTGTCACCTGACAAAATTTCACCACTTATTCCGAGTTGACGGATGCCGTGTCGTTCCTTCCACCGTGACAGCCAACCCACACTGGCAGTAAAATTAGGGCCTCCTTTTTACTTTTCATTCAGTTTCAGCGCGATTTGCAAGTTTTGCAAATTTACACACGATAATGGAACACCCTGTTCCCGTTGTTGGCAAAACCAAACATACAAAGCATCATCTAAGGTTTAATTTTTTGGTTTTGTTAAAGTGCTTCTGCCGCCTAAACTGTCTTTACTAACCATTTTTGCAAAAAAATTTTCAATTTCCTGTCGCTTTTTCTCCAATCAGAAACAGTTTATTTTCCCACGCCTAACTCTTTTGCAATTTTAGTACGCGATTCACCTCCATCAATACGAAATAAAGCTTGGAGTTTTTATTTCTATTGTCACTGTCACTGACTTACGTTTAGTCGCCATTTTTACTGAACACTGAACGAGACGTAAATAAAAAACACATATCAATATCGCACTAGAATTAAATGACAACCGAGCAGAAATCTTGCGAGAAGCAGTAAAGGTGCGTCCGACAACACAACTGACCTGACGCCAGACGGATAGACTGTCTTCTATCCGTTTAGTCAGCGGTCCTTTATCTATCGTTTATCGCAAGATGTCTCTAATGTCACGTGCGTTGTAGTGTTGGGAGATCTAATGTGAATATATTTTTTCAAAGACGTTTTCCTACTTTAATAGGCAAAAGAAACAAATAATATGGTAAATTCATATTTTAATCAATAAATTATATTATTTGTCTATTAGAGTAGGAAAACCCCTTTGAAAAATAACAAATATAGACGTATAAAAATAAATATTTTTGTGGACGGCAGACTGATTGTGCACTGTAAAATACTATAACTAAACAAAAATTTTGGGCCGTCCGGATTAGCCGGAGGTCCGGATCATCGGAGACCGGATTAGTGAGACTGTACTGTAGTATATTTACACTTATAATGAACTTTCACTCTTACTTTAGCTTTACTCGCTCTTCACTACATTACAAAACACTGCTCCTTATCACATTAGCACTAATAATAACTAATGAGATCGTTAATAGTATATTTACACTTATAATGAACTGTCACTGTTACTTTAGCTTTACTCGCTCTTCACTACATTACAAAACACTGCTCCTTTTCACATTAGCACTAATAATAACTAATGAGATCGTTAATAGTATATTTACACTTATAATGAACTGTAACTGTTACTTTAGCTTTACTCGCTCTTCACTACATTACAAAACACTGCTCCTTATTACATTAGCACTAATAATAACTAATGAGATCGTTAATAGTCTATTTACACTTATAATGAACTGTCACTGTTACTTTAGCTTTACTCGCTCTTCACTACATTACAAAACACTGCTCCTTATTACATTAGCACTAATAATAACTAATGAGATCGTTAATAGTATATTTACACTTATAATGAACTGTCACTGTTACTTTAGCTTTACTCGCTCTTCACTACATTACAAAACACTGCTCCTTATTACATTAGCACTAATAATAACTAATGAGATCGTTAATAGTCTATTTACACATATAATGAACTGTCACTGTTACTTTAGCTTTACTCACTCTTCACTACATTACAAAACACTGCTCCTTATCACATTAGCACTAATAATAACTAATGAGATCGTTAATAGTCTATTTACACTTATAATGAACTGTCAATGTTACTTTAGCTTCACTCGCTCTTCACTACATTACAAAACACTGCTCCTTATTACATTAGTACTAATAATAACTAATGAGGTCATTAATAGCCTATTTACACTTATAATGAACTGTCACTGTTACTTTAGCTTTACTCGCTCTTCACTACATTACAAAACACTGCTCCTTTTCACATTAGCACTAATAATAACTAATGAGATCGTTAATAGTATATTTACACTTATAATGAACTGTCACTGTTACTTTAGCTTTACTCGCTCTTCACTACATTACAAAACACTGCTCCTTTTCACATTAGCACTAATAATAACTAATGAGATCGTTAATAGTATATTTACACTTATAATGAACTGTCACTGTTACTTTAGCTTTACTCGCTCTTCACTACATTACAAAACACTGCTCCTTTTCACATTAGCACTAATAATAACTAATGAGATCGTTAATAGTATATTTACACTTATAATGAACTGTAACTGTTACTTTAGCTTTACTCGCTCTTCACTACATTACAAAACACTGCTCCTTATTACATTAGCACTAATAATAACTAATGAGATCGTTAATAGTCTATTTACACTTATAATGAACTGTCACTGTTACTTTAGCTTTACTCGCTCTTCACTACATTACAAAACACTGCTCCTTATTACATTAGCACTAATAATAACTAATGAGATCGTTAATAGTATATTTACACTTATAATGAACTGTCACTGTTACTTTAGCTTTACTCGCTCTTCACTACATTACAAAACACTGCTCCTTATTACATTAGCACTAATAATAACTAATGAGATCGTTAATAGTCTATTTACACTTATAATGAACTGTCACTGTTACTTTAGCTTTACTCACTCTTCACTACATTACAAAACACTGCTCCTTATCACATTAGCACTAATAATAACTAATGAGATCGTTAATAGTCTATTTACACTTATAATGAACTGTCACTGTTACTTTAGCTTCACTCGCTCTTCACTACATTACAAAACACTGCTCCTTATTACATTAGTACTAATAATAACTAATGAGGTCATTAATAGCCTATTTACACTTATAATGAACTGTCACTGTTACTTTAGCTTTACTCGCTCTTTACTACTTTACAAAACACTGCTCCTTATTACATTAGCACTAATAATAACTAATGAGATCGTTAATAGTATATTTACACTTATAATGAACTGTCACTGTTACTTTAGCTTTACTCGCTCTTCACTACATTACAAAACACTGCTCCTTATTACATTAGCACTAATAATAACTAATGAGATCGTTAATAGTCTATTTACACTTATAATGAACTGTCACTGTTACTTTAGCTTTACTCGCTCTTCACTACATTACAAAACACTGCTCCTTATTACATTAGCACTAATAATAACTAATGAGATCGTTAATAGTCTATTTACACTTATAATGAACTGTCACTGTTACTTTAGCTTTACTCGCTCTTCACTACATTACAAAACACTGCTCCTTATTACATTAGCACTAATAATAACTAATGAGATCGTTAATAGCCTATTTACACTTATAATGAACTGTCACTGTTACTTTAGCTTTACTCGCTCTTCACTACATTACAAAACACTGCTCCTTATTACATTAGCACTAATAATAACTAATGAGATCGTTAATAGAATATTTACACTTATAATGAACTGTCACTGTTACTTTAGCTTTACACACACTCTTCACTACATTACAAAACACTGCTCCTTATTACATTAGCACTAATAATAACTAATGAGATCGTTAATAGCCTATTTACACTTATAATGAACTGTCACTGTTACTTTAGCTTTACTCGCTCTTCACTACATTACAAAACACTGCGCCTTATTACATTAGCACTAATAATAACTAATGAGATCGTTAATAGTCTATTTACACTTATAATGAACTGTCACTGTTACTTTAGCTTTACTCGCTCTTCACTACATTACAAAACACTGCTCCTTATTACATTAGCACTAATAATAACTAATGAGATCGTTAATAGTCTATTTACACTTATAATGAACGGTCACTGTTACTTTAGCTTTACTCGCTCTTCACTACATTACAAAACACTGCTCCTTATTACATTAGCACAAATAATAACTAATGAGATCGTTAATAGTCTATTTACACTTATAATGAACTGTCACTGTTACTTTAGCTTTACTCGCTCTTCACTACTATACAAAACACTGCTCCTTATTACATTAGCACTAATAATAACTAATGAGATCGTTAAGAGTCTATTTACACTTATAATGGACTTTCACTCTTACTTTAGCTTTACTCACTCTTCACTACATTACAAAACACTGTTCCTTATTACATTAGTACTAATAATAACTAATGAGATCGTTAATAGTATATTTACACTTATAATGAACTTTCACTCTTACTTTAGCTTTACCTACTCTTCACTACATTACAAAACACTGCTCCTTATTACATTAGCACTAATAATAACTAATGAGATCGTTAATAGCCTATTTACACTTATAATGAACTGTCACTGTTACTTTAGCTTTACTCGCTCTTCACTACATTACAAAACACTGCTCCTTATTACATTAGCACTAATAATAACTAATGAGATCGTTAATAGAATATTTACACTTATAATGAACTGTCACTGTTACTTTAGCTTTACTCACTCTTCACTACATTACAAAACACTGCTCCTTATTACATTAGCACTAATAATAACTAATGAGATCGTTAATAGTCTATTTACACTTATAATGAACTGTCACTGTTACTTTAGCTTTACTCGCTCTTCACTACATTACAAAACACTGGTCCTTATTACATTAGCACTAATAATAACTAATGAGATCGTTAATAGTCTATTTACACTTATAATGAACGGTCACTGTTTCTTTAGCTTTACTCGCTCTTCACTACATTACAAAACACTGTTCCTTATTACATTAGTACTAATAATAACTAATGAGATCGTTAATAGTATATTTACACTTATAATGAACTTTCACTCTTACTTTAGCTTTACCTACTCTTCACTACATTACAAAACACTGCTCCTTATTACATTAGCACTAATAATAACTAATGAGATCGTTAATAGTCTATTTACACTTATAATGAACTGTCACTGTTACTTTAACTTTACTCGCTCTTCACTACATTACAAAACACTGCTCCTTATTACATTAGCACTAATAATAACTAATGAGATCGTTAATAGTCTATTTACACTTATAATGAACTGTCACTGTTACTTTAGCTTTACTCACTCTTCACTACATTACAAAACACTGCTCCTTATCACATTAGCACTAATAATAACTAATGAGATCGTTAATAGTCTATTTACACTTATAATGAACTGTCACTGTTACTTTAGCTTCACTCGCTCTTCACTACATTACAAAACACTGCTCCTTATTACATTAGTACTAATAATAACTAATGAGGTCATTAATAGCCTATTTACACTTATAATGAACTGTCACTGTTACTTTAGCTTTACTCGCTCTTCACTACTTTACAAAACACTGCTCCTTATTACATTAGCACTAATAATAACTAATGAGATCGTTAATAGTATATTTACACTTATAATGAACTGTCACTGTTACTTTAGCTTTACTCGCTCTTCACTACATTACAAAACACTGCTCCTTATTACATTAGCACTAATAATAACTAATGAGATCGTTAATAGTCTATTTACACTTATAATGAACTGTCACTGTTACTTTAGCTTTACTCGCTCTTCACTACATTACAAAACACTGCTCCTTATTACATTAGCACTAATAATAACTAATGAGATCGTTAATAGTCTATTTACACTTATAATGAACTGTCACTGTTACTTTAGCTTTACTCGCTCTTCACTACATTACAAAACACTGCTCCTTATTACATTAGCACTAATAATAACTAATGAGATCGTTAATAGCCTATTTACACTTATAATGAACTGTCACTGTTACTTTAGCTTTACACACACTCTTCACTACATTACAAAACACTGCTCCTTATTACATTAGCACTAATAATAACTAATGAGATCGTTAATAGTCTATTTACACTTATAATGAACTGTCACTGTTACTTTAGCTTTACTCGCTCTTCACTACATTACAAAACACTGCTCCTTATTACATTAGCACTAATAATAACTAATGAGATCGTTAATAGTCTATTTACACTTATAATGAACGGTCACTGTTACTTTAGCTTTACTCGCTCTTCACTACATTACAAAACACTGCTCCTTATTACATTAGCACAAATAATAACTAATGAGATCGTTAATAGTCTATTTACACTTATAATGAACTGTCACTGTTACTTTAGCTTTACTCGCTCTTCACTACTATACAAAACACTGCTCCTTATTACATTAGCACTAATAATAACTAATGAGATCGTTAATAGTCTATTTACACTTATAATGGACTTTCACTCTTACTTTAGCTTTACTCACTCTTCACTACATTACAAAACACTGTTCCTTATTACATTAGTACTAATAATAACTAATGAGATCGTTAATAGTATATTTACACTTATAATGAACTTTCACTCTTACTTTAGCTTTACCTACTCTTCACTACATTACAAAACACTGCTCCTTATTACATTAGCACTAATAATAACTAATGAGATCGTTAATAGCCTATTTACACTTATAATGAACTGTCACTGTTACTTTAGCTTTACTCGCTCTTCACTACATTACAAAACACTGCTCCTTATTACATTAGCACTAATAATAACTAATGAGATCGTTAATAGAATATTTACACTTATAATGAACTGTCACTGTTACTTTAGCTTTACTCACTCTTCACTACATTACAAAACACTGCTCCTTATTACATTAGCACTAATAATAACTAATGAGATCGTTAATAGTCTATTTACACTTATAATGAACTGTCACTGTTACTTTAGCTTTACTCGCTCTTCACTACATTACAAAACACTGGTCCTTATTACATTAGCACTAATAATAACTAATGAGATCGTTAATAGTCTATTTACACTTATAATGAACGGTCACTGTTTCTTTAGCTTTACTCGCTCTTCACTACATTACAAAACACTGTTCCTTATTACATTAGTACTAATAATAACTAATGAGATCGTTAATAGTATATTTACACTTATAATGAACTTTCACTCTTACTTTAGCTTTACCTACTCTTCACTACATTACAAAACACTGCTCCTTATTACATTAGCACTAATAATAACTAATGAGATCGTTAATAGTCTATTTACACTTATAATGAACTGTCACTGTTACTTTAACTTTACTCGCTCTTCACTACATTACAAAACACTGCTCCTTATTACATTAGCACTAATAATAACTAATGAGATCGTTAATAGTCTATTTACACTTATAATGAACTGTCACTGTTACTTTAGCTTTACTCACTCTTCACTACATTACAAAACACTGCTCCTTATCACATTAGCACTAATAATAACTAATGAGATCGTTAATAGTCTATTTACACTTATAATGAACTGTCACTGTTACTTTAGCTTCACTCGCTCTTCACTACATTACAAAACACTGCTCCTTATTACATTAGTACTAATAATAACTAATGAGGTCATTAATAGCCTATTTACACTTATAATGAACTGTCACTGTTACTTTAGCTTTACTCGCTCTTCACTACTTTACAAAACACTGCTCCTTATTACATTAGCACTAATAATAACTAATGAGATCGTTAATAGTATATTTACACTTATAATGAACTGTCACTGTTACTTTAGCTTTACTCGCTCTTCACTACATTACAAAACACTGCTCCTTATTACATTAGCACTAATAATAACTAATGAGATCGTTAATAGTCTATTTACACTTATAATGAACTGTCACTGTTACTTTAGCTTTACTCGCTCTTCACTACATTACAAAACACTGCTCCTTATTACATTAGCACTAATAATAACTAATGAGATCGTTAATAGTCTATTTACACTTATAATGAACTGTCACTGTTACTTTAGCTTTACTCGCTCTTCACTACATTACAAAACACTGCTCCTTATTGCATTAGCACTAATAATAACTAATGAGATCGTTAATAGTATATTTACACTTATAATGAACTGTCACTGTTACTTTAGCTTTACTCGCTCTTCACTACATTACAAAACACTGCTCCTTATTACATTAGCACTAATAATAACCAATGAGATCGTTAATAGTCTATTTACACTTATAATGAACTGTCACTGTTACTTTAGCTTTACTCGCTCTTCACTACATTACAAAACACTGCTCCTTATTACATTAGCACTAATAATAACTAATGAGATCGTTAATAGTCTATTTACACTTATAATGAACTGTCACTGTTACTTTAGCTTTACTCGCTCTTCACTACATTACAAAACACTGCTCCTTATTACATTATCACTAATAATAACTAATGAGATCGTTAATAGTCTATTTACACTTATAATGAACTGTCACTGTTACTTTAGCTTTACTCGCTCTTCACTACATTACAAAACACTGCTCCTTATTACATTAGCACTAATAATAACTAATGAGATCGTTAATAGTCTATTTACACTTATAATGAACTGTCACTGTTACTTTAGCTTTACTCACTCTTCACTACATTACAAAACACTGCTCCTTATCACATTAGCACTAATAATAACTAATGAGATCGTTAATAGTCTATTTAGACTTATAATGAACTGTCACTGTTACTTTAGCTTCACTCGCTCTTCACTACATTACAAAACACTGCTCCTTATTACATTAGTACTAATAATAACTAATGAGGTCATTAATAGCCTATTTACACTTATAATGAACTGTCACTGTTACTTTAGCTTTACTCGCTCTTCACTACATTACAAAACACTGCTCCTTATTGCATTAGCACTAATAATAACTAATGAGATCGTTAATAGTATATTTACACTTATAATGAACTGTCACTGTTACTTTAGCTTTACTCGCTCTTCACTACATTACAAAACACTGCTGCTTATTACATTAGCACTAACAATAACTAATGAGATCGTTAATAGTCTATTTACACTTATAATTATTTGTCACTGTTACTTTAGCTTTACTCGCTCTTCACTACATTACAAAACACTGCTCCTTATTACATTAGCACTAATAATAACTAATGAGATCGTTAATAGTATATTTACACTTATAATGAACTGTCACTGTTACTTTAGCTTTACTCACTCTTCACTACATTACAAAACACTGCTCCTTATTACATTAGCACTAATAATAACTAATGAGATCGTTAATAGTCTATTTACACTTATAATGAACTGTCACTGTTACTTTAGCTTTACTCACTCTTCACTACATTACAAAACACTGCTCCTTATTACATTAGCACTAATAATAACTAATGAGATCGTTAATAGTCTATTTACACTTATAATGAACTGTCACTGTTACTTTAGCTTTACTCGCTCTTCACTACATTACAAAACACTGCTCCTTATTACATTAGCACTAATAATAACTAATGAGATCGTTAATAGTCTATTTACACTTATAATGAACTGGCACTGTTACTTTAGCTTTACTCACTCTTCACTACATTACAAAACACTGCTCCTTATCACATTAGCACTAATAATAACTAATGAGATCGTTAATAGTCTATTTACACATATAATGAACTGTCACTGTTACTTTAGCTTTACTCGCTCTTCACTACATTACAAAACACTGCTCCTTATTACAATAGCACTAATAATAACTAATGAGATCGTTAATAGTCTATTTACACTTATAATGAACTGTCACTGTTACTTTAGCTTTACTCACTCTTCACTACATTACAAAACACTGCTCCTTATCACATTAGCACTAATAATAACTAATGAGATCGTTAATAGTCTATTTACACTTATAATGAACTGTCACTGTTACTTTAGCTTTACTCGCTCTTCACTACTATACAAAACACTGCTCCTTATTACATTAGCACTAATAATAACTAATGAGATCGTTAATAGTCTATTTACACTTATAATGGACTTTCACTCTTACTTTAGCTTTACTCACTCTTCACTACATTACAAAACACTGTTCCTTATTACATTAGTACTAATAATAACTAATGAGATCGTTAATAGTATATTTACACTTATAATGAACTTTCACTCTTACTTTAGCTTTACCTACTCTTCACTACATTACAAAACACTGCTCCTTATTACATTAGCACTAATAATAACTAATGAGATCGTTAATAGCCTATTTACACTTATAATGAACTGTCACTGTTACTTTAGCTTTACTCGCTCTTCACTACATTACAAAACACTGCTCCTTATTACATTAGCACTAATAATAACTAATGAGATCGTTAATAGAATATTTACACTTATAATGAACTGTCACTGTTACTTTAGCTTTACTCACTCTTCACTACATTACAAAACACTGCTCCTTATTACATTAGCACTAATAATAACTAATGAGATCGTTAATAGTCTATTTACACTTATAATGAACTGTCACTGTTACTTTAGCTTTACTCGCTCTTCACTACATTACAAAACACTGCTCCTTATTACATTAGCACTAATAATAACTAATGAGATCGTTAATAGTCTATTTACACTTATAATGAACGGTCACTGTTTCTTTAGCTTTACTCGCTCTTCACTACATTACAAAACACTGTTCCTTATTACATTAGTACTAATAATAACTAATGAGATCGTTAATAGTATATTTACACTTATAATGAACTTTCACTCTTACTTTAGCTTTACCTACTCTTCACTACATTACAAAACACTGCTCCTTATTACATTAGCACTAATAATAACTAATGAGATCGTTAATAGTCTATTTACACTTATAATGAACTGTCACTGTTACTTTAACTTTACTCGCTCTTCACTACATTACAAAACACTGCTCCTTATTACATTAGCACTAATAATAACTAATGAGATCGTTAATAGTCTATTTACACTTATAATGGACTTTCACTCTTACTTTAGCTTTACTCGCTCTTCACTACATTACAAAATACTGCTCCTTATCACATTAGCACTAATAATAACTAATGAGATCGTTAATAGTCTATTTACACTTATAATGAACTGTCACTGTTACTTTAGCTTTACTCACTCTTCACTACATTACAAAACACTGCTCCTTATCACATTAGCACTAATAATAACTAATGAGATCGTTAATAGTCTATTTACACATATAATGAACTGTCACTGTTACTTTAGCTTTACTCGCTCTTCACTACATTACAAAACACTGCTCCTTATTACAATAGCACTAATAATAACTAATGAGATCGTTAATAGTCTATTTACACTTATAATGAACTGTCACTGTTACTTTAGCTTTACTCACTCTTCACTACATTACAAAACACTGCTCCTTATCACATTAGCACTAATAATAACTAATGAGATCGTTAATAGTCTATTTACACCTATAATGAACTGTCACTGTTACTTTAGCTTCACTCGCTCTTCACTACATTACAAAACACTGCTCCTTATTACATTAGTACTAATAATAACTAATGAGGTCATTAATAGCCTATTTACACTTATAATGAACTGTCACTGTTACTTTAGCTTTACTCGCTCTTCACTACTTTACAAAACACTGCTCCTTATTACATTAGCACTAATAATAACTAATGAGATCGTTAATAGTATATTTACACTTATAATGAACTGTCACTGTTACTTTAGCTTTACTCGCTCTTCACTACATTACAAAACACTGCTCCTTATTACATTAGCACTAATAATAACTAATGAGATCGTTAATAGTCTATTTACACTTATAATGAACTGTCACTGTTACTTTAGCTTTACTCGCTCTTCACTACATTACAAAACACTGCTCCTTATTACATTAGCACTAATAATAACTAATGAGATCGTTAATAGTCTATTTACACTTATAATGAACTGTCACTGTTACTTTAGCTTTACTCGCTCTTCACTACATTACAAAACACTGCTCCTTATTGCATTAGCACTAATAATAACTAATGAGATCGTTAATAGTATATTTACACTTATAATGAACTGTCACTGTTACTTTAGCTTTACTCGCTCTTCACTACATTACAAAACACTGCTCCTTATTACATTAGCACTAATAATAACTAATGAGATCGTTAATAGTCTATTTACACTTATAATGAACTGTCACTGTTACTTTAGCTTTACTCGCTCTTCACTACATTACAAAACACTGCTCCTTATTACATTAGCACTAATAATAACTAATGAGATCGTTAATAGTCTATTTACACTTATAATGAACTGTCACTGTTACTTTAGCTTTACTCACTCTTCACTACATTACAAAACACTGCTCCTTATCACATTAGCACTAATAATAACTAATGAGATCGTTAATAGTCTATTTAGACTTATAATGAACTGTCACTGTTACTTTAGCTTCACTCGCTCTTCACTACATTACAAAACACTGCTCCTTATTACATTAGTACTAATAATAACTAATGAGGTCATTAATAGCCTATTTACACTTATAATGAACTGTCACTGTTACTTTAGCTTTACTCGCTCTTCACTACATTACAAAACACTGCTCCTTATTGCATTAGCACTAATAATAACTAATGAGATCGTTAATAGTATATTTACACTTATAATGAACTGTCACTGTTACTTTAGCTTTACTCGCTCTTCACTACATTACAAAACACTGCTGCTTATTACATTAGCACTAACAATAACTAATGAGATCGTTAATAGTCTATTTACACTTATAATTATTTGTCACTGTTACTTTAGCTTTACTCGCTCTTCACTACATTACAAAACACTGCTCCTTATTACATTAGCACTAATAATAACTAATGAGATCGTTAATAGTATATTTACACTTATAATGAACTGTCACTGTTACTTTAGCTTTACTCACTCTTCACTACATTACAAAACACTGCTCCTTATTACATTAGCACTAATAATAACTAATAAGATCGTTAATAGTCTATTTACACTTATAATGAACTGTCACTGTTACTTTAGCTTTACTCACTCTTCACTACATTACAAAACACTGCTCCTTATTACATTAGCACTAATAATAACTAATGAGATCGTTAATAGTCTATTTACACTTATAATGAACTGTCACTGTTACTTTAGCTTTACTCGCTCTTCACTACATTACAAAACACTGCTCCTTATTACATTAGCACTAATAATAACTAATGAGATCGTTAATAGTCTATTTACACTTATAATGAACTGGCACTGTTACTTTAGCTTTACTCACTCTTCACTACATTACAAAACACTGCTCCTTATCACATTAGCACTAATAATAACTAATGAGATCGTTAATAGTCTATTTACACATATAATGAACTGTCACTGTTACTTTAGCTTTACTCGCTCTTCACTACATTACAAAACACTGCTCCTTATTACAATAGCACTAATAATAACTAATGAGATCGTTAATAGTCTATTTACACTTATAATGAACTGTCACTGTTACTTTAGCTTTACTCACTCTTCACTACATTACAAAACACTGCTCCTTATCACATTAGCACTAATAATAACTAATGAGATCGTTAATAGTCTATTTACACTTATAATGAACTGTCACTGTTACTTTAGCTTCACTCGCTCTTCACTACATTACAAAACACTGCTCCTTATTACATTAGTACTAATAATAACTAATGAGGTCATTAATAGCCTATTTACACTTATAATGAACTGTCACTGTTACTTTAGCTTTACTCGCTCTTCACTACTTTACAAAACACTGCTCCTTATTACATTAGCACTAATAATAACTAATGAGATCGTTAATAGTATATTTACACTTATAATGAACTGTCACTGTTACTTTAGCTTTACTCGCTCTTCACTACATTACAAAACACTGCTCCTTATTACATTAGCACTAATAATAACTAATGAGATCGTTAATAGTCTATTTACACTTATAATGAACTGTCACTGTTACTTTAGCTTTACTCGCTCTTCACTACATTACAAAACACTGCTCCTTATTACATTAGCACTAATAATAACTAATGAGATCGTTAATAGTCTATTTACACTTATAATGAACTGTCACTGTTACTTTAGCTTTACTCGCTCTTCACTACATTACAAAACACTGCTCCTTATTGCATTAGCACTAATAATAACTAATGAGATCGTTAATAGTATATTTACACTTATAATGAACTGTCACTGTTACTTTAGCTTTACTCGCTCTTCACTACATTACAAAACACTGCTCCTTATTACATTAGCACTAATAATAACTAATGAGATCGTTAATAGTCTATTTACACTTATAATGAACTGTCACTGTTACCTTAGCTTTACTCGCTCTTCACTACATTACAAAACACTGCTCCTTATTACATTAGCACTAATAATAACTAATGAGATCGTTAATAGTCTATTTAATCTTATAATGAACTGTCACTGTTACTTTAGCTTTACTCGCTCTTCACTACATTACAAAACACTGCTCCTTATTACATTAGCACTAATAATAACTAATGAGATCGTTAATAGTCTATTTACACTTATAATGAACTGTCACTGTTACTTTAACTTTACTCGCTCTTCACTACATTACAAAACACTGCTCCTTATTACATTAGCACTAATAATAACTAATGAGATCGTTAATAGTCTATTTACACTTATAATGGACTTTCACTCTTACTTTAGCTTTACTCGCTCTTCACTACATTACAAAATACTGCTCCTTATCACATTAGCACTAATAATAACTAATGAGATCGTTAATAGTCTATTTACACTTATAATGAACTGTCACTGTTACTTTAGCTTTACTCACTCTTCACTACATTACAAAACACTGCTCCTTATCACATTAGCACTAATAATAACTAATGAGATCGTTAATAGTCTATTTACACATATAATGAACTGTCACTGTTACTTTAGCTTTACTCGCTCTTCACTACATTACAAAACACTGCTCCTTATTACAATAGCACTAATAATAACTAATGAGATCGTTAATAGTCTATTTACACTTATAATGAACTGTCACTGTTACTTTAGCTTTACTCACTTTTCACTACATTACAAAACACTGCTCCTTATCACATTAGCACTAATAATAACTAATGAGATCGTTAATAGTCTATTTACACTTATAATGAACTGTCACTGTTACTTTAGCTTCACTCGCTCTTCACTACATTACAAAACACTGCTCCTTATTACATTAGTACTAATAATAACTAATGAGGTCATTAATAGCCTATTTACACTTATAATGAACTGTCACTGTTACTTTAGCTTTACTCGCTCTTCACTACTTTACAAAACACTGCTCCTTATTACATTAGCACTAATAATAACTAATGAGATCGTTAATAGTATATTTACACTTATAATGAACTGTCACTGTTACTTTAGCTTTACTCGCTCTTCACTACATTACAAAACACTGCTCCTTATTACATTAGCACTAATAATAACTAATGAGATCGTTAATAGTCTATTTACACTTATAATGAACTGTCACTGTTACTTTAGCTTTACTCGCTCTTCACTACATTACAAAACACTGCTCCTTATTACATTAGCACTAATAATAACTAATGAGATCGTTAATAGTCTATTTACACTTATAATGAACTGTCACTGTTACTTTAGCTTTACTCGCTCTTCACTACATTACAAAACACTGCTCCTTATTGCATTAGCACTAATAATAACTAATGAGATCGTTAATAGTATATTTACACTTATAATGAACTGTCACTGTTACTTTAGCTTTACTCGCTCTTCACTACATTACAAAACACTGCTCCTTATTACATTAGCACTAATAATAACTAATGAGATCGTTAATAGTCTATTTACACTTATAATGAAGTGTCACTGTTACTTTAGCTTTACTCGCTCTTCACTACATTACAAAACACTGCTCCTTATTACATTAGCACTAATAATAACTAATGAGATCGTTAATAGTCTATTTACACTTATAATGAACTGTCACTGTTACTTTAGCTTTACTCGCTCTTCACTACATTACAAAACACTGCTCCTTATTACATTATCACTAATAATAACTAATGAGATCGTTAATAGTCTATTTACACTTATAATGAACTGTCACTGTTACTTTAGCTTTACTCGCTCTTCACTACATTACAAAACACTGCTCCTTATTACATTAGCACTAATAATAACTAATGAGATCGTTAATAGTCTATTTACACTTATAATGAACTGTCACTGTTACTTTAGCTTTACTCACTCTTCACTACATTACAAAACACTGCTCCTTATCACATTAGCACTAATAATAACTAATGAGATCGTTAATAGTCTATTTAGACTTATAATGAACTGTCACTGTTACTTTAGCTTCACTCGCTCTTCACTACATTACAAAACACTGCTCCTTATTACATTAGTACTAATAATAACTAATGAGGTCTTTAATAGCCTATTTACACTTATAATGAACTGTCACTGTTACTTTAGCTTTACTCGCTCTTCACTACATTACAAAACACTGCTCCTTATTGCATTAGCACTAATAATAACTAATGAGATCGTTAATAGTATATTTACACTTATAATGAACTGTCACTGTTACTTTAGCTTTACTCGCTCTTCACTACATTACAAAACACTGCTGCTTATTACATTAGCACTAACAATAACTAATGAGATCGTTAATAGTCTATTTACACTTATAATTATTTGTCACTGTTACTTTAGCTTTACTCGCTCTTCACTACATTACAAAACACTGCTCCTTATTACATTAGCACTAATAATAACTAATGAGATCGTTAATAGTATATTTACACTTATAATGAACTGTCACTGTTACTTTAGCTTTACTCACTCTTCACTACATTACAAAACACTGCTCCTTATTACATTAGCACTAATAATAACTAATGAGATCGTTAATAGTCTATTTACACTTATAATGAACTGTCACTGTTACTTTAGCTTTACTCACTCTTCACTACATTACAAAACACTGCTCCTTATTACATTAGCACTAATAATAACTAATGAGATCGTTAATAGTCTATTTACACTTATAATGAACTGTCACTGTTACTTTAGCTTTACTCGCTCTTCACTACATTACAAAACACTGCTCCTTATTACATTAGCACTAATAATAACTAATGAGATCGTTAATAGTCTATTTACACTTATAATGAACTGGCACTGTTACTTTAGCTTTACTCACTCTTCACTACATTACAAAACACTGCTCCTTATCACATTAGCACTAATAATAACTAATGAGATCGTTAATAGTCTATTTACACATATAATGAACTGTCACTGTTACTTTAGCTTTACTCGCTCTTCACTACATTACAAAACACTGCTCCTTATTACAATAGCACTAATAATAACTAATGAGATCGTTAATAGTCTATTTACACTTATAATGAACTGTCACTGTTACTTTAGCTTTACTCACTCTTCACTACATTACAAAACACTGCTCCTTATCACATTAGCACTAATAATAACTAATGAGATCGTTAATAGTCTATTTACACTTATAATGAACTGTCACTGTTACTTTAGCTTCACTCGCTCTTCACTACATTACAAAATACTGCTCCTTATTACATTAGTACTAATAATAACTAATGAGGTCATTAATAGCCTATTTACACTTATAATGAACTGTCACTGTTACTTTAGCTTTACTCGCTCTTCACTACTTTACAAAACACTGCTCCTTATTACATTAGCACTAATAATAACTAATGAGATCGTTAATAGTATATTTACACTTATAATGAACTGTCACTGTTACTTTAGCTTTACTCGCTCTTCACTACATTACAAAACACTGCTCCTTATTACATTAGCACTAATAATAACTAATGAGATCGTTAATAGTCTATTTACACTTATAATGAACTGTCACTGTTACTTTAGCTTTACTCGCTCTTCACTACATTACAAAACACTGCTCCTTATTACATTAGCACTAATAATAACTAATGAGATCGTTAATAGTCTATTTACACTTATAATGAACTGTCACTGTTACTTTAGCTTTACTCGCTCTTCACTACATTACAAAACACTGCTCCTTATTGCATTAGCACTAATAATAACTAATGAGATCGTTAATAGTATATTTACACTTATAATGAACTGTCACTGTTACTTTAGCTTTACTCGCTCTTCACTACATTACAAAACACTGCTCCTTATTACATTAGCACTAATAATAACTAATGAGATCGTTAATAGTCTATTTACACTTATAATGAACTGTCACTGTTACCTTAGCTTTACTCGCTCTTCACTACATTACAAAACACTGCTCCTTATTACATTAGCACTAATAATAACTAATGAGATCGTTAATAGTCTATTTAATCTTATAATGAACTGTCACTGTTACTTTAGCTTTACTCGCTCTTCACTACATTACAAAACACTGCTCCTTATTACATTAGCACTAATAATAACTAATGAGATCGTTAATAGTCTATTTACACTTATAATGAACTGTCAATGTTACTTTAGCTTTACTCGCTCTTCACTACATTACAAAACACTGCTTCTTATTGCATTAGCACTAATAATAACTAATGAGATCGTTAATAGTATATTTACACTTATAATGAACTGTCACTGTTACTTTAGCTTTACTCGCTCTTCACTACAGTACAAAACACTGCTCCTTATTACATTAGCACTAATAATAACTAATGAGATCGTTAATAGTCTATTTACACTTATAATGAACTGTCACTGTTACTTTAGCTTTACTCGCTCTTCACTACATTACAAAACACTGCTCCTTATTGCATTAGCACTAATAATAACTAATGAGATCGTTAATAGTATATTTACACTTATAATGAACTGTCACTGTTACTTTAGCTTTACTCGCTCTTCACTACATTACAAAACACTGCTCCTTATTACATTAGTACTAATAATAACTAATGAGATCGTTAATAGTATATTTACACTTATAATGAACTTTCACTCTTACTTTAGCTTTACTCGCTCTTCACTACATTACAAAACACTGCTCCTTATCACATTAGCACTAATAATAACTAATTAAATCGTTAATAGTCTATATACACTTATAATGAACTGTCACTGTTACTTTAGCTTTACTCACTCTTCACTACATTACAAAACACTGCTCCTTATTACATTAGCACTAATAATAACTAATGAGATCGTTAATAGTCTATTTACACTTATAATGAACTGTCACTGTTACTTTAGCTTTACTCGCTCTTCACTACATTACAAAACACTGCTCCTTATTACATTAGCACTAATAATAACTAATGAGATCGTTAATAGTCTATTTACACTTATAATGAACTGTCACTGTTACTTTAGCTTTACTCACTCTTCACTACATTACAAAACACTGCTCCTTATTACATTAGCACTAATAATAACTAATGAGATCGTTAATAGTCTATTTACACTTATAATGAACTGTCACTGTTACTTTAGCTTTACTCACTCTTCACTACATTACAAAACACTGCTCCTTATTACATTAGCACTAATAATAACTAATGAGATCGTTAATAGTCTATTTACACTTATAATGAACTGTCACTGTTACTTTAGCTTTACTCGCTCTTCACTACATTACAAAACACTGCTCCTTATTACATTAGCACTAATAATAACTAATGAGATCGTTAATAGTCTATTTACACTTATAATGAACTGTCACTGTTACTTTAGCTTTACTCACTCTTCACTACATTACAAAACACTGCTCCTTATTACATTAGCACTAATAATAACTAATGAGATCGTTAATAGTCTATTTACACTTATAATGAACTGTCACTGTTACTTTAGCTTTACTCACTCTTCACTACATTACAAAACACTGCTCCTTATTACATTAGCACTAATAATAACTAATGAGATCGTTAATAGTCTATTTACACTTATAATGAACTGTCACTGTTACTTTAGCTTTACTCACTCTTCACTACATTACAAAACACTGCTCCTTATCACATTAGCACTAATAATAACTAATGAGATCGTTAATTGTCTATTTACACTTATAATGAACTGTCTCTGTTACTTTAGCTTTACTCGCTCTTCACTACATTACAAAACACTGCTCCTTATTACATTAGCACTAATAATAACTAATGAGATCGTTAATAGTCTATTTACACTTATAATGAACTTTCACTCTTACTTTAGCTTTACTCGCTCTTCACTACATTACAAAACATTGCTCCTTATCACATTAGCACTAATAATAACTAATTAAATCGTTAATAGTCTATATACACTTATAATGAACTGTCACTGTTACTTTAGCTTTACTCACTCTTCACTACATTACAAAACACTGCTCCTTATCACATTAGCACTAATAATAACTAATGAGATCGTTAATTGTCTATTTACACTTATAATGAACTGTCTCTGTTACTTTAGCTTTACTCGCTCTTCACTACATTACAAAACACTGCTCCTTATTACATTAGCACTAATAATAACTAATGAGATCGTTAATAGTCTATTTACACTTATAATGAACTGTCACTGTTACTTTAGCTTTACTCACTCTTCACTACATTACAAAACACTGCTCCTTATCACATTAGCACTAATAATAACTAATGAGATCGTTAATAGTCTATTTAGACTTATAATGAACTGTCACTGTTACTTTAGCTTCACTCGCTCTTCACTAAATTACAAAACACTGCTCCTTATTACATTAGTACTAATAATAACTAATGAGGTCATTAATAGCCTATTTACACTTATAATGAACTGTCACTGTTACTTTAGCTTTACTCGCTCTTCACTACATTACAAAACACTGCTCCTTATTACATTAGCACTAATAATAACTAATGAGATCGTTAATAGTCTATTTACACTTATAATGAACTGTCACTGTTACTTTAGCTTTACTCGCTCTTCACTACATTACAAAACACTGCTCCTTATTGCATTAGCACTAATAATAACTAATGAGATCGTTAATAGTATATTTACACTTATAATGACTGTCACTGTTACTTTAGCTTTACTCGCTCTTCACTACATTACAAAACACTGCTGCTTATTACATTAGCACTAACAATAACTAATGAGATCGTTAATAGTCTATTTACACTTATAATTATTTGTCACTGTTACTTTAGCTTTACTCGCTCTTCACTACATTACAAAACACTGCTCCTTATTACATTAGCACTAATAATAACTAATGAGATCGTTAATAGTATATTTACACTTATAATGAACTGTCACTGTTACTTTAGCTTTACTCACTCTTCACTACATTACAAAACACTGCTCCTTATTACATTAGCACTAATAATAACTAATGAGATCGTTAATAGTCTATTTACACTTATAATGAACTGTCACTCTTACTTTAGCTTTACTCACTCTTCACTACATTACAAAACACTGCTCCTTATTACATTAGCACTAATAATAACTTATGAGATCGTTAATAGTCTATTTACACTTATAATGAACTGTCACTGTTACTTTAGCTTTACTCACTCTTCACTACATTACAAAACACTGCTCCTTATAACATTAGCACTAATAATTACTAATGAGGTCGTTAATAGTCTATTTACACTTATAATGAACTGTCAATGTTACTTTAGCTTTACTCACTCTTCACTACATTACAAAACACTGCTCCTTATTACATTAGCACTAATAATAACTAATGAGATCGTTAATAGTCTATTTACACTTATAATGAACTGTCACTGTTACTTTAGCTTTACTCGCTCTTCACTACATTACAAAACACTGCTCCTTATTACATTAGCACTAATAATAACTAATGAGAAGGTTAATAGTATATACACACTTATAATGAACTGTCACTGTTACTTTAGCTTTACTCGCTCTTCACTACATTACAAAACACTGCTCCTTATTACATTAGCACTAATAATTACTAATGAGGTCGTTAATAGTCTATTTACACTTATAATGAACTGTCAATGTTACTTTAGCTTTACTCACTCTTCACTACATTACAAAACACTGCTCCTTATTACATTAGCACTAATAATAACTAATGAGATCGTTAATAGTCTATTTACACTTATAATGAACTGTCACTGTTACTTTAGCTTTACTCGCTCTTCACTACATTACAAAACACTGCTCCTTATTACATTAGCACTAATAATTACTAATGAGGTCGTTAATAGTCTATTTACACTTATAATGAACTGTCACTGTTACTTTAGCTTTACTCGCTCTTCACTACATTACAAAACACTGCTCCTTATAACATTAGCACTAATAATTACTAATGAGGTCGTTAATAGTCTATTTACACTTATAATGAACTGTCAATGTTACTTTAGCTTTACTCACTCTTCACTACATTACAAAACACTGCTCCTTATTACATTAGAACTAATAATAACTAATGAGATCGTTAATAGTCTATTTACACTTATAATGAACTGTCACTGTTACTTTAGCTTTACTCGCTCTTCACTACATTACAAAACACTGCTCCTTATTACATTAGCACTAATAATAACTAATGAGATCGTTAATAGTCTATTTACACTTATAATGAACTGTCAATGTTACTTTAGCTTTACTCGCTCTTCACTACATTACGAAACACTGCTCCTTATTACATTAGCACTAATAATAACTAATGAGATCGTTAATAGTCTATTTACACTTATAATGAACTGTCACTGTTACTTTAGCTTTACTCGCTCTTCACTACATTACAAAACACTGCTCCTTATTACATTAGCACTAATAATAACTAATGAGATCGTTAATAGTCTATTTACACTTATAATGAACTGTCACTGTTACTTTAGCTTTACTCGCTCTTCACTACATTACGAAACACTGCTCCTTATTACATTAGCACTAATAATAACTAATGAGATCGTTAATAGTCTATTTACACTTATAATGAACTGTCACTGTTACTTTAGCTTTACTCGCTCTTCACTACATTACAAAACACTGCTCCTTATTACATTAGCACTAATAATAACTAATGAGATCGTTAATAGAATATTTACACTTATAATGAACTGTCACTGTTACTTTAGCTTTACTCACTCTTCACTACATTACAAAACACTGCTCCTTATTACATTAGCACTAATAATAACTAATGAGATCGTTAATAGTCTATTTACACTTAAAATGAACTGTCACTGTTACTTTAGCTTTACTCGCTCTTCACTACATTACAAAACACTGCTCCTTATTACATTAGCACTAATAATAACTAATGAGATCGTTAATAGTCTATTTACACTTATAATAAACTGTCACTGTTACTTTAGCTTTACTCGCTCTTCACTACATTACAAAACACTGCTCCTTATTACATTAGTACTAATAATAACTAATGAGATCGTTAATAGTATATTTACACTTATAATGAACTTTCACTCATACTTTAGCTTTACCTACTCTTCACTACATTACAAAACACTGCTCCTTATTACATTAGCACTAATAATAACTAATGAGATCGTTAATAGTCTATTTACACTTATAATGAACTTTCACTCTTACTTTAGCTTTACTCGCTCTTCACTACATTACAAAACACTGCTCCTTATCACATTAGCACTAATAATAACTAATGAGATCGTTAATAGTCTATATACACTTATAATGAACTGTCACTGTTACTTTAGCTTTACTCACTCTTCACTACATTACAAAACACTGCTCCTTATCACATTAGCACTAATAATAACTAATGAGATCGTTAATTGTCTATTTACACTTATAATGAACTGTCACTGTTACTTTAGCTTTACTCGCTCTTCACTACATTACAAAACACTGTTCCTTATCACATTAGCACTAATAATAACTAATGAGATCGTTAATAGTCTATATACACTTATAATGAACTGTCACTGTTACTTTAGCTTTACTCACTCTTCACTACATTACAAAACACTGCTCCTTATCACATTAGCACTAATAATAACTAATGAGATCGTTAATAGTCTATATACACTTATAATGAACTGTCACTGTTACTTTAGCTTTACTCACTCTTCACTACATTACAAAACACTGCTCCTTATCACATTAGCACTAATAATAACTAATGAGATCGTTAATAGTCTATTTACACTTATAATGAACTGTCACTGTTACTTTAGCTTTACTCACTCTTCACTACATTACAAAACACTGCTCCTTATTACATTAGCACTAATAATAACTAATGAGATCGTTAATAGTCTATTTAGACTTATAATGAACTGTCACTGTTACTTTAGCTTCACTCGCTCTTCACTACATTACAAAACACTGCTCCTTATTACATTAGTACTAATAATAACTAATGAGGTCATTAATAGCCTATGTACACTTATAATGAACTGTCACTGTTACTTTAGCTTTACTCGCTCTTCACTACATTACAAAACACTGCTCCTTATTACATTAGCACTAATAATAACTAATGAGATCGTTAATAGTCTATTTACACTTATAATGAACTGTCACTGTTACTTTAGCTTTACTCGCTCTTCACTACATTACAAAACACTGCTCCTTATTGCATTAGCACTAATAATAACTAATGAGGTCGTTAATAGTATATTTACACTTATAATGAACTGTCACTGTTACTTTAGCTTTACTCGCTCTTCACTACATTACAAAACACTGCTGCTTATTACATTAGCACTAACAATAACTAATGAGATCGTTAATAGTCTATTTACACTTATAATTATTTGTCACTGTTACTTTAGCTTTACTCGCTCTTCACTACATTACAAAACACTGCTCCTTATTACATTAGCACTAATAATAACTAATGAGATCGTTAATAGTATATTTACACTTATAATGAACTGTCACTGTTACTTTAGCTTTACTCACTCTTCACTACATTACAAAACACTGCTCCTTATTACATTAGCACTAATAATAACTAATGAGATCGTTAATAGTCTATTTACACTTATAATGAACTGTCACTCTTACTTTAGCGTTACTCACTCTTCACTACATTACAAAACACTGCTCCTTATTACATTAGCACTAATAATAACTTATGAGATCGTTAATAGTCTATTTACACTTATAATGAACTGTCACTGTTACTTTAGCTTTACTCACTCTTCACTACATTACAAAACACTGCTCCTTATAACATTAGCACTAATAATTACTAATGAGGTCGCTAATAGTCTATTTACACTTATAATGAACTGTCAATGTTACTTTAGCTTTACTCACTCTTCACTAAATTACAAAACACTGCTCCTTATTACATTAGCACTAATAATAACTAATGAGATCGTTAATAGTCTATTTACACTTATAATGAACTGTCACTGTTACTTTAGCTTTACTCGCTCTTCACTACATTACAAAACACTGCTCCTTATTACATTAGCACTAATAATAACTAATGAGATCGTTAATAGTCTATTTACACTTATAATGAACTGTCAATGTTACTTTAGCTTTACTCGCTCTTCACTACATTACAAAACACTGCTCCTTATTACATTAGCACTAATAATAACTAATGAGATCGTTAATAGTCTATTTACACTTATAATGAACTGTCAATGTTACTTTAGCTTCACTCGCTCTTCACTACATTACAAAACACTGCTCCTTATTACATTAGCACTATTAATAACTAATGTGATCGTTAATAGTCTATTTACACTTATAATGAACTGTCACTGTTACTTTAGCTTTACTCGCTCTTCACTACATTACAAAACACTGCTCCTTATTACATTAGCACTAATAATAACTAATGAGATCGTTAATAGTCTATTTACACTTATAATGAACTGTCAATGTTACTTTAGCTTCACTCGCTCTTCACTACATTACAAAACACTGCTCCTTATTACATTAGCACTATTAATAACTAATGAGATCGTTAATAGTCTATTTACACTTATAATTAACTGTCAATGTTACTTTAGCTTCACTCGCTCTTCACTACATTACGAAACACTGCTCCTTATTACATTAGCACTAATAATAACTACTGAGATCGTTAATAGTATATTTACACTTATAATGAACTGTCACTGTTACTTTAGCTTTACTCGCTCTTCACTACATTACAAAACACTGCTCCTTATTACATTAGCACTAATAATAACTAATGTGATCGTTAATAGTCTATTTACACTTATAATGAACTGTCACTGTTACTTTAGCTTTACTCGCTCTTCACTACATTACAAAACACTGCTCCTTATTACATTAGCACTAATAATAACTAATGTGATCGTTAATAGTCTATTTACACTTATAATTAACTGTCAATGTTACTTTAGCTTCACTCGCTCTTCACTACATTACGAAACACTGCTCCTTATTACATTAGCACTAATAATAACTAATGTGATCGTTAATAGTCTATTTACACTTATAATGAACTGTCACTGTTACTTTAGCTTTACTCGCTCTTCACTACATTACAAAACACTGCTCCTTATTACATTAGCACTAATAATAACTAATGTGATCGTTAATAGTCTATTTACACTTATAATGAACTGTCACTGTTACTTTAGCTTTACTCGCTCTTCACTACATTACAAAACACTGCTCCTTATTACATTAGCACTAATAATAACTAATGAGATCGTTAATAGTATATTTACACTTATAATGAACTGTCACTGTTACTTTAGCTTTACTCGCTCTTCACTACATTACAAAACACTGCTCCTTATTACGTTAGCACTAATAATAACTAATGAGATCGTTAATAGTCTATTTACACTTATAATGAACTGTCACTGTTACTTTAGCTTTACTCGCTCTTCACTACATTACAAAACACTGCTCCTTATTACGTTAGCACTAATAATAACTAATGAGATCGTTAATAGTCTATTTAAACTTATAATGAACTGTCACGGTTACTTTAGCTTTACTCGCTCTTCACTACATTACAAAACACTGCTCCTTATTACATTAGCACTAATAATAACTAATAAGATTGTTAATAGTCTATTTACACTTATAATGAACTGTCAATGTTACTTTAGTTTCACTCGCTCTTCACTACATTACAAAACACTGCTCCTTATTACATTAGCACTAATAATAACTAATGAGATCGTTAATAGTCTATTTACACTTATAATGAACTGTGACTGTTACTTTAGCTTTACTCGCTCTTCACTACATTACAAAACACTGCTCCTTATCACATTAGCACTAATAATAACTAATGAGATCGTTAATAGTCTATTTAGACTTATAATGAACTGTCACTGTTACTTTAGCTTCACTCGCTCTTCACTACATTACAAAACACTGCTCCTTATTACATTAGTACTAATAATAACTAATGAGGTCATTAATAGCCTATTTACACTTATAATGAACTGTCACTGTTACTTTAGCTTTACTCGCTCTTCACTACATTACAAAACACTGCTCCTTATTACATTAGCACTAATAATAACTAATGAGATCGTTAATAGTATATACACACTTATAATGAACTGTCACTGTTACTTTAGCTTTACTCACTCTTCACTACATTACAAAACACTGCTCCTTATTACATTAGCACTAATAATAACTAATGAGATCGTTAATAGTCTATTTACACTTATAATGAACTGTCACTCTTACTTTAGCGTTACTCACTCTTCACTACATTACAAAACACTGCTCCTTATTACATTAGCACTAATAATAACTTATGAGATCGTTAATAGTCTATTTACACTTATAATGAACTGTCACTGTTACTTTAGCTTTACTCACTCTTCACTACATTACAAAACACTGCTCCTTATAACATTAGCACTAATAATTACTAATGAGGTCGCTAATAGTCTATTTACACTTATAATGAACTGTCAATGTTACTTTAGCTTTACTCACTCTTCACTAAATTACAAAACACTGCTCCTTATTACATTAGCACTAATAATAACTAATGAGATCGTTAATAGTCTATTTACACTTATAATGAACTGTCACTGTTACTTTAGCTTTACTCGCTCTTCACTACATTACAAAACACTGCTCCTTATTACATTAGCACTAATAATAACTAATGAGATCGTTAATAGTATATACACACTTATAATGAACTGTCACTGTTACTTTAGCTTTACTCACTCTTCACTACATTACAAAACACTGCTCCTTATTACATTAGCACTAATAATAACTAATGAGATCGTTAATAGTATATACACACTTATAATGAACTGTCACTGTTACTTTAGCTTTACTCGCTCTTCACTACATTACAAAACACTGCTCCTTATTACATTAGCACTAATAATAACTAATGAGATCGTTAATAGTATATACACACTTATAATGAACTGTCACTGTTACTTTAGCTTTACTCACTCTTCACTACATTACAAAACACTGCTCCTTATTACATTAGCACTAATAATAACTAATGAGATCGTTAATAGTCTATTTACACTTATAATGAACTGTCACTCTTACTTTAGCGTTACTCACTCTTCACTACATTACAAAACACTGCTCCTTATTACATTAGCACTAATAATAACTTATGAGATCGTTAATAGTCTATTTACACTTATAATGAACTGTCACTGTTACTTTAGCTTTACTCACTCTTCACTACATTACAAAACACTGCTCCTTATAACATTAGCACTAATAATTACTAATGAGGTCGCTAATAGTCTATTTACACTTATAATGAACTGTCAATGTTACTTTAGCTTTACTCACTCTTCACTAAATTACAAAACACTGCTCCTTATTACATTAGCACTAATAATAACTAATGAGATCGTTAATAGTCTATTTACACTTATAATGAACTGTCACTGTTACTTTAGCTTTACTCGCTCTTCACTACATTACAAAACACTGCTCCTTATTACATTAGCACTAATAATAACTAATGAGATCGTTAATAGTCTATTTACACTTATAATGAACTGTCAATGTTACTTTAGCTTTACTCGCTCTTCACTACATTACAAAACACTGCTCCTTA
Source organism: Prosapia bicincta (assembly GCA_036971475.1). Taxonomy (NCBI): domain Eukaryota; kingdom Metazoa; phylum Arthropoda; class Insecta; order Hemiptera; family Cercopidae; genus Prosapia; species Prosapia bicincta. The sequence continues at coordinate 5,287,204 of JBAIZL010000002.1, forward strand.
TTACATTAGCACTAATAATAACTAATGAGATCGTTAATAGTCTATTTACACTTATAATGAACTGTCAATGTTACTTTAGCTTCACTCGCTCTTCACTACATTACAAAACACTGCTCCTTATTACATTAGCACTAATAATAACTAATGTGATCGTTAATAGTCTATTTACACTTATAATGAACTGTCACTGTTACTTTAGCTTTACTCGCTCTTCACTACATTACAAAACACTGCTCCTTATTACATTAGCACTAATAATAACTAATGAGATCGTTAATAGTCTATTTACACTTATAATGAACTGTCAATGTTACTTTAGCTTCACTCGCTCTTCACTACATTACAAAACACTGCTCCTTATTACATTAGCACTATTAATAACTAATGAGATCGTTAATAGTCTATTTACACTTATAATTAACTGTCAATGTTACTTTAGCTTCACTCGCTCTTCACTACATTACGAAACACTGCTCCTTATTACATTAGCACTAATAATAACTACTGAGATCGTTAATAGTATATTTACACTTATAATGAACTGTCACTGTTACTTTAGCTTTACTCGCTCTTCACTACATTACAAAACACTGCTCCTTATTACATTAGCACTAATAATAACTAATGTGATCGTTAATAGTCTATTTACACTTATAATGAACTGTCACTGTTACTTTAGCTTTACTCGCTCTTCACTACATTACAAAACACTGCTCCTTATTACATTAGCACTAATAATAACTAATGTGATCGTTAATAGTCTATTTACACTTATAATTAACTGTCAATGTTACTTTAGCTTCACTCGCTCTTCACTACATTACGAAACACTGCTCCTTATTACATTAGCACTAATAATAACTAATGTGATCGTTAATAGTCTATTTACACTTATAATGAACTGTCACTGTTACTTTAGCTTTACTCGCTCTTCACTACATTACAAAACACTGCTCCTTATTACATTAGCACTAATAATAACTAATGTGATCGTTAATAGTCTATTTACACTTATAATGAACTGTCACTGTTACTTTAGCTTTACTCGCTCTTCACTACATTACAAAACACTGCTCCTTATTACATTAGCACTAATAATAACTAATGAGATCGTTAATAGTCTATTTACACTTATAATGAACTGTCACTGTTACTTTAGCTTTACTCGCTCTTCACTACATTACAAAACACTGCTCCTTATTACGTTAGCACTAATAATAACTAATGAGATCGTTAATAGTCTATTTAAACTTATAATGAACTGTCACGGTTACTTTAGCTTTACTCGCTCTTCACTACATTACAAAACACTGCTCCTTATTACATTAGCACTAATAATAACTAATAAGATTGTTAATAGTCTATTTACACTTATAATGAACTGTCAATGTTACTTTAGTTTCACTCGCTCTTCACTACATTACAAAACACTGCTCCTTATTACATTAGCACTAATAATAACTAATGAGATCGTTAATAGTCTATTTACACTTATAATGAACTGTCACTGTTACTTTAGCTTTACTCGCTCTTCACTACATTACAAAACACTGCTCCTTATCACATTAGCACTAATAATAACTAATGAGATCGTTAATAGTCTATTTAGACTTATAATGAACTGTCACTGTTACTTTAGCTTCACTCGCTCTTCACTACATTACAAAACACTGCTCCTTATTACATTAGTACTAATAATAACTAATGAGGTCATTAATAGCCTATTTACACTTATAATGAACTGTCACTGTTACTTTAGCTTTACTCGCTCTTCACTACATTACAAAACACTGCTCCTTATTACATTAGCACTAATAAAAACTAATGAGATCGTTAATAGTCTATTTACACTTATAATGAACTGTCACTGTTACTTTAGCTTTACTCGCTCTTCACTACATTACAAAACACTGCTCCTTATTGCATTAGCACTAATAATAACTAATGAGATCGTTAATAGTATATTTACACTTATAATGAACTGTCACTGTTACTTTAGCTTTACTCGCTCTTCACTACATTACAAAACACTGCTGCTTATTACATTAGCACTAACAATAACTAATGAGATCGTTAATAGTCTATTTACACTTATAATGAACTGTCACTCTTACTTTAGCTTTACTCACTCTTCACTACATTACAAAACACTGCTCCTTATTACATTAGCACTAATAATAACTTATGAGATCGTTAATAGTCTATTTACACTTATAATGAACTGTCACTGTTACTTTAGCTTTACTCACTCTTCACTACATTACAAAACACTGCTCCTTATTACATTAGCACTAATAATTACTAATGAGATCGTTAATAGTCTATTTACACTTATAATGAACTGTCACTGTTACTTTAGCTTTACTCGCTCTTCACTACATTACAAAACACTGCTCCTTATTACATTAGCACTAATAATTACTAATGAGATCGTTAATAGTCTATTTACACTTATAATGAACTGTCACTGTTACTTTAGCTTTACTCACTCTTCACTACATTACAAAACACTGCTCCTTATTACATTAGCACTAATAATTACTAATGAGATCGTTAATAGTCTATTTACACTTATAATGAACTGTCACTGTTACTTTAGCTTTACTCGCTCTTCACTACATTACAAAACACTGCTCCTTATTACATTAGCACTAATAATAACTAATGAGATCGTTAATAGTATATTTACACTTATAATGAACTGTCACTGTTACTTTAGCTTTACTCACTCTTCACTACATTACAAAAAACTGCTCCTTATTAAATTAGCACTAATAATAACTAATGAGATCGTTAATAGTCTATTTACACTTATAATGAACTGTCACTCTTACTTTAGCGTTACTCACTCTTCACTACATTACAAAACACTGCTCCTTATTACATTAGCACTAATAATAACTTATGAGATCGTTAATAGTCTATTTACACTTATAATGAACTGTCACTGTTACTTTAGCTTTACTCACTCTTCACTACATTACAAAACACTGCTCCTTATAACATTAGCACTAATAATTACTAATGAGGTCGCTAATAGTCTATTTACACTTATAATGAACTGTCAATGTTACTTTAGCTTTACTCACTCTTCACTAAATTACAAAACACTGCTCCTTATTACATTAGCACTAATAATAACTAATGAGATCGTTAATAGTCTATTTACACTTATAATGAACTGTCACTGTTACTTTAGCTTTACTCGCTCTTCACTACATTACAAAACACTGCTCCTTATTACATTAGCACTAATAATAACTAATGAGATCGTTAATAGTCTATTTACACTTATAATGAACTGTCAATGTTACTTTAGCTTTACTCGCTCTTCACTACATTACAAAACACTGCTCCTTATTACATTAGCACTAATAATAACTAATGAGATCGTTAATAGTCTATTTACACTTATAATGAACTGTCAATGTTACTTTAGCTTCACTCGCTCTTCACTACATTACAAAACACTGCTCCTTATTACATTAGCACTAATAATAACTAATGTGATCGTTAATAGTCTATTTACACTTATAATGAACTGTCACTGTTACTTTAGCTTTACTCGCTCTTCACTACATTACAAAACACTGCTCCTTATTACATTAGCACTAATAATAACTAATGAGATCGTTAATAGTCTATTTACACTTATAATGAACTGTCAATGTTACTTTAGCTTCACTCGCTCTTCACTACATTACAAAACACTGCTCCTTATTACATTAGCACTATTAATAACTAATGAGATCGTTAATAGTCTATTTACACTTATAATTAACTGTCAATGTTACTTTAGCTTCACTCGCTCTTCACTACATTACGAAACACTGCTCCTTATTACATTAGCACTAATAATAACTACTGAGATCGTTAATAGTATATTTACACTTATAATGAACTGTCACTGTTACTTTAGCTACACTCGCTCTTCACTACATTACAAAACACTGCTCCTTATTACATTAGCACTAATAATAACTAATGAGATCGTTAATAGTCTATTTAAACTTATAATGAACTGTCACGGTTACTTTAGCTTTACTCGCTCTTCACTACATTACAAAACACTGCTCCTTATTACATTAGCACTAATAATAACTAATAAGATTGTTAATAGTCTATTTACACTTATAATGAACTGTCAATGTTACTTTAGTTTCACTCGCTCTTCACTACATTACAAAACACTGCTCCTTATTACATTAGCACTAATAATAACTACTGAGATCGTTAATAGTATATTTACACTTATAATGAACTGTCACTGTTACTTTAGCTACACTCGCTCTTCACTACATTACAAAACACTGCTCCTTATCACATTAGCACTAATAATAACTAATGAGATCGTTAATAGTCTATTTACACTTATAATGAACTGTCACTGTTACTTTAGCTTTACTCGCTCTTCACTACATTACAAAACACTGCTCCTTATTACATTAGCACTAATAATAACTACTGAGATCGTTAATAGTATATTTACACTTATAATGAACTGTCACTGTTACTTTAGTTTCACTCGCTCTTCACTACATTACAAAACACTGCTCCTTATTACATTAGCACTAATAATAACTAATGAGATCGTTAATAGTCTATTTACACTTATAATGAACTGTCACTGTTACTTTAGCTTTACTCGCTCTTCACTACATTACAAAACACTGCTCCTTATCACATTAGCACTAATAATAACTAATGAGATCGTTAATAGTCTATTTACACTTATAATGAACTGTCACTGTTACTTTAGTTTCACTCGCTCTTCACTACATTACAAAACACTGCTCCTTATTACATTAGCACTAATAATAACTACTGAGATCGTTAATAGTATATTTACACTTATAATGAACTGTCACTGTTACTTTAGCTACACTCGCTCTTCACTACATTACAAAACACTGCTCCTTATCACATTAGCACTAATAATAACTAATGTGATCGTTAATAGTCTATTTACACTTATAATGAACTGTCACTGTTACTTTAGCTTTACTCGCTCTTCACTACATTACAAAACACTGCTCCTTATTACATTAGCACTAATAATAACTAATGAGATCGTTAATAGTCTATTTACACTTATAATGAACTGTCAATGTTACTTTAGCTTCACTCGCTCTTCACTACATTACAAAACACTGCTCCTTATTACATTAGCACTATTAATAACTAATGAGATCGTTAATAGTCTATTTACACTTATAATTAACTGTCAATGTTACTTTAGCTTCACTCGCTCTTCACTACATTACGAAACACTGCTCCTTATTACATTAGCACTAATAATAACTACTGAGATCGTTAATAGTATATTTACACTTATAATGAACTGTCACTGTTACTTTAGCTACACTCGCTCTTCACTACATTACAAAACACTGCTCCTTATTACATTAGCACTAATAATAACTAATGAGATCGTTAATAGTCTATTTAAACTTATAATGAACTGTCACGGTTACTTTAGCTTTACTCGCTCTTCACTACATTACAAAACACTGCTCCTTATTACATTAGCACTAATAATAACTAATAAGATTGTTAATAGTCTATTTACACTTATAATGAACTGTCAATGTTACTTTAGTTTCACTCGCTCTTCACTACATTACAAAACACTGCTCCTTATTACATTAGCACTAATAATAACTACTGAGATCGTTAATAGTATATTTACACTTATAATGAACTGTCACTGTTACTTTAGCTACACTCGCTCTTCACTACATTACAAAACACTGCTCCTTATCACATTAGCACTAATAATAACTAATGAGATCGTTAATAGTCTATTTAGACTTATAATGAACTGTCACTGTTACTTTAGCTTCACTCGCTCTTCACTACATTACAAAACACTGCTCCTTATTACATTAGTACTAATAATAACTAATGAGGTCATTAATAGCCTATTTACACTTATAATGAACTGTCACTGTTACTTTAGCTTTACTCGCTCTTCACTACATTACAAAACACTGCTCCTTATTACATTAGCACTAATAAAAACTAATGAGATCGTTAATAGTCTATTTACACTTATAATGAACTGTCACTGTTACTTTAGCTTTAGTCGCTCTTCACTACATTACAAAACACTGCTCCTTATTGCATTAGCACTAATAATAACTAATGAGATCGTTAATAGTATATTTACACTTATAATGAACTGTCACTGTTACTTTAGCTTTACTCGCTCTTCACTACATTACAAAACACTGCTGCTTATTACATTAGCACTAACAATAACTAATGAGATCGTTAATAGTCTATTTACACTTATAATTATTTGTCACTGTTACTTTAGCTTTACTCGCTCTTCACTACATTACAAAACACTGCTCCTTATTACATTAGCACTAATAATAACTAATGAGATCGTTAATAGTATATTTACACTTATAATGAACTGTCACTGTTACTTTAGCTTTACTCACTCTTCACTACATTACAAAACACTGCTCCTTATTACATTAGCACTAATAATAACTAATGAGATCGTTAATAGTCTATTTACACTTGTAATGAACTGTCACTGTTACTTTAGCTTTACTCACTCTTCACTACATTACAAAACACTGCTCCTTATTACATTAGTACTAATAATAACTAATGAGATCGTTAATAGTATATTTACACTTATAATGAACTGTCACTCTTACTTTAGCTTTACTCACTCTTCACTACATTACAAAACACTGCTCCTTATTACATTAGCACTAATAATAACTAATGAGATCGTTAATAGTATATTTACACTTATAATGAACTGTCACTCTTACTTTAGCTTTACTCACTCTTCACTACATTACAAAACACTGCTCCTTATCACATTAGCACTAATAATAACTAATGAGATCGTTAATAGTATATTTACACTTATAATGAACTGTCACTCTTACTTTAGCTTTACTCACTCTTCACTACATTACAAAACACTGCTCCTTATTACATTAGCACTAATAATAACTTATGAAATCGTTAATAGTCTATTTACACTTATAATGAACTGTCACTGTTACTTTAGCTTTACTCACTCTTCACTACATTACAAAACACTGCTCCTTATTACATTAGCACTAATAATTACTAATGAGATCGTTAATAGTCTATTTACACTTATAATGAACTGTCAATGTTACTTTAGCTTTACTCACTCTTCACTACATTACAAAACACTGCTCCTTATTACATTAGCACTAATAATAACTAATGAGATCGTTAATAGTCTATTTACACTTATAATGAACTGTCACTGTTACTTTAGCTTTACTCGCTCTTCACTACATTACAAAACACTGCTCCTTATTACATTAGCACTAATAATAACTAATGAGATCGTTAATAGTCTATTTACACTTATAATGAACTGTCAATGTTACTTTAGCTTTACTCGCTCTTCACTACATTACAAAACACTGCTCCTTATTACATTAGCACTAATAATAACTAATGAGATCGTTAATAGTCTATTTACACTTATAATGAACTGTCAATGTTACTTTAGCTTCACTCGCTCTTCACTACATTACAAAACACTGCTCCTTATTACATTAGCACTAATAATAACTAATGTGATCGTTAATAGTCTATTTACACTTATAATGAACTGTCACTGTTACTTTAGCTTTACTCGCTCTTCACTACATTACAAAACACTGCTCCTTATTACATTAGCACTAATAATAACTAATGAGATCGTTAATAGTCTATTTACACTTATAATGAACTGTCAATGTTACTTTAGCTTCACTCGCTCTTCACTACATTACAAAACACTGCTCCTTATTACATTAGCACTAATAATAACTAATGAGATCGTTAATAGTCTATTTACACTTATAATTAACTGTCAATGTTACTTTAGCTTCACTCGCTCTTCACTACATTACGAAACACTGCTCCTTATTACATTAGCACTAATAATAACTACTGAGATCGTTAATAGTATATTTACACTTATAATGAACTGTCACGGTTACTTTAGCTTTACTCGCTCTTCACTACATTACAAAACACTGCTCCTTATTACATTAGCACTAATAATAACTAATAAGATTGTTAATAGTCTATTTACACTTATAATGAACTGTCAATGTTACTTTAGTTTCACTCGCTCTTCACTACATTACAAAACACTGCTCCTTATTACATTAGCACTAATAATAACTAATGAGATCGTTAATAGTCTATTTACACTTATAATGAACTGTCACTGTTACTTTAGCTTTACTCGCTCTTCACTACATTACAAAACACTGCTCCTTATTGCATTAGCACTAATAATAACTAATGAGATCGTTAATAGTCTATTTACACTTATAATGAACTGTCAATGTTACTTTAGCTTTACTCGCTCTGCACTACATTACAAAACACTGTTCCTTATTACATTAGCACTAATAATAACTAATGAGATCGTTAATAGACTATTTACACTTATAATGAACTGTCACGGTTACTTTAGCTTTACTCGCTCTTCACTACATTACAAAACACTGCTCCTTATTACATTAGCACTAATAATAACTAATGAGATCGTTAATAGTCTATTTACACTTATAATGAACTGTCACTGTTACTTTAGCTTCACTCGCTCTTCACTACATTTCAAAACACTGCTCCTTATTACATTAGCACTAATAATAACTAATGAGATCGTTAATAGTCTATTTACACTTATAATGAACTGTCACTGTTACTTTAGCTTCACTCGCTCTTCACTACATTACAAAACACTGCTCCTTATTACATTAGCACTAATAATAACTAATGAGATCGTTAATAGTCTATTTACACTTATAATGAACTGTCAATGTTACTTTAGCTTTACTCGCTCTTCACTACATTACAAAACACTGTTCCTTATTACATTAGCACTAATAATAACTAATGAGATCGTTAATAGACTATTTACACTTATAATGAACTGTCACGGTTACTTTAGCTTTACTCGCTCTTCACTACATTACAAAACATTGCTCCTTATTACATTAGCACTAATAATAACTAATGAGATCGTTAATAGTCTATTTACACTTATAATGAACTGTCACTGTTACTTTAGCTTCACTCGCTCTTCACTACATTTCAAAACACTGCTCCTCATTACATTAGCACTAATAATAACTAATGAGATCGTTAATAGTCTATTTACACTTATAATGAACTGTCACTGTTACTTTAGCTTCACTCGCTCTTCACTACATTACAAAACACTGCTCCTTATTACATTAGCACTAATAATAACTAATGAGATCGTTAATAGTCTATTTACACTTATAATGAACTGTCAATGTTACTTTAGCTTCACTCGCTCTTCACTACATTACAAAACACTGCTCCTTATTACATTAGCACTAATAATAACTAATGAGATCGTTAATAGTCTATTTACACTTATAATGAACTGTCACTGTTACTTTAGCTTCATTCGCTCTTCACTACATTACAAAATACTGCTCCTTATTACATTAGCTCTAATAATAACTAATGAGATCGTTAATAGTCTATTTACACTTATAATGAACTGTCACGGTTACTTTAGCTTTACTCGCTCTTCACTACATTACAAAACACTGCTCCTTATTACATTAGCACTAATAATAACTAATGAGATCGTTAATAGTCTATTTACACTTATAATGAACTGTCACGGTTACTTTAGCTTTACTCGCTCTTTACTACATTACAAAACACTGCTCCTTATTACATTAGCACTAATAATAACTAATGAGATCGTTAATAGTCAATTTACACTTATAATGAACTGTCACTGTTACTTTAGCTTCACTCGCTCTTCTCTACATTAAAAACACTGCTCTTTATTACATTAGCACTAATAATAACTAATGAGATCGTTAATAGTCTATTTGAACTTATAATGAACTGTCACTGTTACTTTAGCTTCACTCGCTCTTCACTACATTACAAAACACTGCTCCTTATTACATTAGCACTAATAATAACTAATGAGATCGTTAATAGTCTATTTACACTTATAATGAACTGTCAATGTTACTTTAGTTTCACTCGCTCTTCACTACATTACAAAACACTGCTCCTTATTACATTAGCACTAATAATAACTAATGAGATCGTTAATAGTCTATTTACACTTATAATGAACTGTAACTGTTACTTTAGCTTTACTCGCTCTTCACTACATTACAAAACACTGCTCCTTATTACATTAGCCCTAATAATAACTAATGAGATCGTTAATAGTCTATTTACACTTATAATGAACTGTCACTGTTACTTTAGCTTCACTCGCTCTTCACTACATTACAAAACACTGCTCCTTATTACATTAGCCCTAATAATAACTAATGAGATCGTTAATAGTCTATTTACACTTATAATGAACTGTCACTGTTACTTTAGCTTCACTCGCTCTTCACTACATTTCAAAACACTGCTCCTTATTACATTAGCACTAATAATAACTAATGAGATCGTTAATAGTCTATTTACACTTATAATGAACTGTCACTGTTACTTTAGCTTCACTCGCTCTTCACTACATTACAAAACACTGCTCCTTATTACATTAGCACAAATAATAACTAATGAGATCGTTAATAGTCTATTTACACTTATAATGAACTGTCACGGTTACTTTAGCTTCACTCGCTCTTCACTACATTACAAAACACTGCTCCTTATTACATTAGCACAAATAATAACTAATGAGATCGTTAATAGTCTATTTACACTTATAATGAACTGTCACTGTTACTTTAGCTTTACTCGCTCTTCACTACATTACAAAACACTGCTCCTTATTACATTAGCACAAATAATAACTAATGAGATCGTTAATAGTCTATTTACACTTATAATGAACTGTCACTGTTACTTTAGCTTTACTCGCTCTTCACTACATTACAAAACACTGCTCCTTATTACATTAGCACAAATAATAACTAATGAGATCGTTAATAGTCTATTTACACTTATAATGAACTGTCACGGTTACTTTAGCTTCACTCGCTCTTCACTACATTACAAAACACTGCTCCTTATTACATTAGCACAAATAATAACTAATGATATCGTTAATAGTCTATTTACACTTATAATGAACTGTCACTGTTACTTTAGCTTTACTCGCTCTTCACTACATTACAAAACACTGCTCCTTATTACATTAGCACAAATAATAACTAATGAGATCGTTAATAGTCTATTTACACTTATAATGAACTGTCACGGTTACTTTAGCTTCACTCGCTCTTCACTACATTACAAAACACTGCTCCTTATTACATTAGCACAAATAATAACTAATGAGATCGTTAATAGTCTATTTACACTTATAATGAACTGTCACGGTTACTTTAGCTTCACTCGCTCTTCACTACATTTCAAAACACTGCTCCTTATTACATTAGCACAAATAATAACTAATGAGATCGTTAATAGTCTATTTACACTTATAATGAACTGTCACGGTTACTTTAGCTTCACTCGCTCTTCACTACATTACAAAACACTGCTCCTTATTACATTAGCACAAATAATAACTAATGAGATCGTTAATAGTCTATTTACACTTATAATGAACTGTCACGGTTACTTTAGCTTCACTCGCTCTTCACTACATTACAAAACACTGCTCCTTATTACATTAGCACAAATAATAACTAATGAGATCGTTAATAGTCTATTTACACTTATAATGAACTGTCACGGTTACTTTAGCTTCACTCGCTCTTCACTACATTTCAAAACACTGCTCCTTATTACATTAGCACAAATAATAACTAATGAGATCGTTAATAGTCTATTTACACTTATAATGAACTGTCACGGTTACTTTAGCTTCACTCGCTCTTCACTACATTACAAAACACTGCTCCTTATTACATTAGCACAAATAATAACTAATGAGATCGTTAATAGTCTATTTACACTTATAATGAACTGTCACGGTTACTTTAGCTTCACTCGCTCTTCACTACATTTCAAAACACTGCTCCTTATTACATTAGCACAAATAATAACTAATGAGATCGTTAATAGTCTATTTACACTTATAATGAACTGTCACGGTTACTTTAGCTTCACTCGCTCTTCACTACATTACAAAACACTGCTCCTTATTACATTAGCACAAATAATAACTAATGAGATCGTTAATAGTCTATTTACACTTATAATGAACTGTCACGGTTACTTTAGCTTCACTCGCTCTTCACTACATTTCAAAACACTGCTCCTTATTACATTAGCACTAATAATAACTAATGAGATCGTTAATAGTCTATTTACACTTATAATGAACTGTCAATGTTACTTTAGCTTCACTCGCTCTTCACTACATTACAAAACACTGCTCCTTATTACATTAGCACTAATAATAACTAATAAGATTGTTAATAGTCTATTTACACTTATAATGAACTGTCAATGTTACTTTAGTTTCACTCGCTCTTCACTACATTACAAAACACTGCTCCTTATTACATTAGCACTAATAATAACTAATGAGATCGTTAATAGTCTATTTACACTTATAATGAACTGTCAATGTTACTTTAGCTTTACTCGCTCTGCACTACATTACAAAACACTGTTCCTTATTACATTAGCACTAATAATAACTAATGAGATCGTTAATAGACTATTTACACTTATAATGAACTGTCACGGTTACTTTAGCTTTACTCGCTCTTCACTACATTACAAAACACTGCTCCTTATTACATTAGCACTAATAATAACTAATGAGATCGTTAATAGTCTATTTACACTTATAATGAACTGTCACTGTTACTTTAGCTTCACTCGCTCTTCACTACATTTCAAAACACTGCTCCTTATTACATTAGCACTAATAATAACTAATGAGATCGTTAATAGTCTATTTACACTTATAATGAACTGTCACTGTTACTTTAGCTTCACTCGCTCTTCACTACATTACAAAACACTGCTCCTTATTACATTAGCACTAATAATAACTAATGAGATCGTTAATAGTCTATTTACACTTATAATGAACTGTCAATCTTACTTTAGCTTCACTCGCTCTTCACTACATTACAAAACACTGCTCCTTATTACATTAGCACTAATAATAACTAATGAGATCGTTAATAGTCTATTTACACTTATAATGAACTGTCAATGTTACTTTAGCTTTACTCGCTCTTCACTACATTACAAAACACTGTTCCTTATTACATTAGCACTAATAATAACTAATGAGATCGTTAATAGACTATTTACACTTATAATGAACTGTCACGGTTACTTTAGCTTTACTCGCTCTTCACTACATTACAAAACATTGCTCCTTATTACATTAGCACTAATAATAACTAATGAGATCGTTAATAGTCTATTTACACTTATAATGAACTGTCACTGTTACTTTAGCTTCACTCGCTCTTCACTACATTTCAAAACACTGCTCCTTATTACATTAGCACTAATAATAACTAATGAGATCGTTAATAGTCTATTTACACTTATAATGAACTGTCACTGTTACTTTAGCTTCACTCGCTCTTCACTACATTACAAAACACTGCTCCTTATTACATTAGCACTAATAATAACTAATGAGATCGTTAATAGTCTATTTACACTTATAATGAACTGTCAATGTTACTTTAGCTTCACTCGCTCTTCACTACATTACAAAACACTGCTCCTTATTACATTAGCACTAATAATAACTAATGAGATCGTTAATAGTCTATTTACACTTATAATGAACTGTCACTGTTACTTTAGCTTCATTCGCTCTTCACTACATTACAAAATACTGCTCCTTATTACATTAGCTCTAATAATAACTAATGAGATCGTTAATAGTCTATTTACACTTATAATGAACTGTCACGGTTACTTTAGCTTTACTCGCTCTTCACTACATTACAAAACACTGCTCCTTATTACATTAGCACTAATAATAACTAATGAGATCGTTAATAGTCTATTTACACTTATAATGAACTGTCACGGTTACTTTAGCTTTACTCGCTCTTTACTACATTACAAAACACTGCTCCTTATTACATTAGCACTAATAATAACTAATGAGATCGTTAATAGTCAATTTACACTTATAATGAACTGTCACTGTTACTTTAGCTTCACTCGCTCTTCTCTACATTAAAAACACTGCTCTTTATTACATTAGCACTAATAATAACTAATGAGATCGTTAATAGTCTATTTGAACTTATAATGAACTGTCACTGTTACTTTAGCTTCACTCGCTCTTCACTACATTATAAAACACTGCTCCTTATTACATTAGCACTAATAATAACTAATGAGATCGTTAATAGTCTATTTACACTTATAATGAACTGTCAATGTTACTTTAGCTTCACTCGCTCTTCACTACATTACAAAACACTGCTCCTTATTACATTAGCACTAATAATAACTAATGAGATCGTTAATAGTCTATTTACACTTATAATGAACTGTCACTGTTACTTTAGCTTCACTCGCTCTTCACTACATTACAAAACACTGCTCCTTATTACATTAGCACTAATAATAACTAATGAGATCGTTAATAGTCTATTTACACTTATAATGAACTGTCAATGTTACTTTAGTTTCACTCGCTCTTCACTACATTACAAAACACTGCTCCTTATTACATTAGCACTAATAATAACTAATGAGATCGTTAATAGTCTATTTACACTTATAATGAACTGTAACTGTTACTTTAGCTTTACTCGCTCTTCACTACATTACAAAACACTGCTCCTTATTACATTAGCCCTAATAATAACTAATGAGATCGTTAATAGTCTATTTACACTTATAATGAACTGTCACTGTTACTTTAGCTTCACTCGCTCTTCACTACATTACAAAACACTGCTCCTTATTACATTAGCCCTAATAATAACTAATGAGATCGTTAATAGTCTATTTACACTTATAATGAACTGTCACTGTTACTTTAGCTTCACTCGCTCTTCACTACATTACAAAACACTGCTCCTTATTACATTAGCCCTAATAATAACTAATGAGATCGTTAATAGTCTATTTACACTTATAATGAACTGTCACTGTTACTTTAGCTTCACTCGCTCTTCACTACATTACAAAACACTGCTCCTTATTACATTAGCACTAATAATAACTAATGAGATCGTTAATAGACTATTTACACTTATAATGAACTGTCAATGTTACTTTAGCTTCACTCGCTCTTCACTACATTACAAAACACTGCTCCTTTTTACATTAGCACTAATAATAACTAATGAGATCGTTAATAGTCTATTTACACTTATAATGAACTGTCACGGTTACTTTAGCTTTACTCGCTCTTCACTACATTACAAAACACTGCTCCTTATTACATTAGCACTAATAATAACTAATGAGATCGTTAATAGTCTATTTACACTTATAATGAACTGTCACTGTTACTTTAGCTTCACTCGCTCTTCACTACATTACAAAACACTGCTCCTTATTACATTAGCACTAATAATAACTAATGAGATCGTTAATAGTCTATTTACACTTATAATGAACTGTCACTGTTACTTTAGCTTCACTCGCTCTTCACTACATTACAAAACACTGCTCCTTATTACATTAGCACTAATAATAACTAATGAGATCGTTAATAGTCTATTTACACTTATAATGAACTGTCACTGTTACTTTAGCTTCACTCGGTCTTCACTACATTACAAAACACTGCTCCTTATTACATTAGCACTAATAATAACTAATGAGATCGTTAATAGTCTATTTACACTTATAATGAACTGTCAATGTTACTTTAGTTTCATTCGCTCTTCACTACATTACAAAACACTGCTCCTTATTACATTAGCACTAATAATAACTAATGAGATCGTTAATAGTCTATTTACACTTATAATGAACTGTCAATGTTACTTTAGCTTTACTCACTCTTCACTACATTACAAAACACTGCTCCTTATTACATTAGCACTTATAATAACTAATGAGATCGTTAATAGTATATTTACACTTATAATGAACTGTCACTGTTACTTTAGCTTTACTCGCTGTTCACTACACTACAAAACACTGCTCCTTATTACATTAGCACTAATAATAACTAATGAGATCGTTAATAGTATATTTACACTTATAATGAACTGTCAATGTTACTTTAGTTTCACTCGCTCTTCACTACATTACAAAACACTGCTCCTTATTACATTAGCTCTAATAATAACTAATGAGATCGTTAATAGCCTATTTACACTTATAATGAACGGTCAATGTTACTTTAGTTTCACTCGCTCTTCACTACATTACGAAACACTGCTCCTTATTACATTAGCACTAATAATAACTAATGAGATCGTTAATAGTCTATTTACACTTATAATGAACTGTCACTGTTACTTTAGCTTTACTCGCTCTTCACTACATTACAAAACACTGCTCCTTATTACATTAGCACTAATAATAACTAATGAGATCGTTAATAGTCTCTTTACACTTATAATGAACTGTCAATGTTACTTTAGCTTCACTCGCTCTTCACTACATTACAAAACACTGCTCCTTATTACATTAGCCCTAATAATAACTAATGAGATCGTTAATAGTCTATTTACACTTATAATGAACTGTCACTGTTACTTTAGCTTCACTCGCTCTTCACTACATTACAAAACACTGCTCCTTATTACATTAGCACTAATAATAACTAATGAGATCGTTAATAGTATATTTACACTTATAATGAACTGTCACTGTTACTTTAGCTTTACTCACTCTTCACTACATTACAAAACACTGCTCCTTATTACATTAGCACTAATAATAACTAATGAGATTGTTAATAGTATATTTACACTTATAATGAACTGTCACTGTTACTTTCGCTTTACTCACTCTTCACTACATTACAAAACACTGCTCCTTATTACATTAGCACTAATAATAACTAATGAGATCGTTAATAGTATATTTACACTTATAATGAACTGTCACTGTTACTTTAGCTTTACTCGCTCTTCACTACATTACAAAATACTGCTCCTTATTACATTAGCACTAATAATAACTAATGAGATCGTTAATAGCCTATTTACACTTATAATGAACTGTCACTGTTACTTTAGCTTTACTCGCTCTTCACTACATTACAAAACACTGCTCCTTATTACATTAGCACTAATAATAACTAATGAGATCGTTAATAGTATATTTACACTTATAATGAACTGTCACTGTTACTTTAGCTTTACCTACTCTTCACTACATTACAAAACACTGCTCCTTATTACATTAGCACTAATAATAACTAATGAGATCGTTAATAGTATATTTACACTTATAATGAACTGTCACTGTTACTTTAGCTTTACCTACTCTTCACTACATTACAAAATACTGCTCCTTATTACATTAGCACTAATAATAACTAATGAGATCGTTAATAGCCTATTTACACTTATAATGAACTGTCACTGTTACTTTAGCTTTACTCGCTCTTCACTACATTACAAAACACTGCTCCTTATTACATTAGCACTAATAATAACTAATGAGATCGTTAATAGTATATTTACACTTATAATGAACTGTCACTGTTACTTTAGCTTTACTCACTCTTCACTACATTACAAAACACTGCTCCTTATTACATTAGCACAAATAATAACTAATGAGATCGTTAATAGTATATTTACACTTATAATGAACTGTCACTGTTACTTTAGCTTTACTCGCTCTTCACTACATTACAAAACACTGCTCCTTATTACATTAGCACTAATAATAACTAATGAGATCGTTAATAGTCTATTTACACTTATAATGAACTGTCACTGTTACTTTAGCTTTACTCACTCTTCACTACATTACAAAACACTGCTCCTTATTACATTAGCACTAATAATAACTAATGAGATCGTTAATAGTCTATTTACACTTATAATGAACTGTCACTGTTACTTTAGCTTTACTCACTCTTCACTACATTACAAAACACTGCTCCTTATTACATTAGCACTAATAATAACTAATGAGATCGTTAATAGCCTATTTACACTTATAATGAACTGTCACTGTTACTTTAGCTTTACTCGCTCTTCACTACATTACAAAACACTGCTCCTTATTACATTAGCACTAATAATAACTAATGAGATCGTTAATAGTATATTTACACTTATAATGAACTGTCACTGTTACTTTAGCTTTACTCGCTCTTCACTACATTACAAAATACTGCTCCTTATTACATTAGCACTAATAATAACTAATGAGATCGTTAATAGCCTATTTACACTTATAATGAACTGTCACTGTTACTTTAGCTTTACTCGCTCTTCACTACATTACAAAACACTGCTCCTTATTACATTAGCACTAATAATAACTAATGAGATCGTTAATAGTATATTTACACTTATAATGAACTGTCACTGTTACTTTAGCTTTACCTACTCTTCACTACATTACAAAACACTGCTCCTTATTACATTAGCACTAATAATAACTAATGAGATCGTTAATAGTATATTTACACTTATAATGAACTGTCACTGTTACTTTAGCTTTACCTACTCTTCACTACATTACAAAATACTGCTCCTTATTACATTAGCACTAATAATAACTAATGAGATCGTTAATAGCCTATTTACACTTATAATGAACTGTCACTGTTACTTTAGCTTTACTCGCTCTTCACTACATTACAAAACACTGCTCCTTATTACATTAGCACTAATAATAACTAATGAGATCGTTAATAGTATATTTACACTTATAATGAACTGTCACTGTTACTTTAGCTTTACTCACTCTTCACTACATTACAAAACACTGCTCCTTATTACATTAGCACAAATAATAACTAATGAGATCGTTAATAGTATATTTACACTTATAATGAACTGTCACTGTTACTTTAGCTTTACTCACTCTTCACTACATTACAAAACACTGCTCCTTATTACATTAGCACTAATAATAACTAATGAGATCGTTAATAGTATATTTACACTTATAATGAACTGTCACTGTTACTTTAGCTTTACTCACTCTTCACTACATTACAAAACACTGCTCCTTATTACATTAGCACAAATAATAACTAATGAGATCGTTAATAGTATATTTACACTTATAATGAACTGTCACTGTTACTTTAGCTTTACTCACTCTTCACTACATTACAAAACACTGCTCCTTATTACATTAGCACAAATAATAACTAATGAGATCGTTAATAGTCTATTTACACTTATAATGAACTGTCACTGTTACTTTAGCTTTACTCGCTCTTCACTACATTACAAAACACTGCTCCTTATTACATTAGCACTAATAATAACTAATGAGATCGTTAATAGCCTATTTACACTTATAATGAACTGTCACTGTTACTTTAGCTTTACTCGCTCTTCACTACATTACAAAACACTGCTCCTTATTACATTAGCACTAATAATAACTAATGAGATCGTTAATAGAATATTTACACTTATAATGAACTGTCACTGTTACTTTAGCTTCACTCGCTCTTCACTACATTACAAAACACTGCTCCTTATTACATTAGCACTAATAATAACTAATGAGATCGTTAATAGTCTATTTACACTTATAATGAACTTTCACTTTTACTTTAGCTTTACTCGCTCTTCACTACATTACAAAACACTGCTCCTTATCACATTAGCACTAATAATAACTAATGAGATCGTTAATAGTCTATTTACACTTATAATGAACTGTCACTGTTACTTTAGCTTTACTCACTCTTCACTACATTACAAAACACTGCTCCTTATCACATTAGCACTAATAATAACTAATGAGATCGTTAATAGTCTATTTACACCTATAATGAACTGTCACTGTTACTTTAGCTTTACTCGCTCTTCACTACATTACAAAACACTGCTCCTTATTACATTAGCACTAATAATAACTAATGAGATCGTTAATAGTATATTTACACTTATAATGAACTGTCACTGTTACTTTAGCTTTACTCACTCTTCACTACATTACAAAACACTGCTCCTTATTACATTAGCACAAATAATAACTAATGAGATCGTTAATAGTATATTTACACTTATAATGAACTGTCACTGTTACTTTAGCTTTACTCACTCTTCACTACATTACAAAACACTGCTCCTTATTACATTAGCACTAATAATAACTAATGAGATCGTTAATAGCCTATTTACACTTATAATGAACTGTCACTGTTACTTTAGCTTTACTCGCTCTTCACTACATTACAAAACACTGCTCCTTATTACATTAGCACTAATAATAACTAATGAGATCGTTAATAGTATATTTACACTTATAATGAACTGTCACTGTTACTTTAGCTTTACTCGCTCTTCACTACATTACAAAATACTGCTCCTTATTACATTAGCACTAATAATAACTAATGAGATCGTTAATAGTCTATTTACACTTATAATGAACTGTCACTGTTACTTTAGCTTCACTCGCTCTTCACTACATTACAAAACACTGCTCCTTATTACATTAGCACTAATAATAACTAATGAGATCGTTAATAGACTATTTACACTTATAATGAACTGTCAATGTTACTTTAGCTTCACTCGCTCTTCACTACATTACAAAACACTGCTCCTTTTTACATTAGCACTAATAATAACTAATGAGATCGTTAATAGTCTATTTACACTTATAATGAACTGTCACGGTTACTTTAGCTTTACTCGCTCTTCACTACATTACAAAACACTGCTCCTTATTACATTAGCACTAATAATAACTAATGAGATCGTTAATAGTCTATTTACACTTATAATGAACTGTCACTGTTACTTTAGCTTCACTCGCTCTTCACTACATTACAAAACACTGCTCCTTATTACATTAGCACTAATAATAACTAATGAGATCGTTAATAGTCTATTTACACTTATAATGAACTGTCACTGTTACTTTAGCTTCACTCGCTCTTCACTACATTACAAAACACTGCTCCTTATTACATTAGCACTAATAATAACTAATGAGATCGTTAATAGTCTATTTACACTTATAATGAACTGTCACTGTTACTTTAGCTTCACTCGGTCTTCACTACATTACAAAACACTGCTCCTTATTACATTAGCACTAATAATAACTAATGAGATCGTTAATAGTCTATTTACACTTATAATGAACTGTCAATGTTACTTTAGTTTCATTCGCTCTTCACTACATTACAAAACACTGCTCCTTATTACATTAGCACTAATAATAACTAATGAGATCGTTAATAGCCTATTTACACTTATAATGAACTGTCACTGTTACTTTAGCTTTACTCGCTCTTCACTACATTACAAAACACTGCTCCTTATTACATTAGCACTAATAATAACTAATGAGATCGTTAATAGTATATTTACACTTATAATGAACTGTCACTGTTACTTTAGCTTTACTCGCTCTTCACTACATTACAAAATACTGCTCCTTATTACATTAGCACTAATAATAACTAATGAGATCGTTAATAGCCTATTTACACTTATAATGAACTGTCACTGTTACTTTAGCTTTACTCGCTCTTCACTACATTACAAAACACTGCTCCTTATTACATTAGCACTAATAATAACTAATGAGATCGTTAATAGTATATTTACACTTATAATGAACTGTCACTGTTACTTTAGCTTTACCTACTCTTCACTACATTACAAAACACTGCTCCTTATTACATTAGCACTAATAATAACTAATGAGATCGTTAATAGTATATTTACACTTATAATGAACTGTCACTGTTACTTTAGCTTTACCTACTCTTCACTACATTACAAAATACTGCTCCTTATTACATTAGCACTAATAATAACTAATGAGATCGTTAATAGCCTATTTACACTTATAATGAACTGTCACTGTTACTTTAGCTTTACTCGCTCTTCACTACATTACAAAACACTGCTCCTTATTACATTAGCACTAATAATAACTAATGAGATCGTTAATAGTATATTTACACTTATAATGAACTGTCACTGTTACTTTAGCTTTACTCACTCTTCACTACATTACAAAACACTGCTCCTTATTACATTAGCACAAATAATAACTAATGAGATCGTTAATAGTATATTTACACTTATAATGAACTGTCACTGTTACTTTAGCTTTACTCACTCTTCACTACATTACAAAACACTGCTCCTTATTACATTAGCACTAATAATAACTAATGAGATCGTTAATAGTATATTTACACTTATAATGAACTGTCACTGTTACTTTAGCTTTACTCACTCTTCACTACATTACAAAACACTGCTCCTTATTACATTAGCACAAATAATAACTAATGAGATCGTTAATAGTATATTTACACTTATAATGAACTGTCACTGTTACTTTAGCTTTACTCACTCTTCACTACATTACAAAACACTGCTCCTTATTACATTAGCACAAATAATAACTAATGAGATCGTTAATAGTCTATTTACACTTATAATGAACTGTCACTGTTACTTTAGCTTTACTCGCTCTTCACTACATTACAAAACACTGCTCCTTATTACATTAGCACTAATAATAACTAATGAGATCGTTAATAGCCTATTTACACTTATAATGAACTGTCACTGTTACTTTAGCTTTACTCGCTCTTCACTACATTACAAAACACTGCTCCTTATTACATTAGCACTAATAATAACTAATGAGATCGTTAATAGAATATTTACACTTATAATGAACTGTCACTGTTACTTTAGCTTCACTCGCTCTTCACTACATTACAAAACACTGCTCCTTATTACATTAGCACTAATAATAACTAATGAGATCGTTAATAGTCTATTTACACTTATAATGAACTTTCACTTTTACTTTAGCTTTACTCGCTCTTCACTACATTACAAAACACTGCTCCTTATCACATTAGCACTAATAATAACTAATGAGATCGTTAATAGTCTATTTACACTTATAATGAACTGTCACTGTTACTTTAGCTTTACTCACTCTTCACTACATTACAAAACACTGCTCCTTATCACATTAGCACTAATAATAACTAATGAGATCGTTAATAGTCTATTTACACTTATAATGAACTGTCACTGTTACTTTAGCTTTACTCGCTCTTCACTACATTACAAAACACTGCTCCTTATTGCATTAGCACGAATAATAACTAATGAGATCGTTAATAGTATATTTACACCTATAATGAACTGTCACTGTTACTTTAGCTTTACTCGCTCTTCACTACATTACAAAACACTGCTCCTTATGACAGTAGCACTAATAATAACTAATGAGATCGTTAATAGTCTATTTACACTTATAATGAACTGTCACTGTTACTTTAGCTTTACTCGCTCTTCACTACATTACAAAACACTGCTCCTTATTACATTAGCCCTAATAATAACTAATGAGATCGTTAATAGTCTATTTACACTTATAATGAACTGTCACTGTTACTTTAGCTTCACTCGCTCTTCACTACATTACAAAACACTGCTCCTTATTACATTAGCCCTAATAATAACTAATGAGATCGTTAATAGTCTATTTACACTTATAATGAACTGTCACTGTTACTTTAGCTTCACTCGCTCTTCACTACATTACAAAACACTGCTCCTTATTACATTAGCCCTAATAATAACTAATGAGATCGTTAATAGTCTATTTACACTTATAATGAACTGTCACTGTTACTTTAGCTTCACTCGCTCTTCACTACATTACAAAACACTGCTCCTTATTACATTAGCACTAATAATAACTAATGAGATCGTTAATAGACTATTTACACTTATAATGAACTGTCAATGTTACTTTAGCTTCACTCGCTCTTCACTACATTACAAAACACTGCTCCTTTTTACATTAGCACTAATAATAACTAATGAGATCGTTAATAGTCTATTTACACTTATAATGAACTGTCACGGTTACTTTAGCTTTACTCGCTCTTCACTACATTACAAAACACTGCTCCTTATTACATTAGCACTAATAATAACTAATGAGATCGTTAATAGTCTATTTACACTTATAATGAACTGTCACTGTTACTTTAGCTTCACTCGCTCTTCACTACATTACAAAACACTGCTCCTTATTACATTAGCACTAATAATAACTAATGAGATCGTTAATAGTCTATTTACACTTATAATGAACTGTCACTGTTACTTTAGCTTCACTCGCTCTTCACTACATTACAAAACACTGCTCCTTATTACATTAGCACTAATAATAACTAATGAGATCGTTAATAGTCTATTTACACTTATAATGAACTGTCACTGTTACTTTAGCTTCACTCGGTCTTCACTACATTACAAAACACTGCTCCTTATTACATTAGCACTAATAATAACTAATGAGATCGTTAATAGTCTATTTACACTTATAATGAACTGTCAATGTTACTTTAGTTTCATTCGCTCTTCACTACATTACAAAACACTGCTCCTTATTACATTAGCACTAATAATAACTAATGAGATCGTTAATAGTCTATTTACACTTATAATGAACTGTCAATGTTACTTTAGCTTTACTCACTCTTCACTACATTACAAAACACTGCTCCTTATTACATTAGCACTTATAATAACTAATGAGATCGTTAATAGTATATTTACACTTATAATGAACTGTCACTGTTACTTTAGCTTTACTCGCTGTTCACTACACTACAAAACACTGCTCCTTATTACATTAGCACTAATAATAACTAATGAGATCGTTAATAGTATATTTACACTTATAATGAACTGTCAATGTTACTTTAGTTTCACTCGCTCTTCACTACATTACAAAACACTGCTCCTTATTACATTAGCTCTAATAATAACTAATGAGATCGTTAATAGCCTATTTACACTTATAATGAACGGTCAATGTTACTTTAGTTTCACTCGCTCTTCACTACATTACGAAACACTGCTCCTTATTACATTAGCACTAATAATAACTAATGAGATCGTTAATAGTCTATTTACACTTATAATGAACTGTCACTGTTACTTTAGCTTTACTCGCTCTTCACTACATTACAAAACACTGCTCCTTATTACATTAGCACTAATAATAACTAATGAGATCGTTAATAGTCTCTTTACACTTATAATGAACTGTCAATGTTACTTTAGCTTCACTCGCTCTTCACTACATTACAAAACACTGCTCCTTATTACATTAGCCCTAATAATAACTAATGAGATCGTTAATAGTCTATTTACACTTATAATGAACTGTCACTGTTACTTTAGCTTTACTCGCTCTTCACTACATTACAAAACACTGCTCCTTATTACATTAGCACTAATAATAACTAATGAGATCGTTAATAGTATATTTACACTTATAATGAACTGTCACTGTTACTTTAGCTTTACTCGCTCTTCACTACATTACAAAACACTGCTCCTTATTACATTAGCACTAATAATAACTAATGAGATTGTTAATAGTATATTTACACTTATAATGAACTGTCACTGTTACTTTAGCTTTACTCGCTCTTCACTACATTACAAAACACTGCTCCTTATTACATTAGCACTAATAATAACTAATGAGATCGTTAATAGTATATTTACACTTATAATGAACTGTCACTGTTACTTTAGCTTTACTCGCTCTTCACTACATTACAAAACACTGCTCCTTATTACATTAGCACTAATAATAACTAATGAGATCGTTAATAGTCTATTTACACTTATAATGAACTGTCACTGTTACTTTAGCTTTACTCGCTCTTCACTACATTACAAAACACTGCTCCTTATTACATTAGCACTAATAATAACTAATGAGATCGTTAATAGTATATTTACACTTATAATGAACTGTCACTGTTACTTTAGCTTTACTTGCTCTTCACTACATTACAAAACACTGCTCCTTATTACATTAGCACTAATAATAACTAATGAGATCGTTAATAGTATATTTACACTTATAATGAACTGTCACTGTTACTTTAGCTTTACCTACTCTTCACTACATTACAAAATACTGCTCCTTATTACATTAGCACTAATAATAACTAATGAGATCGTTAATAGCCTATTTACACTTATAATGAACTGTCACTGTTACTTTAGCTTTACTCGCTCTTCACTACATTACAAAACACTGCTCCTTATTACATTAGCACTAATAATAACTAATGAGATCGTTAATAGTATATTTACACTTATAATGAACTGTCACTGTTACTTTAGCTTTACTCACTCTTCACTACATTACAAAACACTGCTCCTTATTACATTAGCACAAATAATAACTAATGAGATCGTTAATAGTATATTTACACTTATAATGAACTGTCACTGTTACTTTAGCTTTACTCGCTCTTCACTACATTACAAAACACTGCTCCTTATTACATTAGCACTAATAATAACTAATGAGATCGTTAATAGTCTATTTACACTTATAATGAACTGTCACTGTTACTTTAGCTTTACTCACTCTTCACTACATTACAAAACACTGCTCCTTATTACATTAGCACTAATAATAACTAATGAGATCGTTAATAGTCTATTTACACTTATAATGAACTGTCACTGTTACTTTAGCTTTACTCACTCTTCACTACATTACAAAACACTGCTCCTTATTACATTAGCACTAATAATAACTAATGAGATCGTTAATAGCCTATTTACACTTATAATGAACTGTCACTGTTACTTTAGCTTTACTCGCTCTTCACTACATTACAAAACACTGCTCCTTATTACATTAGCACTAATAATAACTAATGAGATCGTTAATAGTATATTTACACTTATAATGAACTGTCACTGTTACTTTAGCTTTACTCGCTCTTCACTACATTACAAAACACTGCTCCTTATTACATTAGCACTAATAATAACTAATGAGATCGTTAATAGCCTATTTACACTTATAATGAACTGTCACTGTTACTTTAGCTTTACTCGCTCTTCACTACATTACAAAACACTGCTCCTTATTACATTAGCACTAATAATAACTAATGAGATCGTTAATAGTATATTTACACTTATAATGAACTGTCACTGTTACTTTAGCTTTACCTACTCTTCACTACATTACAAAACACTGCTCCTTATTACATTAGCACTAATAATAACTAATGAGATCGTTAATAGTATATTTACACTTATAATGAACTGTCACTGTTACTTTAGCTTTACCTACTCTTCACTACATTACAAAATACTGCTCCTTATTACATTAGCACTAATAATAACTAATGAGATCGTTAATAGCCTATTTACACTTATAATGAACTGTCACTGTTACTTTAGCTTTACTCGCTCTTCACTACATTACAAAACACTGCTCCTTATTACATTAGCACTAATAATAACTAATGAGATCGTTAATAGTATATTTACACTTATAATGAACTGTCACTGTTACTTTAGCTTTACTCACTCTTCACTACATTACAAAACACTGCTCCTTATTACATTAGCACAAATAATAACTAATGAGATCGTTAATAGTATATTTACACTTATAATGAACTGTCACTGTTACTTTAGCTTTACTCACTCTTCACTACATTACAAAACACTGCTCCTTATTACATTAGCACTAATAATAACTAATGAGATCGTTAATAGTATATTTACACTTATAATGAACTGTCACTGTTACTTTAGCTTTACTCACTCTTCACTACATTACAAAACACTGCTCCTTATTACATTAGCACAAATAATAACTAATGAGATCGTTAATAGTATATTTACACTTATAATGAACTGTCACTGTTACTTTAGCTTTACTCACTCTTCACTACATTACAAAACACTGCTCCTTATTACATTAGCACAAATAATAACTAATGAGATCGTTAATAGTCTATTTACACTTATAATGAACTGTCACTGTTACTTTAGCTTTACTCACTCTTCACTACATTACAAAACACTGCTCCTTATTACATTAGCACAAATAATAACTAATGAGATCGTTAATAGTATATTTACACTTATAATGAACTGTCACTGTTACTTTAGCTTTACTCACTCTTCACTACATTACAAAACACTGCTCCTTATTACATTAGCACAAATAATAACTAATGAGATCGTTAATAGTATATTTACACTTATAATGAACTGTCACTGTTACTTTAGCTTTACTCACTCTTCACTACATTACAAAACACTGCTCCTTATTACATTAGCACTAATAATAACTAATGAGATCGTTAATAGTCTATTTACACTTATAATGAACTGTCACTGTTACTTTAGCTTTACTCGCTCTTCACTACATTACAAAACACTGCTCCTTATTACATTAGCACTAATAATAACTAATGAGATCGTTAATAGCCTATTTACACTTATAATGAACTGTCACTGTTACTTTAGCTTTACTCGCTCTTCACTACATTACAAAACACTGCTCCTTATCACATTAGCACTAATAATAACTAATGAGATCGTTAATAGCCTATTTACACTTATAATGAACTGTCACTGTTACTTTAGCTTTACTCGCTCTTCACTACATTACAAAACACTGCTCCTTATCACATTAGCACTAATAATAACTAATGAGATCGTTAATAGCCTATTTACACTTATAATGAACTGTCACTGTTACTTTAGCTTTACTCGCTCTTCACTACATTACAAAACACTGCTCCTTATTACATTAGCACTAATAATAACTAATGAGATCGTTAATAGCCTATTTACACTTATAATGAACTGTCACTGTTACTTTAGCTTTACTCGCTCTTCACTACATTACAAAACACTGCTCCTTATTACATTAGCACTAATAATAACTAATGAGATCGTTAATAGCCTATTTACACTTATAATGAACTGTCACTGTTACTTTAGCTTTACTCGCTCTTCACTACATTACAAAACACTGCTCCTTATTACATTAGCACTAATAATAACTAATGAGATCGTTAATAGTATATTTACACTTATAATGAACTGTCACTGTTACTTTAGCTTTACTCACTCTTCACTACATTACAAAACACTGCTCCTTATTACATTAGCACTAATAATAACTAATGAGATCGTTAATAGTCTATTTACACTTATAATGAACTGTCACTGTTACTTTAGCTTTACTCACTCTTCACTACATTACAAAACACTGCTCCTTATTACATTAGCACTAATAATAACTAATGAGATCGTTAATAGTATATTTACACTTATAATGAACTGTCACTGTTACTTTAGCTTTACTCACTCTTCACTACATTACAAAACACTGCTCCTTATTACATTAGCACTAATAATAACTAATGAGATCGTTAATAGTATATTTACACTTATAATGAACTGTCACTGTTACTTTAGCTTTACTCGCTGTTCACTACACTACAAAACACTGCTCCTTATTACATTAGCACTAATAATAACTAATGAGATCTTTAATAGCCTATTTACACTTATAATGAACTGTCACTGTTACTTTAGCTTTACTCACTCTTCACTACATTACAAAACACTGCTCCTTATTACATTAGCACTAATAATAACTAATGAGATCGTTAATAGCCTATTTACACTTATAATGAACTGTCACTGTTACTTTAGCTTTACTCGCTCTTCACTACATTACAAAACACTGCTCCTTATTACATTAGCACTAATAATAACTAATGAGATCGTTAATAGTATATTTACATTTATAATGAACTGTCACTGTTACTTTAGCTTTACTCACTCTTCACTACATTACAAAACACTGCTCCTTATTACATTAGCACTAATAATAACTAATGAGATCGTTAATAGCCTATTTACACTTATAATGAACTGTCACTGTTACTTTAGCTTTACTCACTCTTCACTACATTACAAAACACTGCTCCTTATTACATTAGCACTAATAATAACTAATGAGATCGTTAATAGTATATTTACACTTATAATGAACTGTCACTGTTATTTTAGCTTTACCTACTCTTCACTACAAAACACTGCTCTCTATTATCGCTATATTATTCATACAAACCGTTATAAAAACTGTTTAATAGAAACAGTTGTATTGCTTTACTAATGATTATAATTTGTTGTAGTAAACGTTTTCAAAATACGTTAACTTTAATTCATTATGTTTTAAAATAATTATATATTATTATGTAATATAATTTTATTACAATAATTATTTTATTCGTATGATTTGGTCTGTTTCAGGTGTTAACTTCGCTATACTACAAATGAAGGTAGCCCTAACCCACCTCCTGTCTAGGTATGAATTCAGAATGACAGAAAAAACTACGTTGCCTATTGAGTTTAGTAGTAAGTCAGGGTTCCTCGCGCCAAAGGACGGCATTTGGCTTAATGTTAAACACAGATAAGCATTACGGAAACATTATCGTTTTCATTAATTTATATTCGAATTTATTTAGAATTATTTGTTCATTTGAATTATTTAGAATTATTTGTTATTTAGAATTTATTTAGAGATAAAAATGTACATACTGTAAGTTTACTACTAAATTTTAAAAAAATTGTTCATAAGTCCTTTCCTCTTAGTTTATAAACCTTTTGTTTACCTTTTTTTACGTTATATTAGTATTAGTTGTAGTAGCTTTATTTTATATCCTTTTTTTATTTACAAATAATTTTAGCTTATTGAATAG
The DNA here is from genome assembly GCA_036971475.1 of Prosapia bicincta. NCBI lineage: Eukaryota > Metazoa > Arthropoda > Insecta > Hemiptera > Cercopidae > Prosapia > Prosapia bicincta. The sequence goes on from JBAIZL010000002.1 coordinate 5,317,853, forward strand.
TAACATATTTTAAACTAAACTATTTACATGTTTTATAGATATACATTTGACATATATATACATTTCATGAATGTATTTAAATCATTCTCTAATACAACACCTCTAATAGTAAAATGTCGATTTACCGCCAACAAAGACGAGGTTCAACGATTAATGAGTGGCAATATAATATACCTAAAGGAAATATTCTTAACCTACAAATACCTTAGCTTTGAAAAAATGAGCATAACTCTATGAACATAAATTGAATAATTTTCACAATAAAAACAATTAATATGAAATATTTCGAAATTTTTTGCAGGAAATAATGTCTTGTGTAATTAATCTGTGCTTATTATAACTTACTTGTATTAAGAGCGTAGAAAACTTGAAAATAGTCGCTCATTTTGTTTTGTTTCTTCTGGGCACAATTCTACAACAGTCCATATCCTGTGTAGCAGTAGCATAGACTCTCTCTGCACTTCAGTGCACTTAGAGGGCATTGTTTCTGCTTCTGAGTGTTTACCATTTTGTTTTTATTACGATCTGATCCAAATCTTTAATTAAAATCAGCGCAATAATGATGTTTATGTCCATTTACCTTTCACAGTGCTGACGGTTAAAACAAATAACGGCAAATCTAAATTTTCCTGTATATGTAAAAGTATACATAGCCTAGTGCGAGGGTAGTTTTCGTGACGTATGTTCCTTATGTACAACTTCAGCTTGACTGAAAGATGAAAGAATGTATACTGAAAGTTAATTTTGAAACTGAAATTAAGTACGAACACAATTGGCTAAATATTTAGTGAAATATATGGAAAAAGTTTCACTCTAAGCCTCGGACCATAAGGTTCAAGAGTGTTAGTATGGGGGCAAACAATAAACAACATTAGAAGCGTAAACTGACCAATAAAAGAAAACATCAATCCGAGGTCTCAGATTAGACTAGTGGATCGAATACGGACAGTAATAATTTCAAATTATAATTATAGTAAAACCTCTCACTGACAGGTCAAATTTAAGGAACCATAATTTTACAAAATTTCAATCCCCACTTCCATTAAAATAGGAGTTTAATAAAGAACTTGATATATCTCTCTCAGCAACCGCCACTTGGAAATACGGATGTTGCAGTTGCTATTTTCAATTTTGAAATTCAAATATACTTTAGTTAACATCCACCATAAACGAACGTCAAATTACTTTTCGTATTTATAATCTATGTAACGAGATTCTTAACAATTGATGAAGATGACGAATTTAGCGATAGTGTGATGGGTATCTGTCACGAACCTAAGGATATCCAGATTAATCTTAGTGATGCAATTAAAAGAATCTATGTAAAAGAATCTTTAAATAAAGAACATGATATAGAAGGGCCTAGCCTTTAGGTTGACACTTTGCTACGTTTTCAGCAGACATAAAAAAAGGAGAAGTTTCTGAATTCGTCCTTATGTTCTTTTTGAGGAATGAGCCGAACCCATTTCTCGTTTCTAGGAATCTTCGATTCTAATGGTATCGAGAAATCGTCGATATTCGATTCTCCTTTGCCGACTCAAATTCTTGTTTTTTGCCTGTTAAAATACGTTTGTGGTGTAATTTATAGGCAATATAGGCCTAATAAATTAATAGCTATGTTTTATTTATATATTAGTTGCTTTGAATGAATTAAACGGTTATAGCAAATGTGATTTGAGATCACGAAAATAATGTTATTATTCATGCTGCAACAACAAAGACGATCGGAAGCATTTCTGGTCCGTTTGTCAACGCTGTTCTCGCTGTGCTGTTTCACTCTCACTCGAGGAAGCTCGACTCTCTCTCTCTCTCTCTCTTTCTCACTTACTCTCCCCTCCCCCTCCGTCTCTGGCCACCACTATTCCACCACCACTTCATGCACAAAACACAAAGAAAACGTACTTCAATGTCTGCAGTTTTATAAACTGAAATGGTTATTACTAAAGTTTGTAATTGTGAACTGAAGATCATATTTGTAAATAAATCCTTACTTTTAAATAATCATTACTTTTATCTAATATGTTTATCACGCTTTCACATATTCCTATGCATAAATCAAAGTCGAACGTTTTGTGTAACCTATAACATTGTAACGAAAGTTCTAAAAGGCTTCACCATATGACCAAGATGTTTACCAAATTCATTATTAGAGAATGTTATGTTGGCCTATATAACTTGAAAGAATCGAGATTCAAAACAAAAATTTGAAAATCGAAATCGGAATCGAAAATTTTAGGTATCGGCCCATTCCTAGTTTTTTAATGTTTGTTCAACGAGAATTTTAGAAGTATTCAACCGATCATAGTTATTTTGGTTTCAAATGAATGGGAAAACCCTCCCGGCGGTTCCGCTATAGCTACATCCTAATCCATCTGATTTGGAGACTATAATAAGCTATTTTAACCTTGAGTGATTTTTTAAAATAAGAATTAGGAAATATAAAGTAACTAATAAGCAAAATGAAAAATGATAGCATTTATATGCATTTATATTTTTATTCACCATATATAATATATACATTTTTTAAAGTAGGTAAAAAACGAATAGATTTTTGTATCTTGATTGATAAAGCCGCTCAGAATGAGTATCATAAGATTGTGATGAACATAATTTCCTCATGAAAGCGGCTTTTTTTCGATGATCTACCCATATTGATATATAACTTGAATGCGATAAACCAAAATAAATACACTGAAAACATGATTCATCTGATTTACAATCAACGAGATATTCAATAATCCTTTGTTGAAAACCTCATTACTTCACTAAATACTAACAGATAAATTTATTAAATGTAACTTAGCTGTCAACTTTCAATTTATTTTTTTAATATTTTATGTGTAAAAAAGGTTTTCTGACAGTAGTGTTAGTGCGATCATAGCGTCCATGCTTGTTACAGGTTTTATGATAACTTTTAGGATAGTATTAAAATATCTGTTTTAGAGACCTGTATTACTAGACAGCTTTTAGGGCCTGTTTTTGTCGCTGGCCCCCGGCAGTTAATACTTGTGATAAAAAATTGTATATGTATGTTTATAAGGTTATAGTCTAGATAGCCAAGAGACAAAGTTTAAAAATTAAAAATATACATAATTTATTAAACCTATACATTTTTAATCGATATATTTCTATGATTACTTTAAGTTTATAAATTTAAAGGTTTTGTAGGTTTAAGTCAAGTCTTTAAATTTCAATATATTAAACCGTCATTTATCTTTTCTTACGGTTTGTAACAGAAAAGTCATATTTTTAAACGTATTTGGTCGATCTCTTTAACCAAAATTAACAGCTTCCACACATCGGGTACTTAGTGAAGCGTGCTGTTTGGGTTTTACCGCTACTGGTTTTACAACCTATAATTGTAATATTTTTCCCGTTGTACATGTTTCTAGGATTTAGACAGTCTATCAAGCTACGTGACGAAACTCAACTAACCCATTATTCTCTCTCAGGCCAGTGAAAATAGAAATTAATATTGTTTTGTTTTCTTTTTCACCGATGCAAAATTCTCTTTCTCATCTCAAATATTAATTAACATTATTGCTAAACATGAAATGTTTTTTTTAAATCGAAAAATATTATCAATGAATTCAAAAACAAATTTAAATACCAAACTTAATTTCCAACATATGTAGTGAAGATAAATTATATCATAATGGTAAAATCTTCATTTATAAAAGATATTTATGCAATCACATGACAGTAATATAAAAATAGTAGTCTTTTTATGTGTACAGACTATAATTAAATTTTATTCATTAAACATCATAAGGGAAGTCCAAAAAGTAATTCGTAAAACGATGATTTTAAATTTAGTATTTATATTAGATCTTTGCTTCGAAAAGAGTTAAACAGATGATTCGAATTTGTAAAAGGAGGATAATGTGAAAGTAAGTGGATAGTACCATATTATGTTAGATACCACCTTCACTCCAAGTGTGAAATAGTAGGACTAAATGTGAGTTCTAAATGTAAATCCAATTTAAAATTAATTTTTATATATGACCATTACCTTATTAACAATATACATATGAAACACATCAATCACTGCTCCACATTTATATGTAGGCCTACCTAATTCACCATTCATTCTTTGTTCCCTTTTAGTTTATAGAAGTATTTATTTATTTAATTATATTTATTAAATCACATATCTATTTAAGACAATAATTTTAAGAAGTTTATTATTTTATTGCGTTATTATAAATGTGACTGTAGTTATAGAAAATATTTTATATCTTTATGTTATGATGTTAATTTTACTTGAATAAATATTTTGAATGATACTGTGGACAATATACTTTCCACCTGTTTTAATATAAACCTGTTAATCTTTAATAAGTGGTATATATTGACTGAATGCATTAAAATATCTTGAAAATCTCACATTAAACTAATTTTGAAATGAAACAAAATCTAATTTCAAAATTTGTACAAAATAGGGAGGATTCGAGACAACGGATCTTTTAGTATGTACAGATGTAGCCAAATGTAGATGTTATACCTATTACGTTATAAAAAATAATTTCCATATAATAATGTTATATATTTAAATTACATATTTAAATATTATATATGATTAAATGATTTTTAATAGTTAATTTAAATTAGTACGATACCGTAAAGTTGTATTACTTAGATTGTCTATTATCTATACATATAGTCTATAATTAATGAAAAAATTATATCAAAAACGAGAATATTTTTAAATTATTTGATATTCTTGAATTTGAAATATTTTTTTATTAATTACATTACAAGAAAACGTATCACCATATTTAATAATTATATATATATATATATATATATATATATATATATATATATATATATATATATATATGACTATTATGAATATGTGTGATTATTAGGTTTTTTATTGTATTAAGGTATTTGTTGGTTGGGTCTGGGATTTGTTCGTATTTATTTTCATTTATGTGGTTTGTCATTGAATTGGTGTATTTGCTATTTTCTATTATTATTGGTGTGTATGTTTTATCTGATTTTAATATTTTGTTTTCTTGTAGTCTTTGTTTTCTAGTTTGTCTTTGAGTTTCATAATTTATGTATTGTTTTGTTTTTTGGGGCTTTTATTAGGTTAATTTTAATATTAATGTTGTTTCTTATGTGTTCAGTGTTTTGGTGGGTAATTTTATGGATGTTAGATTGTGGGTCAACTATTAGGTTTTTTATTACTCGTATTTGGTTTTTATTAAAATTGCCACATTTATAAAAACATACACAGCCATTTAATGAACCTACAGATAACATATGCAGACGACTTACTATTTAAAAACATTATACACGAGGCTCAAGAAGAAATGTATGACGTCAACAAATACCAACATCACGGACCGAACATTCACATCAGACAAGTAATCAGTGATTCGACAATGGTCAAATGACCGAAAGGTGCCTCAACACATAAGGTACAATTATTGCACTTAGTGGTGGAAAGCATTATTTAGAAGTAATAATAATAACTTCATAAAGCCAGTGCAACGGAAAAATAATGGACAACGTGAAATATCACGATATATATATATATATATATATATATATATATATATATATGTTACAATCCAGTTTAAAAACATGTTTGTTGCTAGATTGATTTTTTTCTATCCCTAAACAAAACTATATTATGTACGTACAATGTACAAATACCGCAATGATTAGCAAGTAATGTTGCAATAGGACTAGCGCCAAGAAACACAGATAACTCAGATGGGTCATAATGTACTGAGTACTTGTGTCCAACAGAATGGCACTCTGAGTTGGAGGAAGCAAAAGCCCATTGGCTCAAATAGAAATGCTATAGTTGCAAAGCCATATATATATATAGAATCAGTTTGAAAGAAAATAACAAAGAGACTCAAAGAAGATTTTCTCTATAACACATACAGAAAACGCAGCAGATGAAGTGAAATTATAATTTAATTTTTGCAATAAGAAACAGAGTAATGGCACGTGGATTTTAAGGTGTTTTAACCCCTCTCGTTGACAAAATAAATCGAATGGACCAGGTCTCAATAATTAGTATTGTAGTAAAGTGTTAGAAAAAGCAGAGAGTACTGTAGATGGTATACGTCAAACTTAGTATATATATGCGGTACCTGCTTTGAACTGAAGTGATAAAGCTGAATCAGAAACTACTTTAAAAATATAACGACAATATACTAGAAATAATTTTAAAACGTAAAATATTGTAAATGAAATATACAATATAAAGAACACAGTTTTCCAATATATTACAATAAAAGAATTGTAAACAACCCAAATACCACAAAAATAAAGTGTAATACAAGTTACCTAAGATTAAACATTTTTTAAAATACATAATGGTTGAATCTTAGGTAACTTACATTATCAGTTATTTTTTATTTTGTTTGTGGTATTTGGGTTGCTTCCAATACTTTTAATGTAATTGATAAGGAAAATAATATATACTTTTCGAAACCACTTCTAGCCTTTCATAACTACACCATTGTATAAGATCGTTAATTGAATAAAAGTATAAAATTTTTAAAACAAGAGTTATAAAATTTAAATTATCGTAGTTCCATTATTCCTCAATAAGCGTCTTAGGAACTCTCCAATTTAATTAAATTCCTTACAAATATATGCAATTATTTACTCGTAGAGTTTAGGGTCATAAATATTCGTGATTTCCTCCAAAAGTTCATTAAACACGGGAGAGTATATTGATCAATGAATTTATTACACCAATACTGATTTTAACCGTTTAAGATAAGGTAGGTAAATATTTTATTTAAAATTTGCTATTCATGCAAAATTAGTTTCATTTACATTTGTAAATAAATATTCCTATATAAACAAATTGTATTTTTAGTAAGTGAAACCTGAGAGTAAAATAAAACATAATTTTTATCATGAATATGTTTTGTTATGATGTAGAGATTTTTTACATTATTTTATCTGTGTATGCAATTAAATAGTGGAACAAATCTGATACTCTAGTAGGGTTTCCAGAATTTCCTCATATGACATAAAAACTCAAATTGTACCACTAATACAATGGTCTTGACTAAGAAGTATGTAACTTGTAGAATAAATATACTTATTAAATTCTCGTCAGGCTGATAAAACTTGAACGCGTTAGATTTTTACTTAAGTTGATATATCATAAGAACAATATATGTTGATTATACGACTTAAAGTTGCAATTGTTTTGTGTATATATGTGAATAATGAATAAACGCCTTCGAAAGTTAAACTCTAGGCGCCAAATACTTTCAGACGCATAGAGATGAACTGTAAAAACAATAAAACCCAGTTTTTTTAAATAAAATGTTATTAATAATATTTGTCGAATTAGGTTTGCAAAGACGTATTTATCTCTTATGATAGAAAATAAAATTACACTGTATTCATTCTACACATCCTAATGGCTTGCTGTGCCAGACATGTTCATTTCCTTTGGGCCTTTTGAGAAGCTCTCAGGAGATGCCGATATGTCAAGGAATTATAACAATGTAAATTTTCTGAAGAAAACAACCATTTTAAGGGAATTCAGCAACATAAAGGTGACCAAAAAGATGCCTAGGACGACGCAAATACATCTTCCATGTTGATCTCGTGTTTTCACATGTCCTTATCGAAGTCAACGATACATACAATCTTAACCTAATATTTAGGCTTAAAATATTGTTGGGAAAAAATCGCTCCCATTTTGTTAATTACAAATAAGAACTGTAGATGGGTCGAACGTGTTGCTGAATGAAACGAATGGTTGACAACCTTGTTAACGTTTGACAACAATGAAAACAATTCATGTCGATTACTTATTGAAACATATCCTCAAGCCTCACTACAAATTTTTTGTTGCCCATTGATTCGTCAACTTCCATTTTAATCAACAGTAAAAACAAGCAGAATATAAATAAGGATAACAGGCAAACGTCTAACAAGGAAACCCATATTTAGAAGAGTAGATTCACAGGTTACACGCGTTCTAGTTGTCAGAGTTATTTATAACGCCATAACCGCCATATTGGATCAGTTCGCTTGTTTATTGCACACGTTGTATTATGACATAGTATTTTTTTTTATTTCTAATTGTTTGAAAAAATTGAAAGGAACAATTTCTCCTGTATATCTTCCGTAAAAGACTTACAAGAAGAGGTTATCCTGTATAGAATGCGTAAAAACCCCTCGGGAAATCTGACATAATAATTCTGAAATATTTTGGAGAATATAATTTTTCTGTAGGCTACGTTTTAATATAGGCCAATATCGCAATAAACGATTCAAATAATTAGGCTTTATGATTTGTTCTGTCTATCATTTCTTTTGTTCAGAATTTGGAGCTATTATTATTAAATAATTTTACAAATTATATTATAATTATTTAGATTAAAAACGACTGAACCTTATTGAGCCAGATGTGTATTTAAAATAACAGTATTACTTCAAAAAATAAAAAAATCAAATATTACATATGAAATTTAAAAAAACGATAAATATAATTCAAAAGCACTAGCGATGAATGTTTTATGTAATTAAGAAAATGTTTAAAAAAATTGAAATGAAGGTTATATGATTTTGGAATGTTATAGTTTTCACTAAATACTCTTGTTTTATAAATATACAGTAGACCTTACATTCAAATAGTCTCTGGAGAGAGATAGAGCAACGTAAGACCATTTGTCTACCACTGCGAAAAACAGGATGAGAGCTTCTCGCGTCAGTAATTGCACACACTTGACAAATCGATGTCACACGTGTGCCACAAAATAGCGCAAAGAAACAGCAAAACAAGTGAATTAACTTTGACATTCGCAAACGAAAAGGTATGTTAAAACATTTAGGAATTTCGGGTAAATTTGTTAGATCTTAATATTAATTATCAAAGATGATTCCAAAATAAGTAGTAAGTTTATAAAGTAAAAGTTTTTTATGTTGAAAAAATGGAAAACCACATTTTTAAATTGTCGAGATCTTCAATTATAAAATATTTAGAACTGTTTTTTTTTATTTGAAACTAAGTTTCAGATAAAACAGTATGTACAAAATCCGTTTTAATGGATTATTAGGTTTTCAACATTAAAAAAAAATATTATTAATAAATTACATTATGCATCAAACAAGTGCTTGAGGTATTCGAAATCACAGTTTATGCTATATGATTAAAATTTATTAAAAAATTAATTATTTTATAAATATATTCACTTACTTCATTTCTTATTACTAATGATGCTTCCTTCTTTTTAGATCCATTCCTAAGCTTGAAAACGGTTTCCATGCCTAGACACCGATATGCGAATTTTTTTAAAATTACAAGGATGTTCAAAAGTTCCATCTAACTGATAACAGTCCCCAACGAGGCAATTGTATGAGAGCATATAAATGGTTTGAAGAGGGTATGTCCCCTCCAGTTGTTTTATGACTTCATTGACTCACCGTCCCCAGTGGATGCCGAAGGGAGGCTAATAACTTCACATACATGATTCATGATCTATTACACTACACTGTGATTATACAGATGCCTCAAGTGTTTTATCATGTGCCTAAGTAGTACATGGACTCTCACATGTTTTAAATTTACGAATAATACAGTAGTAACAGGCTGAAACGAAAATGCCAATGACAGTGAATAAAACATTATTGTAATAAGTAGGCAATTTTAAAAATTATATGTAACTAAACATTTTTTTCAAGCAAGTTTTTATCTTCACCCGTTTCAATTTTCAACTGTATTCACTTATAAAAATAATATAACTGGGAGGAAAAATATCGCTAAGCTGATTTTAAACTTTTAATGTTTCTATTTTCAACAACAATTTTTATATCTTATAAATACTGAAAAATAATATTATTTTTATGAACCATGTGCAATAGGTAGATACCCTCATTTGGTCAAACGGGTAGCATCTTTATTAGTAAAACGGTTAGGGAGGATATTATAGATGTCAAGTAGGGGTGGGGCGATACCGATTCTCTATTCCGGGAAACTTGGATTCTAGTGATATCAAGTAATCGTTGATACTCCATTCTCCATTGATTAAAGTGCCGATTCTTGCTTTTTTAACTGTTAAAACACGTGTGCATAATTTATGGGAAAAATAAATAGTTTTCAACCATATCTGATTAGTTGCGATCAATCCATTAATCGAATAAAGCAAATGTTGATTTGAGATAACGAAAATATTATTATTTATGAACAACTAAAATGATCGCTTTCTTATCTGGTCCGTTTGTTTGTCACTTTAATCCAATATGTGTCTCATGCTTTCAGATATTCCTATTCATAAAAAATGTTGAACGTTTTGAGTACCCTATTAAACGGAACTTCTCTATATGACCGAGATGTAAACTAAATTTATCATTGGAGAATGACCCTACAAGTTAGGCCTATAAAACTTTCGAGAATCGAGAATCGAAATAAAAAGATTAGAATAGAAATTAGGATCGAAAACTTTAGGAATCCCTAATGTCATGGTACTTTAAAAGTAGGTAAAATCATTGTGTTTGAGATACAAATACCATGATTGGTTCCTTGTACGTAAGAAAAGAGGACGAGCAACGCTGGCCAACCTGGACTAATACTCGCAGTAAAAATATAATGTGTTTTTTTTCCGTGTTCAATATACGAAAATACCAGCTAAAATAAGGACGGAAAAATCATACACTTTACCATGGGACGCTTCTGCCTTTTACTAAGTTCTAAAAGTTAAGTTGCGTTCGGATAAGTTATCCTGTCTATACCAGGGAAATCCGTGTCCTTCAAGTAATCACATATTCATATCCATAATAACCATAACATAAATAGGAAAAGGGCATAGATTTACGATATAGCTTCCTTTATACCTTCATATATATATATATATATATATATATATATATATATATATATATATATATATATATATATATACATATGTAATATATTTCTTATTGATTTTCCAACTAAATTTCACAATATTTAAAAATATATGAAAATATTTATTGTTCTACTATTACCTTTAAATACTTCATACATTCTTATCTATCAACCTTACATCCCGAGACTCCGTTTGGAAAAAAGGAATCTTTTAGGCTACATATATTCACATACTGTAATAGATTTTACTTCATAATCCTGAAAGTCACGTTTCTAATTAAATCTGAGGATGCTAAGTAACGAATTCAATATAAAACAAATACTAGTACATACACAACGTAAACACACGCTCGTAACACACACACGCACAACACACACACACACACACACACACACACACACACACACACACACACACACACACTCAGAAGCACAATTTTTTACAATAATGTAGGTTGCTTTAGAGTTATAAACAACAAAGTAGTTATGCTATAACAAAAAAAAACACTCTATTATGTATTAAAACATAACAGACAATACGAAAAAATGAATGTGCAGAATGATAATGCACATCTAACACAATTAGCCTTATCAGAAAACTATAAATGAACTTGATGTTAAATAATTATATTTTTAAGCTAACAGTTTTTTTACAAAATAGTTTTTCTCAGAATCTAACGTAATCTAAATAACGAATAAAATTACACAAAGTTATCCTTCTGTATTGGTAACGATTGTAAATGAAATAATACATTTTTCCAAACCCATAAATAAAAATTTCAACCTCTTCAAATTAAAAAAAAAAAATATTTTTAAAACGTAGTGTGGAATTCTGTAGTGCACTTTTATAAATATCAAGTTTAGTAACGAAAAATTAAATTAAAATGTGTAAACGAGTACGTATTTATGGTAGAATAAAATCTTCAAACTCAAAAACAATTTAAGATATATTGATATATCCATAGTTAATAATCTTTATGTTAATAAGTACAATCCTCAAAATTATATTTTAATACTAAGTAGAATACTGTGTAGACGAAAATTTAAAAAATAGTGTTACAGCAGCCATTTAATGATGTTTAAATTTAAAAATATACAATTTGAAAGAAACGTTAAACAATGTTTATTTTTTAAATATAAACAGTACTGATTAATATCATTTAATTACATAATTTAAAAATAAATTAAGTAACTAAAAATTACTTGTCGTTTGCAAAATATGTCGAAATTCTTTTTAAAACTCTAAAATAACAAGAAAAGATCAAGTTTCAAAGGAATGTTTTATTGGACATTCTGACTACAGTTGGCAAAGTCCTCAGGGTACGCAGTGAAATCAATTTCGGGGAGTGAGAACGCTAAAATTTTTCTCGATGAATTCTCAAAGGACAGAAAGTATAGAGCTAACATCTAACTTTTATATGTGCAATTGTTGTTTGTGTATAAAGTGAAAAGTAGCATCGTTAACGCTATGAAAATAATTTTCTCTGAAATAATCATTTCTTTAACCCTCATCCATTTACTACATGTATAAACAAATAAAAGTAACACGTTTTTATAGCGATGTATTTTAAATGCATTTCCTTAACAATTTGATTTTGATAATATAACATCATTATATTTTCATTCATCTTATTTAAGGATAGGCTTTGCCAAACTAATGAGAAAAATGTGTTAAAAATTAAAGAGACATTAAAACTAAAGAGCCACATCTATTTGAAAATTCTAAAAATTCAATAAATTTCGCCAAACACTTTAAAAATATGTAAATAATTATAAATTTGTAATAATACTTTCGGTGCAAAAATGTTATAACAGTAAGTCGTATTATTAATAGAAATTTAAGACTAGAAATATAAGTAAGCGCGCACTTACACACACACACACACACACACACACACACACACACACACACTACACGAGCAATTTGCAATTGAGAATTAAAGAATTCATTTTATCAATTTCTTTTTAAAAAATGGAATTGCTTTGAAGTAATAAATACACAAAAACCTCTTAACCACAAACTTTCTTTAATTTACCCTAATGTACATTTCAGTTACAAAGTAACCATCCTCAGAGGGATAACATACAAAGACTGTCTTTGTATGTTATCCCTCTGAGGATGGTTACTTTGTAACTGAAATGTACATTAGGGTAAATTAAAGAAAGTTTGTGGTTAAGAGGTTTTTGTGTATTTATTATTAAATTCAACCACAGTATATTCCTAATAAATAGTTGCTTTGAAATAATTTAAATATTTATAAAAAAATGAAATATATAAAATAATGGATATAGTGGAGAGAACAAGTGAATTATTTCAAATAGGCAAAAATTTAATTAGGTAATAAGTGTGACACGCGAGTGATAAAATTTAAAATGAAATTTAAAAAAATATAATCAAAGAACTATTTAAATTAGCAAAATGGTTTCGACCAAAAGTTTCCATATTTCTATAGGTCGTCTTGTATGACTCAAATTTATGAATGTATAAATAATACACTGTACTCAATCTAAATGATAATTTAATGGAATGGCAAATAAAAATTATGAATGTATGTCACAACAAGCATAAGTATTTATAGAAATACGTAGCCTATAGGTTTTGCAAATATAATAATTTTAAGAATTAATAATTTAAAATACAAAGATAATTAGTGATTTGAATAGGTAAAATAAAAGCATATTTAATTAAAAAAATAGATATGTTATTACATGAATATGTTAGTAACAACAACACGAGAAAAAGTTTTCATTTTCAAAACAATTATAAGAAATCAAAATTAAGTAATGCATTTATCATTAAAAATAGTATTTTTAAGTTTACTGGTTTGTTTTAGTATGCAAAGGATAAAACGCATCGCAATGATACAAATACTATTGTGTTATATACTGTATTGGTGTTTTAGTATTTTCTGAAGAACTAAAAGATTTATTTAAATCACTAAGGTACACATAACTGTGAATTATTTCTAAAAATATCCTGTGTTAACAAGTAAATAAAAAAATTTAGGTTTCTTTCAAGTAGCAAATTTATTCGTTGTCAAACACTACTTAAATATTTTATAATCATAAAGTAGTAAAAGCAAATAAAGTCCTTTTGATACGTCACACAAACTCACTCTTGAAAATAAATACATTATTAACTAATGAGCTAAAGTCCAGGGACGAGCGCAAAAATTAGACTAAGCAGGATCAGATGTTGGATGACCAAACTGGTATCACCTCATTAAAGTAGCGAATCGTATGTTATTATATATGTGTCGGTGTTCGCTGTAATAAGCATGTTTAAGCAGTGACTAATTGTTGTCATATATGGCTATAGAAAACCGACAATACCATTTTATCGATACTCGCTATAAAGTTAACTGTTGGTGGGTTTTGATTTATAAACATCGTCTTACCGTTAACGTAGGTGAAAGAGGGAAATTTGTGATTCTTTTCAACACATACACATACACTCACACACACGAACAATATAATTAGACAACACACACACACACACAAACAAATATATATTTAGAATAAAAAGGTAAGATTTTGTAATACTGTATTAATGAAAATAATTATTTTTTACCTGGCTTTTGGATCTTTATAAAATATTCATTCTTTTACTACATTAGACAACAGAAACCTGTATTGTCAAGCCTTTGGTACGTGTATTGTGCAGCCAATGATTTTAATGTACTAAAATCAGTGTATTATGTAAAGTAATAAAGTAAAATAGAAATTATTTATCTACGAACATGCATAATTGCTATGCTAGCACTTTATGTAGGCTATATTCTAAGATTATTTTAAAATTATTTCCTTTGCATGGTCGGAGGTCTTTGACCGAATATTTCGTTAAATTCTCCACTACGGAGACATACTGTAATAATTTAATGTACAGGCCATGTAGCTTTGACTTGGAAATAACGACGGTGGAGTGTCTGTGTCAGAGGCTGGAGAATGGAAAGGGAGAGGAATGTGTTTGCATAGCTCAACCCTTCAGAGTGTCAAATATAACTGAAGAAATTCCGAAATGGAATCGCGTGTAAGTTTAGACCTTTTAGATTTTACAGATTGTCAACAGATCATTATTGCACAGTTTAACAAATACATATTCTTTATATACTTAAGAATATAATGTTCTATAAAATGTTTAAAATTTGAGAATTATTGGTAAAGTATAATTATAAATAGCATAAGGTAAGATTAATATTCTTTTTCAACAATTAATACTTAACACTCCGCGTAGTACGGAAAAAGAGAGTACGAAATTATATTTAACATTTACTTTTATGAACATTCATTAACAAGGCATTAATGAACATTTTAAATTAACTGTAATATTATGTACTTTATTTTGTAATAAAATTTATTTTGATACTATAAAATACCTGGTTGCCAAGGTTCTTTTGACCTAATAACAATTTTGAATGTTTTAGTGATTTGTAAAAATATATTTTGCAAACCTGATAAATTGAAAATATAATAGAGGGTAAATAAAACTCAAGCTATTTACTAATATTACGTAATACGCTTGTAATATATCTCATTAGTAAGACTCTTAGAAAAAAAAGGTTGAAAATGAAGATAAACATCTGTTTGCTTTACAATTGAAGATTTAACGTAGTTCTGTATTATTTAACTACATTAAAATTAAAATAGTGTTAACAAAAGGTCCTTTAGTCTTTGATTAGTACTCTAAAATAAATTTAGAGGTTTTAAAATTATTGTGTTACTTTTTAATTTTTTTTATGCAGGACTTGGCTATATGGTGTAGTTTAGCATAACTTGTTTGATTATTCTAGTGGAATTAAAGCAGCCTATCCGAGTCGTCCTTACTTTATTTCGCATCGGTAATGTAATTTGTATGCATTTTTCATCTTTTTACTATGTAGGGTAAGTCGAGGAGAGATGGCCATAGAGGAGAGATAGTCAATGGCGTAATTCCTTGATCTGATGCCGAACACCGCTGTGACTCAATGAGTTTTTACAGTGTACGGCAGTAACGTCCCGTAAAGGTTTTTGTAAAAGTTCCGGTTGTAGCAAAGAAAACAGTTTAAGTGGACCTTGGAAATTATAATCTGGATTAAGGTATAAAGGTGTCATTATAGTTTTCGTAAGTAATTTTGAATTTCGTGGCAATATCTGATGTGCCATATCTTAAAGAATATTCATAATCTCAAATAATTTTTATACTTTCACGTTGGCGGGGAACTGGCAAGGTGGCCAACTCTCCGCGACAAAAAGGAGAGATGACCACTCGTTTTCGAGGAGAGATGGCCATACCTGGACTTCTACAGTTCTCTCGTATTTGTCGTTTAAGCTTCGAGCGGGCGCGTATCCTCAACATTTATTTAAATTTACTTAACCTACGAGCGGGCCTACAACCTAATTGTCGAGCAGAGGAAGTTATTGCACAAAAAAGCTCCAAAGTAGTTGCCTCTGCATCGTCATCAGAGCGTGGGGAAACGTAACTGTTATCTCCTGCTGCAAGGCCGAGTCTTTATTCCTCCCGTGGCATTCATGTTATAGAAATCAAGTTACTGCAATGCAGAACTTTTTTATATTTGGTTGCTAGACTGTTTTGTGCCAAGAAACTAAAGGGCAAAATACTTATGATTCTAGATGGTAATGTTTCACATTGGAATCCAGTGAAAATGTTAGAATTTTTGGAAGAAAATGGCATAGTGTTCCTATCTTTATAGTCATCCCACGCATCGCCTACAACCTCTACACAGAGCGTTTTCCAAATCTCTCAAATGCTTTATCTATAAAGCCGTGAATAAGTGTCAAAAACTGAACGTTGGCCAGAGAGTTTCAAGATTACAGTTAGGACAGCTGCTCAGTGATGCACGGGACAAATCAGCTATTGGTGAAAATGCTATCTGGTTTTCACGCTACTGGTATTTTTCCTTTCAAAGCAGACGTTGTGCCTGTGTATGCATTTATCGAGAGAATCTTGGACGAAACGTCAACAAACCGCAAAATATTGCAAGTAACATATTTTCTCTCGCATAAGTTTTTGTGTTGGTTATTTCTGTACCTAATTATATTTCTGTACCTTTTATACTTATAATTTTGTAATTTTTATAAAAATTTGGTTCATTTCGTAGGCTAATAATATTTAGCTTCTTTATTTATATTTTTATAATATTTGTAACAATTCAGTTTGTATTGCGTGTTACTACGTTAAACTTAACAATGTCTGTAAAAATGATATTTCCTTACTTGTCAGCCTTACTTTATCTTTTAAGTCAAGGTGACCATCTCTACTATGCTTCGTGGCCATCTCTCCTGGAAGCTTAGCAGAGATGGCCACTTTGCATTTTCTTTTGAAAATGCTATTAAAAAAAAATATATTGAAGTATGAACCCTATAAAGCTTAACATTTGAAACCTATATTAACAACTAAAACATATTTTTCAAATGATTTATGGTAAAAATAACGATTTTATAAAGGTATTACAAAAGAATGGCCATCGCTCCTCGACTTACTCTATATAATATAAATTATAATATCAAAAGACCTTGAACATATGAGCTATGATGCCCCTATCCTTTTAGCCAGAGGAGATTTTATAATACATCTTTTTTACTATACCATACAGAAACGCATTCTTGAACTTAGTCTTTTATCTGTTATCGTCCTAAATATAAAAAATGGTTCCTTTAATGGTAAAATACTTTTAAAATGGTTAATTTGTCTGCACGTTTACAATTGAATGCTTCATAATACATGTATATGTTAAAAAGTATAATTTCGTTAATTATAAATAATTACTGAACCCACAAGTCGCTAATTAAACACTGATATATATCTATTAGTGCTTTAGTTACCAATTATTCACCCTGGTATTATATAATTAATTACAAATGTATTAAGTGATCCTAATATAATTTTATATATATCGAGACGTCATATATTATTTTCGAAAATAATCATCATAAAATATGTGTATAGATATTACAGTACATCCTTAGAAATTGAACAATAACAGTAAATGTAGAAATTACTTATTGTAAGCTGAGTTTCACCTAAATGAAAACCACCAGGGACGCTTTATTTTCCATTAAACAAGTAAGTTGAGAACGATTATATGAGTATTACAATTACATGTATTCAGATGTAAAAGACAGCCAACTTTAGGATAATTTTGTAGGAGTTTTTAAAAGTACAGGGTGATCACGAGGAAACTAACATAGTTTGAAAGAGATCTATATACATAACACATACACACTCACACACATACACAAACACACACACACACACACACACACACACACTCACACACACACACACACACACACACACACACACACACACACACACACACACACACACACACACACACACACACACACACACACACACACACACACACACACACACACACACACACACTCACACACATACACACACACACACACACACACACACACACTCACACACATACACACACACACACACTCACTCACACACACACACACACACACACACACACACACACACACACACACACACACACACACACACACACACACACACTCACACACACACACACACACACAAATTCAAATACACACACACACACACACAAACACACACACACAAACACACACACACACACACACACACACACACACACACACACACACACACATATATATATATATATATATATATATATATATATATAATATAAGAAAGGAGGCATACATACATAAGTTAGGGATTGTTCAGTTAGTAAGTTTAATCTAGTGAAAGTTTTGCCTACATTTCAACTTCCTTAATATAATATATTACTTTAACTTTTATGTCGTTGGGAGCGTACATGGTGATTTTATGGCTTATTGACTAGTGCAGGCGAAAAATCTGGCCCGGAAAACAATATTGATGGATTTTAAAAAAATGTATGTAGGCTGGAACGTAATACATTTTCGGTAGAACATCGTTTTATGTCTAATATACAATAGCTTTGTAAAATTAATAGTAGTAGGCCTAAACCAACTGTCGGAATGAAATTAACCTAGGAGAACATCTAATCCTGTGAATATAGATTAAGAAAATATCAACAAAAAGGAAAAAATGCGAAATATAAATTTTAATAACATAAAATACTGCAAAATGTGATAGTTTCCATATAAAAATAATATTGCTTTTAATCTCTAGAAATATCTTGATGTATAACGGGCTATAAAATGAGGTACGAAAACAAATATATTGAAATCTCACTTTCATAAAAGTTATTTAAAATATCCTCCTTCAATGTTACCACAGAATTCTACTCGTTTGTAGTTCTTGTAAGACTCATTCACAGTGTCGTTTGCAGAATATTGCCGTCAATTTTATATTATTTTCGTGTTTGCTAACATTTTTACATGACCTACATATAGCAGTCTATTGGTGTCATATCAAGGCATGGAGGTTAAATAAAATTGGTACTCCTTTCTCAATCTGGTTTAAGATTTTCTTATAATATCCAAAAAGTTTCATTTCGTTCTTGTGTTACAGGAGGAGTTGAAATCTGGCAAACCCTTTCACTAAACGGGTAAATAAATAAATATATATATATATATATATATATATATATATATATATATATATATATATATATATATATATATATATATATATATATATAGGCGATTCGACTTTCGAGAACTATTTTTTTACGTGTTCTCATTTTCAATCAAATATTGAGTCTAGCGGCTTCTTGAGGGACTTTGGGGTTCATTGTGTCTAAAATGTAATATATTACAATTTTTTAAAATATTTGTTCATTAATTACATGAATTTGGTGTTTATAAATTTGCAGTTGTTCCTAGATTGTCATTTTTAGGCTTTTTTACTTTTTGTGCTAATCAAGTAATTACATCTAATAAAAATAGTACAAAAAGGCCTGGAAATGACTATTTGAAACAACTGCAAACCTATAAACAAAAAAATAATTTAATAAACGAACAAATACAATATAAATAAAAAATTATGTAAAATAGTTAACCTTAATAGACAAAATTAACCCCAAGACAAGCCAAAACTAACCGCCAGTGTAGTGAAACCGGAAATAGAACAGTACGTTATACCACCTAAAAACGGAATTCACACACACCTGGAAAATTACAAGAAGCCGCTAGTCTCCAAATAACTTCGTGAATGAGAACACGTAATTAATAGTTCTTGAAGGTCGACTCGCAAATATACCAAGTGATAAGTGATACAAGAAAACAAGTTTTCAAATTAAATAAGTAAATAAATAAATAAATATATATATATATATATAAGCTAATTAATTAACAAGTATAATCCTAGGCATATTGTTTCTGAAAAGAGAGACATTTTAGTGACAGCCTGTAAATTATGATATATACACAAAAGTTTAAAACATTTATTATATTATAATAAAACAAATAATTAAAATTATATTTTGCAATAAGTAAAACTAAATTTATTAGTTAAATAAATATGTAGAAAATGTCTAAAGTAGGACAAAATAATTGCAAATGTACATTCACAGCCTCTACAGGACACGGGTCCTAGGATTTACTTTGTTTAAGCACGACAGTTGGTTGCACGTGACGTCATAGCTGGTACAAAACTGCACTCCGGCACTTGCATGTAATTATTTGTGCTTTCGTGTGATTAGTCGATTTTCATTAGTTGCTTTCGGCACCATTAATGTAATGCTGTCGCCATTAATTGCAGCACATGCAGACACGTTTCGTGCAGTATTGTTTGTAATAATTTTTCTATTAAAATTTGTTTACGGCTTATTGCAGTCAATATTTATAAATAGTAGTAATGTCAGAGTGAATATTATGTAATGCAGAAATATACGCATAAATAATAATATTTTGAATTAATTGTCTGTAAAATGGAAGTTTAATATTGTTTTAAAATATTGGATTTATCAAAAATATGAACACATTTTTTTTTAAATTGACGTGATTGAATTATAAACCTTCACCATTATATTTATTACTTTTGATTTATTTGTTGTAATAATATCAATATTTAAATAAACGCTAATGTTATAAATTTGAAAACAATATTACAGCGGTGGCAGACTCCCAGATCTGTGTTTGTCACTCTGTCACTTTAGTGATGCAGTAACATACACAGTTCCAACAGCTGCTCCCCAGCAAACAATATTCGTGCAAGCGTTAGAGAGTAGAGCATGAACAAGTGGATATTTAATATAATTTACAGTAATTGGGAATTTTAGAATTTCACCGTTAATCGTACCTCCTAAGGTGTCAAACACTTTTGTCGTACATCATACTTATATCTGCCACATATCGAATAGATTCCTATTTTCACCTTAGTTAGGAGCAGATAAACGACCCTACATCTTGATGACCTCAATATATCACCTACATCCTGTGCTAGTCTCTACCATAATCCATTCTCTATTCATAGTATTTGCCTAAGAGTCATAAATCGGATCGCCTGTTTTCTATAGCTATTCATTTATCACTTTCTTTGTCGTAACTATTTATTTAAATCATACTATTAAGTTTTTCAAGTGTATCATTTACGTCAAACAAATTATGATTGTTTTTTAATTTGGCGTTCGACATTTTACAATTGTTTTATACTACGTTCATTGCATTGTTATTATAAATTGTTTTAGTAAGACCTACATAATATATTACGCAATAATTGCTTTTCATTCTGTAGACACCTATATATAAGAAAAACAAACGTTTCAGGAAACCCCTTAATTTATGTAACAAAATAAAACCGACATTTGGCACTCAAAAATGACGTAAATGATTTGTTATTGTGTTATTTTTACAATTATTAAAAAATGAACGGATAAAATTTCTCTCTAAATTCAAATTACGGCTCATATGTTTCTACATGTAATGGTACACATTTTGTTTTTAGGATAAAATTATATAGGAGACAATGGAGTTTGCCTATTGATATTTAAAGTATACAGTTATTACTGAAGTACATATAGTACGAACATATGTAAGAACATATATATATCTTACATATAGTAAGAACAATAGCACATATAGTACTGTTTAAAGTTTTGAAAATGGAATACAATTTGAAACGTGTCAAAAACCAAATATATTTTAATCTTAGGAAAGATAGAAAAATGTACTCAAATTTATAGTTGAAAAACAGTTAGTAATTCATTTTCTGATGGCTGCAGGAAGTGGACACCCGTTTACATAATTGATGTAGTTAATTAACTGGGCGTGTCATGGCGGCGTTTTATCAGTACTGGGTAGAGTGTCTTTTTAGCATAAATTTCATACAGAGTTTTTCTAGCAGTGGAATTACAAACATTTCCATTGGAACATTATTTTTGATTATGCTCTCCAATATTCTATGCATTTCAATAGCGAATAAAAAGAAATAGCTAAGCGTGGTATATTTACCATTACGAAATGCAAACTAAATTAGGTTCTATTTACGTTAAAGATTCAATTATTACATTCATGGGATTGTTAATAAAAACCACGGGGTTATGTGGAACAGATGGACTACAGAAAGAAAATGATGTCTTTACAAAATGAATTATTCCACCATTAACGTGTGAATAATTTCAAACAAAATGTCCGTGTAATGGGTTTTTGCATAATTGTTATTGCAAATACTAGCGAGTGTCACGCGTCACGCTATGAGGGGTCAGCGACATTTCCACTTATTTCTTCTAGTGCATTATTTTGAATCGTATCGTGATTCAGCTTTACATGCTACAAAACCTTCGTAATGGCAAAACCTTTGTTATAAATCAAAGGAAACACATATTAAACCAGCAAAGGTTGCTGCTAAGTATTGAGATTAGACTCAGGTTTCTAAAGCTTTATTTCAAAGCCTTAGTTCTAATGACGCATACACACACACACACACACGTGTGTGGCTAAGACTGGCCACTCATCCCCATTGTTACTGACAATCCATTTAGGATTGTAAACGTGTTTCTTGGTGATCTTTATCTGGGGTATCTCTCACCACAGTATTACTTATTGGGTTGTTTTACTGTGAATGATGAATATTTAATGATGAATGTTCAGATAGTTTCGATTAATGTTTAGATACTTCCGATAAATATTCAGATAGTTTCGATTTGTGTTCAGATAATTTCGATGAATAATCAGATAGTTTCGTTGAATGTTCAGATAGTCTCGATGAATATTCCGATAGTTCCGATAAATAATCATACATATGATGAATGTTCAGACAGTTTCGATTAATGTTTAGATAGTTCCGATAAATATTCAGATAGTTTCGATTAATGTTCAGATAGTTTCGTTGAATGTTCAGATAGTTTCGATAAATGATCAGATAGTTTCGATGAATGGTCAGATAGTTTTGATGAATGATCAGATAGTTTCGATGAATGGTCAGATAGTTTCGATGAATGTTCAGATAGTTTCGGTGAATGTTCAGATAGTTTCGATAAATGTTCAGCTAGTTTCGATGAATGTTCAGATAGTTTCGATGAATGGTCAGATAGTTTCAATGAATGATCAACGGTTGAAACTCAAAGTGAGTATGAAGCAGAATAAAGTAGAAGAGGAAAAGGAAATGACATTGACTGATGAGAACCTGACATGAGAAAGCACAAATCTATCAGGGAAGTAGGAACCGTAGCATAATGAGAGGAAACAACTAGTCCCTGCATGTACAATTAATGGAAGGAGGAATCACCATTACGAAATTTATTTACTCAATTTACAGTAAAAACGTCAATAAAATCCTAAAAATTTAAGTTTGCAAATCGCATTTTATATGAAATTATTTACATAATGACTTTTTCACAATAATACATATTTTATATCATTGTTGAACAATTTCAATATATTTGTATTGGTTTATTGAAAGATTTTGTGACACATCTTTGAAATATTGTAATATCTTTAGATTTTAAATGTTAAATATAGTATTTAAGCTTCATATACCTAGAGCGCTCAATTTTCTTCCTGCCATCTTGACTCATTCTACTACTGTGCTCTTCCTCGTCCAGATAAATCTGCAATATTGAATCTTGCGTTATAACCAACGTCAACTAGCGATTGAGTTTTTAAAATATAAATAAAGACAAACAGACATAAAGCAAGACAAAAGTACAAATAGCTAGTGATAACGAAGAGATCAGCTGTCCTTGAACATCTTCTGTTGAAACTTTCTGGCATTGCGGGCGTTGCGCCTCTTAATAAGGTACTTTGCAGGTGATGTTTACCCTTAAGTAATACCTTAGTACTATATCATGGTTACATATTTTTAAATAGCTAAGGACTTAAATCATATCTATCTAAACTGATAGATTCCAGTCACAATTCACGTATTCAGTTTAGTTATCATTTTGTGTAATTTTTTAGAACATATTTCACAATACAGAAATGATTTGGAAGCTATATAGAAAGACGGTAGAAAGTACAACATTTTAATTTTAAATATTAAAGTTTGAATTTATATTAATTTGGTAACGTTTGTTTGAAATAGTTTTATTTATTTCAAACTTTTGTTTTCCTTTATTTTAATTTGAACTGCAATTAAAATTTATTTGTACAATATTCATGCAAGAAGAAACAAAATGGTATAAAGAATACAGTAATTCCGCAAATAGAAAATCTTTAAATATGTAAATTATCTGCTTGTTGAAATTAAATACACACTATTGATAAATAAAAATAAAATACACACTTTACATAAAATATAACCAATTAACATTTGTTGTAATGAAGTAATTTATTCACTCTGTGGATAATTAATTGTAAGTAATGAGGTTACATGGTAATTTGTAAAACCTAATGCTAATTAAGTAATTTTGTTACATGGTAATTTGGCAATGCGTCACAAACGGTTCTATAATACATTTAATATAATATTAATAAATGCACAATGAGTCTATTCAGTTGAAATAGAATTTGATTGTTGTTATTTATGTAATTATCTCTGCGTCCTAAACATTATTCATTCTGAACAAGTTTTATGACTAAATATTTATTGAAGATATGGCGCCGGACATTTATATCCCAACTTTATTAAATGGAAGTTTTATAAATTGCTCCAATGGAAGAGAAAGGATTTAACAACATAAAGCCACCCTTCACATAATGCTGTACTGCAAAACTCGTTATTGCTAGAGGAAAGAACATTGTGGTGGAACAATATATTTATCAACCAATGATATGATATTCAAGTTAAATTCTTTTCACAAAATGAACTCTATTCAACTGTCACATTTATCACTGGCATAGTAGCCTAATCTCTATCTGTTTTTTCCCAAACGTTATGACCTTTTGTTTTAAAAATATCATGTAATTTTCTTAATATCACGATATTTTTTTATTTATCTTTAACCAAAACCAAGAAAAAATATATTTAAACTATTTTAACTTAATTGGAGTTAAATCGAGAAAATAATTAATAATTAAGTTTAATAATGGAAAATTAAAGAATATGTTTTTACAATTTTTTTTTATAACGAAGTGATATTTTGAAGGAAGTATTATCACTGATACTATAAAACAGTTGGAGTAGTTTGATTTAGTATATAGCTAAAAGTTTATTTTATTTATGCGTTTAATAGTTAGAAAAATAAATTAATAATATTAACACAGCCCCTAAAACAATTTTCTAAACCCTAG
>JBAIZL010000002.1:5345793-5420793 GCA_036971475.1 Prosapia bicincta
TAGTGAAACAAATTGTAGAAAAATGGTAAATGAATTAAATATACCAACAAAATTTCAATTGCCAATAAAGAAAGTTTGATAACGATAGTCATATATATATATATTATATATATATATATATATATATATATATATATATATATATATATATATATATACATATATATATATATATATATATATATATATATTTATAAATATAAATATAAATATAAATATATATATATATATATATATATATATATATATATATAATATACATATATATATACATATATATAAAAAAATATAAGTATAAATATATATGTATATATATATATATATATATATATATATATATATATATATTTAATAAATTTAAAATATTTCAAACACAAGAATACTTTTAATGAATATATTTATTCAAAGCTTTTCGCCGATAAAAAAGTATCAGCATCTTCAGGAAAAATAATTATCTAATAAAATACTTTTACAAAATTAAATCATATGTACTACAAATAATCATATGTTTATAATTATTGCACTTTATGTAAATTTTTCTATAACATCAATGACTTTATAAATAGTTAGGTGCCTTGATCTCACTTGAATTTGTTTATCAATTAATTTGTCTTTAACTTTATGCTTATAAATTTCCAATGTTTCAAATATATTCATTTTTAATCCTTTATTTAATTCTTTTATTAATTTCATATTTTCTATTTCCGGAAAACTCATGTGCATTATTAATACAATGCGTAGCTAAATTGGATTTGTATATGTTTGGTTTGATATAAGCGTTTAAATGTTCTTTGTATCTTTCTTTTTATTTCTTTTTTGTTTGTCCTACATATAATTTGTTACAAGTTTGACATTTTATATTATATACTCCATTTCTTTCGTGCATATTATTTTGATTTTTGTTATTGTTTATTCAATTTGTAATTTTATTATCGGTTTTATATGTAATTTGTAAATTTGTTTCTTTAAATAATCTTGTAATTTTATTTATTTCGTTACCAGTGAATGTAAAAGTTGTCCAAATATTTTCTCTCTTATTAGGTACAAAATTATTTTCGAGTTTCTGTTTTCTTATTATATTATTATTTAATTTATCTATAGTTTTTCTTTTATATCCATTTTCTAAGCCGATTTGATATATTATATTTTTCTCCTTCATTTGATCATTTAAACTCATTGGTATTTTGTGCATTCTATGTAGTAAATTATAAAGCGCTGCCATTTTTTGGCTGTATGGATGGTTTGAATAATTGGGTATTATTTGATTTGTCTGCGTTGGTTTTCTATATATATTATATACAAATGATTCTTTATTTCTAGTAATTGTAATATCTAAATAATTTATTTTATTTTTTATTTCAAATTCATGAGTAAATTTTATATTTTCGTGTATACAAAATATAGACATTGATATAGATAAGATTATTAAAACATATGATCAAAATGGACACTGGTTTAGATATGTAGATGATGGATTATACATATCAAATAATAATGGTTCAAACATTGACAAAATATTAAAATGTATAAATAATATACACGATAATATAAAATTTACTCATGAATTTGAAATAAAAAATAAAATAAATTATTTAGATATTACAATTACTAGAAATAAAGAATCATTTGTATATAATATATATAGAAAACCAACGCAGACAAATCAAATAATACCCAATTATTCAAACCATCCATACAGCCAAAAAATGGCAGCGCTTTATAATTTACTACATAGAATGCACAAAATACCAATGAGTTTAAATGATCAAATAAAGGAGAAAAATATAATATATCAAATCGGCTTAGAAAATGGATATAAAAGAAAAACTATAGATAAATTAAATAATAATATAATAAGAAAACAGAAACTCGAAAATAATTTTGTACCTAATAAGAGAGAAAATATTTGGACAACTTTTACATTCACTGGTAACGAAATAAATAAAATTACAAGATTATTTAAAGAAACAAATTTACAAATTACATATAAAACCGATAATAAAATTACAAATTGAATAAACAATAACAAAAATCAAAATAATATACACGAAAGAAATGGAGTATATAATATAAAATGTCAAACTTGTAACAAATTATATGTAGGACAAACAAAAAAGAAATAAAAAGAAAGATACAAAGAACATTTAAACGCTTATATCAAACCAAACATATACAAATCCAATTTAGCTACGCATTGTATTAATAATGGACATGAGTTTCCGGAAATAGAAAATATGAAATTAATAAAAGAATTAAATAAAGGATTAAAAATGAATATATTTGAAACATTGGAAATTTATAAGCATAAATTTAAAGACAAATTAATTGATGAACAAATTCAAGTGAGATCAAGGCACCAAACTATTTATAAAGTCATTGATGTTATAGAAAAATTTACATAAAGTGCAATAATTATAAACATATGATTCTTTGAAGTACATATGATTTAATTTTGTAAAAGTATTTTATTAGATAATTATTTTTCCTGAAGATGCTGATACTTTTTTATCGGCGAAAAGCTTTGAATAAATATATTCATTAAAAGTATTCTTGTGTTTGAAATATTTTAAATTTAATAACTATATATACAAGAAAACATATCACCATATTTAATATATATATATATATACAAGAATCTTACTTGGTATTTATCCGAGTTAACTTTCAAAGATTGATAGGCCTAGTATCTCCATTGTCGATCATCAACTGACCTGAGAGATTCTATAAATCTTGGAAAGATTCTTGTTTATGTATATATAGTGAAAGTGAATACAAGAAATCAGTGTTACAAAGTTATATATATACATTTATATATATAGGATTCAAATTTACACTTTTGAATGACAAAGTAAATATTTATACTTGTGTAAATACTATTATAATTGAGTTTTTCTAATTAAATAAGGAGCATATTTTTAGAACCCTTATCTATAGTTTTGAATTATATTCCCAAAAAATATGTTTAACAAAAATCAAAATTAATTTACTAAATCATAATCCTTAATAAACAAACTAGTTTCTAGCCTAACGATTAATTCAAGAGGGTTTAAAAGACCATGTTATGGTTTGGTTTGTTGATTGGTAGTATTACTATTTAATTTTCATTTAACGATTTATTTTAATTTTCATAAAGTTTATCTATACATGCTTAAAATAATTTACACCACTTACAAAAGTTCTAAATTTATTATTTCCAAGTATAACCCATTGTTAAGCCCTTGTGTCGGTATCCAATTACTTAATAGCATAATTAATTAACGCCTTGGCAATATCCCAGAGGTATGTAATCTCCATAGTTCACTTCGTAAATTCGATAGTAGGTGTTGTATTGGAGGTGGTAATCAATTTAATTAATTGTGCAATTAATACTTGAGTGTATTTGTCACACTTTAGATCGATTTAAATACGCATTTGTCATGACCATTAGCAACTAATATTAATCATTTGAAAAATACTCGTCAATTTATCACAGTTTTTAATCCCAACATCTCTTACAAAATGAAATTTAAATTTTGAAGCTATTGCCTAGTGTTATAACTTTTCGTCATTGAACAGTAAAAATGATATTATAATATATTTTGCTGCGTAAAAAGTAATTCATGCATTTTGTTTTGTAGAGGAAGAGAAATTATAAAAATTATCAAGCGTCAAAGCTTTCATGATATGTAGCCTACATTTTATAGTCTATTTTAAGAGAGTGTATATTGTGATGAATCTGTGTGAACCGGATTCCCTAACCAACTTGAGCTGAAGGAGTTCCTTTATTATTTAAGCTCTATGTCCTTGACAATACAAGTATGTAATTATTGGAAAAGCCAGGGTACACCAAACAACTACGACTACAATACAAATAAATAAGTAAACTATATTAAATTCTGAATTAGTTAAATATTATAAAAATAAATTAATTTCTGAATAATATGTTTAAGAAAATCAGTGTATGTTGTAAAAAAGGATTGTAGGCACAATATAAGAGCAACAGACCTCAAAAGAAAGGAATTACTGTGTAATATGTAAATAGTTGCGTGTGAATAGTGCATTAAGCTTGGGTCGATGATGAAGGGCAAACTAAAAGTTCTTCAAGGTTAAATACAAAGTCTACATTTCCTCATGACTTGACTGCTAAATTATTTTTCATTGATAATTTATAAAACATAGATAGAGTTTTGCTTAGTCTCCACGTAAAATGCCATATTTCATAACAATAAAACAAATAGAAACATACACAAAACTCATAAATTAATCATTTATTACCTCATCATCCGTGAGTGTTACTACTAGAAACTCTACCTTACAGCTTCTAGATAGAGTTTTTAGTAGTAACACTCACGTGTGATGATGACTTTGTCATTGAAACGCGTATGAGTTAATAAATGATTAATTTGTGATTTTTGTGTATGCTTTTATTTGTTTTAACATAATCTCACAAAACATGTTCAAAGAATAGTTGTATTTCATACCAAATGTTGCAAACTATATCATAAAATATCATTTATAAAAATTTTTATTTTACGCCTCCTCTTCTAGCCGCTTATATTGTTACGATATTCCTTAAGATATATATATACTCCTTAAAATCCAAATCGTTAAACCATCAAAAACATTACAATATAAGAAAGTGGAATTGTAGATAAAGCCGTCAATGGAGAAGAGAAGAAAATAAACAGAGTTATAAACTCTTCCAAAAATAGGAAAACAATATCCAAGCATGCAAAAAAAAATAGGTAAAAATATAGTTGTAAATAGCTTATACTAGAGATTTCTTAAAGAAATAACCTTTTCTGGATGGCCGCAAGAACTTTAAGTATGATTGCAACTACTAATTACAAAAATGAAAATCGATCATTACGACATATGTATACAATATTACACACAACACACACACACACACACACACACACACACACACACACACACTCACACACACACACACACACACACACACACAACACACACACACACACACACACTCACACACACACACACACACACACACACACACACACACTCATACACACACACACACACACACACACACACACACACAACACACAACACACACACACACACTCACACACACACACACACACACACACACACACACACACAAACACACTCACACACACACACACACACACACACACACACCCACACCCACACACAAACACACACACACACGCTCAAATATATATATATATATATTTATATATATATATATATATATATATATATATACATATATATATATATATATATATATATATATATATATATATATATATATATATATATATATATGTAAACAGTGTATAAACATATTAAAACTATTCGATTATATTCAACATTGTCTACTATTGTAAAAAAATCAAAAAAAATGCAGAATAGGATAAAATGCAGTTGTAGATTGATTTTGGATTCTATGGAAGATATAAAATAGGATAAATTGCCAATAATACGTTTGTTTTTCTTAAAGAAACCTAAAATATATTATTTGAAATATTTCGTGAGGTTAATGTAAACTAGTTTGAATGGTTAATGAAATAAGACAAAGAATTTCATATACTATAAAATTGAAGTTAATTGAACTTCTAATGAAAACTGACGTGTAAAAGATGTATTTTAGTTACCAAACTATTCTACAATCAGACAGTACTCGAGTGAGAATCATCGTACAAACCCATTCCAAATACTTGCAGAGTACGTGAATCCTACATTCTCTCACTTCGAGTTAGATTTCGGGAACAGATGGAAGCGAGCAATTCCCTTAGCGAAATAGATCATTAAATCATGGTATGCGGACGGTACCGTCTGATTGCAAATAGTGCATAAGTACTTCATGAGCTTGTTCACGGGGGTGAGGTAATATGCAATAGGTCAAGAATGTTAAATTGTGCTGATTATAAAAGCAACCATTGTTGCAAGTGAATTAGTTTATAAAATGATAGATTAGAACTTGTAAAACCTCTTCTAGGGTAGCAGGTAAAATTAGTAAACACCAGAAAATGATTTGAAAGGTTTTCTCAATTAAAATAAATTTTGGTAAGCATAAATAAATCATTACTAACCAGTAGTTACTTTTCTAGGGGGAGTTTTTGTGGAATATATTACATTCCCAGCCTATGTATTAATATTAATTTTAATATACATTGTTTTATTGGTTACAATAATATCACAGCTGTTGCTGATACTGTTACGTAATGAACAATGATTTTATATATTACACAATTTTGAAATAGTAAATCAGGTTCAAAGCACTTTGTAATATAGGGTCATTCAGGGGAATAGCAATGTTTTGAACTATTAAATACTCGGTTGACTTTACCTTAATAGCATTTTTATTAACTTAAATTTAATCATTATAAAATGCCCTTCACTGAGTATTATATTTATACATTGCACTAAAAACAACATCGAATAAATGACCGTGTCTCTCTGCGATGCAAACTTCAAGCCTACGTTCAAAGTTTGTTATTGCATCTTCTAATGTTTCCTAAACAATTCTTTACAATTCATGGCATCCTTTAATTGTTTCAATGATCGGGCTTATCTTCATAGACTCGCGAGGAAACCTCACAAAAATAAATCACATCTAGTTATTGAGGGCTCTTCAATACTGCAACCCTCATTGTGTCCTTTTTGTCTGCTGCCCCTGGTTTGCATCGTCTTATTCTGAAACTTGCGACCCATCTAGAAGTAGTGTTGCTTTTTGGTATGTTTCCGTGACGGCAGACATTGAAATGTCTAAGAAAGAAACGTTGTGATTGGGTAATAGCCTCGCCACTTTTAATATAATTATCGTACATGATTACACCATGTTCCACATTCTACTGCAACATGGCGAATAAAACTGCGAAGCTATCTGACTTGAGTAATAGATTACAGGTATTCCCCTCTCTTTTAGTCGTTGAAATCTTTTAAAAAACAAAGACTTTTGGAATAGGAGTATTTTATAAATAAATAATATTTTAATCTGATTTTTAAAAAAAGACTCAATAAATAAAATTTACAAGCTCTTAAAACCGTTTTAAATAGTGAGAAATAGAGAAAATAGTGAGTGTGAATGGCCTACAGTAATGAATACTTCTGTCGAAGAGTGCACTTCATAAAGGTTTAAACAGAATTTATTTGAAATAAACTATGGGATATTAAAAGAAAATAGTCAGAATAAAACATTTATTATATATTTAAACTTAATTAAATAAGACTTTTTTTTCAATAATTTAATAAAAAGTTCCTTAAAAGTTTGGACGCGCCTTGGAGAGTTTTCATTTCTATGGGAATTTATATTGGGATATAAATATTTACGCATTATCTTTACGTCTATATTTATTATTTTTATAAGATTTATGAATATATACATAAACTATTATATTCAATAACTGATAAAAATAACTATCAATATTATATTAACCTAATAATATACAATAAACAAAGTAGCATAGCGTACGTGTTTAAAAATAACCTGTAACATAAAATAAGTTGTCATATTATTATAGTTATATTACAATAATGGGAAATCATATGCTATTACTTAAATTGAAGCTAAAATATAAGAAAAACCTCCAGTGATGTAAAGTGTGCGAGGTTTTTTCCAGGTACAAAAAAAACAAAATTGTTTTTTCTGGTCATCACTCCTCAAACAATTATTCACTTTAACGCCGCTGTAACTCGACTAAATTTATAACAAACGAACGTAATATAACAATTATTAAATACATAGATTTTGATTTTTGAATACATGAATATATTGTACAAATGACATTTCGAACTCATTACAATTTTCTGCAGTCATATTGTGTGCTTTTACAATATGTATTTTTAACCCACTCCTTCAAGTTAGTGTCTGACACACTTAAGTACTTTACTGATATACATTGGTTAGTTTGAAACGTCTACTTGTAGGTCTATATTAAAATAGTAAAATGCAAATATGAAGATTAGAGGTGTACAATCGATTAAATAGCCTACCTCAACAAAGTATTTGTTAGCCTATATAATTTTTAAATAATTGTATTAAAATATAAATAATATACACACAGACATTTATCAGTTATATAGACCTTCTCTTCAATCGAGAGCTGAATTCCGATTTTATACGTATATATATGACCTATGTCACTCCTAATTAAGTAAAATATCCAAATAGGGATTGACCATTGAAATCGGCTGAATTGATAGGACAGCTATATCTACTTCCATTTGGTATAGTTGTTTATTGATACTGTTGATGAAGGAAGACAATCCAACAAGCCACTATTAGACTTCGACGTTAACAAGTTACAGGAAAATATACCGAATGTAACATTGTTTTCTCTGGTAGTCGGTATTGGCAGTGTAAATTGTTGCATCAATCGGTATATTTCGATTACTAAGCAATAACAGATATCTGCAGCCCCAGACGTTGATAATAAAAACAAAATAGTGTAGGTGCTAAAAACGTTTTATACATTGGTAAATACAGTGTACACTGTATTAAACCTACAAGTTTCAATACAAGAAATCATTTAAAAATATTAATCATGCTTTTCATATATGTGTAGTTAATAGCTCAATTATTAAATGCGTCACATAACGATGGATTCTATCAGACTGTTAACAATATGTTTAATAGTTAATGTTGTTAATTTGATTAATTATCAGTTTGTAATATTTATAACCAAATAGTATTTCTATTATTTTAAAATAATTGAATGATTTAAAAAATTGTGAATAAATGAAATATATTACCTTATATTACCGTTTTTGTCCGTTAAGCCAATAATACCATTCTTTAGAAAACAAAAGTTGAATGAGTCGTTTAAAGATGCAACTTATTTCAATAAAATACTTTGGTAAAATGTATTTAGATTTAAAGTGTTAGTAATTTTTCCTGAGTTTCTGCAGTGTTATAATCGGAATATTAAGCAAAGGAATAAAATAAATCAAGTACTTTTTATGTATAAACCAAATATAATCAAGTTAATGGAAACAAGTTGGAAATATCGCGTCCGTTGTAGGCCTTAAGATGCTTTTAAAGTAACCTGCGCGTGAGATTGACAATTCGAGCATTAGTTGTAAAAATAATATTTACATATATCAAGCACTTATTCTTTTTTTGTAGGCATATTGGCACTGCGCGTGAGATTGACAATTCGAGCATTAGTTGTAAAAATAATATTTACATATATCAAGCACTTATTTTTTTTTTGTAGGCATATTGGCATCGGAGCTCCCATGAATAAAACTGGACAGGCTCAACCCCCCCCCCCCAGCCCCAAGAAGGCAGTACTGTTTCCTCCAACTTGTATTTATAAAATCGTAAGATCAGAAATTCATTCAACACTTGAGAAATATATGAACCACAAGGTCCTGGGAAAAGTCTTCAATAATATACATTTTCAATGAGAAGATACACTGAAACCAAGTACATTGTGTGTGCATTATATAACCATAGTATTAATATTTTACAAAGCTTGAAGTGTGATTAATAAAACAAAATAAAATTTTTATAACAACAAATACAATATTAATCTATAAATTTATGAAATATATAATTAATATTAATAAACTGTGGAAATACTTTAGAGAACAATTTTACTTAAAATTTTATTTATGTAATAATTTATTTCTGCTAAACATTTTGAAATTATAAATACAAATATAATTTAAATTCAACCGTTCCATGTATCAAAAGTATTTGATGGTAATCTGTCAAATTCAGGGAAACATATAAAATCAGTATTTTTGTAATCTTCACATATATATAAACAAGCTTATAAACATAAATATGGAATGAAATATTTAAATGGTGTTTATTATGAAATCTATGCTATAGATAGAGGGAGAAAAGTAAGCTTGGTGAGTTTTAGCTGTTGTAGCAATTTCTAAAAAATGTGAATGAAATATTGTTTATTGTTATTAGAAGAGGTAGAAGTTTATCTAGTAATTGAAGCTACGTAAGCTTAGTTAGCCTAAGTTGACTTTCTATAATAAATTCGACAGTTTAAAAAATTCAATATTCAAAATAAGTTCCATTTAAATAGAATTAATTTGGATACTATTTTAGAAAAAAGAGATCATTTCAAAAGATTTATTTTGAGTATGTAAGAATTTATTTTTATGGAAGTAAAAGGTGGACTTTTGACAGCAAAACTCATGCAATGTGGCTTTTAAGAAGAATTCTGAAAATGAACGAGGGGTAGTCTAAATAATATTCTAGGCGTGGAGTATAAAAATGGAGTTTATGTAAAACCAAAACAAAACCACTTATTACTGACATCTCAATAAAGTTACCTACTCTGAAACATGTATGACAAAAGTTATTGCATGCTCGATTACTGTATAGTTACACTTTGTGAATAATACTTATAATTAATTTTTGTTACTACTATACAAAAATACGTATTTTATTATTTAATAAATTGTAACACAAATTGGAATTCAAGATTTTTTACTGAAAACTCTTACCTGCTTTTCTTGTTTTAATATATAAATCGCAATTTTCAGTAATACGTTTTGTAGGGAATTAACAATGAAATACTTTCAAAAAGTGATCACACAAAAAATTTCAATATTTAGTAATGATAAGGGTTGGAGTGTCGCCCAGGGTATTTACAACTTCTCATTTTAATGCTCTAACGACTCCTCTTCCTTTATCCTACTTTAGCGATGGAATGTTTAATAAAAGCAACCCCTCAATAAAATTACATTTCTGAATCTGGTTACTTTATTGGGAGGAGGGGTGTCATTTCATTTTATATTGGAAGAAAATAAGTCAATCAATGTGAGAATGTACATATATATATATATATATATATATATATATATATATATATATATATATATATAAAGTAAAAGTGAAAGTGAAAGTGGAAAGTGATATATATATATATATATATATATATATATATATATATATATATATAATTAATAAAATAAAATATTTCAAAAACAAGAATACTTTTAATGAATATATTTATTCAGAATATAAGTATTCTGTTTTTGAAATATTTTATTTTATTAACTATATTACAAGAAAATATATCACCATATTTAATATATATATATATATATATATATATATATATATCATTTGTTTTCTCGTTTAATAAAGCTACAAAATAATTCGTTTAGTACGTTAGTTATGTTTAATACGATTTTAATTTTTAAAGCAACAAAATAAACTTGGCAATTCGTATAAATTAGGAACAATTCTATTTCTAATTTAGCATGTTTTATATCTTAGCCTACATTATTGTTTTATTCATTCCTGATGATGTTGGTAGTGTTTATCAATGAAAAGCTTTGATTATAAATTAATAAATAATTTTTTTTATTTGAATAACCTTAGTTGTGTATGATGTATATATATTCAAGATTAAATAATATACACTAATTACAGGAATTAATTTATTGAATAATACACTCAAAGCTCTTCGTTGTTGACATTACCAACATCCTCAGGAATTACTAAGAATGACAAAAGAACTGTCTAACAAATATTAAGTTACTTCATATTTGTTAGACAGTTCTTTCATTCTTAGTAATTCCTGAGGATGGTGGTAATGTCAACCAACGAAAAGCTTTGAGTATATTATTCAATAAATTAATTCCTGTAATTAGTGTATATTATTTAATCTCGAAAATAATTCTAACAGGAAAACCTATTTGATATTTTACATATATATATATATATATAGGATATATATGGGTAATATTCATTCGCAGATTCACTCTGTTAGCCTGTCTGCTGCTCTCTCTCACTCTCACTCTCTCTCTCTCCCTCTCTCTCTCTCTCTCTTTATATATATATATATATATATTGATTTACTTCGTAACGTAACTGCTACTGGAAGCTACATTGAGACATGCTGTTGGAGAACTATACCATTTGGCTTTTAGCCGTAGGTTAACTTACAATAATGTAAAAACATATGAAATGGGTAAGCCGAAAGAGCCGGGAGAAAATCTAAACATGGAAAGTAGGTTTAAGGTTTGACCGACTTGATCACTATGTCATTGTACAAGACACACATACTAGATGTAGGAAAAGCCATTCAAAATGCCTAACAAGATATAAAAAAAGTGACTCCTTGCCAAATGTTTTTTGGTTACCATAAAAATCTTTAAACATTTTGTTATCAAAAAAGTGTCT
The DNA here is from genome assembly GCA_036971475.1 of Prosapia bicincta. Classification (NCBI taxonomy): domain Eukaryota; kingdom Metazoa; phylum Arthropoda; class Insecta; order Hemiptera; family Cercopidae; genus Prosapia; species Prosapia bicincta. The sequence continues at coordinate 5,357,927 of JBAIZL010000002.1, forward strand.
TCATATTATTAAATTAATGACATTATTGCGTTAAGCTGAAAATAAACAATATTGTTATAAATTTTAGTTGTAACACGTAACAATTTTAGTAAATCAATCGTTAATAATACATAATCCGAAATTTCTAAAAGACTTTGTCTATTGTTCTAAATGTAGGTGTCTTCATATTTGTTTATATTTTCTTAGCATCCTCTATATAGATAGTCCCATATTGTTTATATGAGTCACATTTTCTTGTAATCAACTTATGCAGTGAATATATAAGACTATAAACAACAATTATAAATAATAAATAATAATGCAGGCGAATCAGTGTTAAGTAAAAACGTAAAGGGCTACCCGAATTCGTTCCGTTTATTAGAATCTGTCAAGAGCTTAGGCGCCCATGTACGTTAGGTACATTGGTGTATGTAGGTTTCAAATAAGGTTACAAATAAAGGCCTCTATGTGATGTGTATTGATGGCATTATGCAATCATAATTTTAAAATTGATTCATTTATTGAATTATTAAAAGTTTTGATAATTGGTAGGGTTTTCATTTGTAGATTTCTTATTTAAATATTTTTACTAGCAGGATAAAAACAACCATATTAACAAAGTTTGAAAGTTTGCAAGGGTTATTAGTATGTAATGTATTTCCATAACTTTAACAAATCTTTTGTAAATATTGTACATTAAAATGGTCCTACTTGTCGTGTACTAAGGAAAATTATTATCATATTAAATTTTTTAAATTTTATTTATTTAAATATTAGTTTACGTTAAAATGTTTAAAAATCATTTGAATAATTAAAGTTAATTTTATTTAAGAAAACAATTATATCAATATAGTTTTTCAGGGACATAATTTAAATGGTAAAAAGTAAACACTATGTAAAACAATTACTTAAACAACATATAAAAAGTGGAATGTACTCTCTCTCTCTCTCTCTCTCTCACTCTCTCTCTCTCTCTCTCTATATATATATGTATATATGTATATATGTATATATATATATATATATATATATATATATATATATATATATATATATAATATATATATATATATATATATATATATATATATATATACATATATACATATATATATATATATATATATATATATATATATATATATATATATATACATATATACATATATATATATATATATATATATATATATATATATATATATATATATATATATATATATATATATATATAATTGTCACATTTTGTAAGGTTTGTGTTATTTTCAAGTTTCAGTTTCATGATTATTTTCTTAAATTTTTATATTTTAACCAACTTAGAGCTAATAGGTTTGTTTTTAAATTGTATTCAAATAAATTTGAACGATCTTAATTTAGTTTAGTAACGGCCACGTTTAAAATTCATAATAATTTTAAAAAATGGTTCTAAAGAAAAATGGTAATCCCAATCGAAACACGTTACACCTTAGCCTGATTTATAAACTCTTACTAGGAAAAAAAATTCAAATGGGAGTTTATGTGTTTTTAATCACTGTGTAATATTATCAATTATTTTAATTGTTAATATTGTCAGATTTAATTACTATTGCTCCCCATTTGTATGAAAATTATTATCGCTAAATATAGATAACGTGAGACAAAACGGTTTTATCGTGCGTTTCTATGGCAACATAACTGCGTGAATGGTTGTAATTTATAATTGCACGGTATCAAGATTACTGACGTAAATAATTTCAGATGATTTTATAAAATTATTTTCGAAGTTGTTTCCTTGAAAATGGCATATATAAATTGATAATGCAAACTTGTTTGGCGACAAGGGAGTAATAATGGAATTTTACATTTAATTTGTTAAACTTATTATAAAATGTTATAAAGTTTTTCACCTGGTTATGAGAAATTGTAGTTTATCAATAATTACCTCAGATAATTTTTATTTCCTGTAGCTCAATCAAATGAGATCATTATTAAGGTAAGTACACACTTTAAAAGCAACTTTAAATTGAAATGCTTGAATTCGTTGTTATAAAACAAATGTCTTCTTCTTTTAGAAGAAATTGAATTTCGGGCTGCTTGCAAAATAGAGAACCATTGGTTACAATGTACGTAACTGAAATATAACCCTCAGTATAAAAAAAAGAATTTTGGTTGACAGGCCGAACAGGGATAAGGCTAAGGATGGGATGTATTAATCCTGGTAGGGGAAGAAAGGGAAAAGTGGAAATATTATTGGGAAACTTGTGACCACTCAATATTTAGGCTAGAGAAATTATTTATCATTATTCAGATTAATCACACTAATCATTATTCAGACTTATCATAATTAGATGTTAATAGTTTCAAATTAATTAAAAATGTTAGAAAAAATAAATGTTTTAAAAGTTTATATATTAGTAAATATAATATTGAGGTTTTATTAAATTCTTACAGAAGCTCTATTGCCAATTCTATTTTGTATTAACTTTTAATGTAATATTATGATTTTTTTTTGTATATAACTTTGGGGGGGGTTGCTTTTTTCCTTTATTAGAAACTTAATGTACAAGGATTTGTTTCAATATTATGTATAAGGTAAGACGATGCGACTTCTTGCTGATACCCGGCGGGGGGGGGGGGTTAGAGGGCGTTGCCACGCTTTGTTAAGAATAGAAGGCTGCGGTGTTCTGGTTGGGGTCAAATAGTTTGGTTCGTTATAAATAAAGGGTAGAGTTAGCTAGCATGTATTGTCATACCTCTGAGGATGATATCTTTGTATCCGAAATGTACATAAGACGAAAATAAAAACATTTGTGGTTAGACGTTGTTTTTATTATTTATTAATAATAAATCACAGTAAATTATTCCAAACAAAAGTGATAGAGAAATTATATTACTTCAACTAAATGGCAAGTCCAAAAATTACAATTTGGAAAAAAGTAAACATTTTTATACTTTAAAAATAAAATGGGTCTATTTTATACTCATTCAATATCAGAGGATTTAGTAAATTGTTTTCCTTCAAAATTTAAATAAATTATTATAACCAAATATTTACATTCAAAAAAATAAAAAGCCTAAAACCATGTGTTCAATTTATACTCAGTATCTTATGTTTTATCATAAGAATGATGAAACATAAGATACTGAGTATATCTTATGTTTTATCAAAATTTGAATGAAGAGTTAAAACTATTATACAGTGAATGATATTCATTTACTATTTTATTAAAATAAACATATGAATTTTAAACTACGTATGTGTTGTTCGCTTCCGAAATCGAAAAAAAAGATTCTAAGCAAAAGACAAAATGTGTCATTTCACTCAACAAAACCTAGTATTATTTCATTCAACTTATTAAATTTCCTGTTTCTTCTTATTTCTTAGGTTTCGCCCTTGTAAATACATCAGGTAAATTTGACATTGCTTTACACAGAATTTGACTGTTATAGTTTGGAAACGACTAGTTTTTCTCTGAGATAATTTTATTTTCTAAAAAATGTAAATAATATTTCACAAACCATTATTATTTTACTACTATATAAAGCTAATTCTCTTCTCTGAGATCTGTCATAACGTATATTACAGTCTATCTATTGGATAAACGTATGGTTGCCCTTGTAAGCGTAATGTAGATTTAATCTTTTTTTCAGCTCCGTATCTGGGTTACACGTATCGATATATCCCAAGTCCTTTTTGGAGTTTCTCGAAATCAGGTCCAAACATATTCTTAGATAATGTGGCTGAACAAAAAACGTGTGTGTGAGCAGATTGGTTAACCAATTGTACATTTACAGCGAGGAATATATTCATGACGAACAATTTCTTAAGGAATGGAATTAATCGAATAGATTAGTCACACTTCGATATTAAAAATGCATTGGTGTTACTTCGAATCCTTTAGCCTGGAAGCATTCAATCTCAAGCAACCGTTTCTATGCTGACGCTCTACCATTATTATCCCAAGGCATGAGAGTTATAATGTTCCACCAGTCAACCATTCCACAATAAAAAATGTGAGTAGAACGTTTTCGACATTGTTCGTAGTATTCGACATTTGTGCTAGGCGAACAAATTAAAACCCCTTTTACTCCTTTTACACTTTAGAACTGTAGCATTCTATTCATATGCTACTTCGCGACGGGAAATGAAGCTGCATTGAATCGGCGTGACAGCATGTTTCCTGTCTGCCAGTTACACAGTTGTGTTATCGCTTTTTCAAAAGTTTCTTTTAATCAGGTAATAAATTATATATATATATATATATATATATATATATATATATATATATATATATATATATATATATATATCAGTATGCCCGAAGATAATGACAAGGCCAGTCATTGAAAGTTAACTCGCATAAATACCAAGTAAGATTCTTGTTTAAGTACATAAGTGAAAGTGATAATATATATATATATATATATATATATATATATATATATGTGTGTGTGTGTGTGTGTGTATAATATATAATATAATGTAATATATGTATTACATATATATATATATATATATATATATATATATATATATATGTGTGTGTGTGTGTGTGTGTGTGTGTGTGCGTGTGTGTGTGTGTATAATATATAATATAATGTAATATATGTATTACATATATAATATATTTTATATATATATATATATATATATATATATATATATATATATATATATATATATATATATCATGTTCAATTTTGCCATATTTGAAAAATAACATAAACGTATCTAACATAGCCTAATAATGTTATATATTTCATTACTATATAATAAATGTACATACTTTAAATTATTTAGATCAGTTTACACTTATGTCTTGCAAAACGTATAAACACAATTTGAGTTTAAATAAATTAAATAATTTGTTTTGTGAAGTAAAACAACCAAATCCATGTCTGCTATAAAATAATTTTGATTTGTTTAAGATATAATAAGTTCTATTAAATGCAAGTGTATTATATTTGCTAAACTATAAATACATTAAACGAGTAGCATATTTATTTTATTTACAGAGGGAATTTGATATTGAATGGAAGTTATATGTATAATGAATTTAAATGTATGAACTTCACGAAGGACTATTTTATACAAATATCAGTTTTTGATTTACAAATTCAGTATATATATATATATATACAGTGAAACCTGTCTTAGACGGACCCTGTGTTAGGCGGAATCCCGTCTATCGCGGAAAACTTTAAAAGTCCCGACTGTCGCCTATTTAATTTACCTGGTTAAATACCTTCATAAGCCGGAAACTGTCTAACGCGGAAGCGTAATAAGCAAAAGGATGAGTGATACGTATATACTACGTCTTAGTTCTGCATATGCCGGAAAATATGATCATATACATGCTATAAAATATAAAGTTACAATGATAAAATACGTTTAGATAAAATACAGTTTATAATATATTTTTTTACCATAACAAAATTCACAGATAGGTCTGCTTAATTGTAACGGATCGTATTTATTTCTGAGAACTCTGTAACAAAGTTAAGGATTGTTGAAATGCACTAGATAACGCAATGGTATACAAACATCCTATTACGATAGGCTATGTGTCAGCACTCGTTTCCTTCAAGATAACGCAATGAATGGTTTACAAACATCCACGGCCAGACATATTGATGTCCGAGTCAGCAGTCGCTTCTTCCGGTTTTGTTACATCGTCCAGCTAATTGGTCGCCTTACTTTCCGCGTAAGCAGATCGTACGTACAGTAGCCAGCCTACGAAATTGTTGAAATGGAGACTAATGAGATTATAGAAAGTGAAGAAGAAATTGAAGACGGACCAGTCGTAGAAAACAAAATAAAAACATTTGGCGAGGCTTTAATGAAAATTAGTGAGTTAGAAGATTTCGCGGTACGTATTAACAGCTCGGAAATGCGTCACCATTTGTTACTGTTGACATTACTGTTGAATGACGTTTATTTAGACGTTAAAATGTGATAGTTTTGTTGTGATTTAAATACACTTACTTTATACGTTAAAGTGTTATCTCTGTAGGAAATAAACATTCAGTATTTAATCGGAAATAAATAATTAAATTAAATACTATATTAGAACAAATGTAGACACGACGACAATTTTCCGTTATCTATGAGCTGTTGGTATAGCGCCATACAGCTGATCAGTAGAAATAATAGTCTTATAGCTAAGAATCCACACGGCCTATCCTCACCCCAACGCTAAAAATAGACTCGGCAAACTTTTCGTGATGTTACCATCATACAGTACACTACAACTGTATAAGGCGGAAATCTGTCTTAGACGGGAAAAAATGCCGGTCCCAACGGATTCCGGCTTAAACAGGTTTCATTGTACATATTGCACTGATGTTTTTCGCTGCAACAGTGTCTTGGATAAAACAGTAAATACCAAACTAAATGTATCCGTTACTAATTGTCTCAAATTTATTAAGTAAAATGATACTATATAAATCTGAAAATATTAATTTTCTATGGATCACTAAGACATTGAGGTTTAAGATTTTGTATCAATTTCAAGAACGTGTCAAACGGCTAGGTGTTGTCTTTTTTTACACATTTCTATATATTTTGTTTATTTAAAAGATAATAAACAAAGTTAAGGTTTATTTCATTAGGAGTCATATTTTTCACTTTATATAAATAATTTCAATCGCACATACAATATGTATTTAATATTAAATATTGTATTTGTTACTACATATTTAAATATCTGACAATATAAAAATTCTGAAAAAAATTATTGATATAACTGAATGTTTAAATTGATCAATATTTTGGTAAATGTAATTTGGAATTTTAAAAATATGTAGTTTTGATAGTATACATTTAGAGTATAAATTATGTTTTATTGAAAAATCTTGATATTTGAAACTTTTACAATGTTTGATAAAATGATTGGAATGTACTTTATTGTCGGTTCCCAATGCAAACAAGAATCCTGAATGTTTCTTCATCCGTGAATAACGACAGTTTATCACATTGATATGTGTTCTTTAAATGGAAAGCGGTGAAACTAGAATCCGTTTAGCTTCAGATTACATCAATAAGCTCTGTTTAATGATTAGGTGTTATTGGGTTGTTTAGTCAGGAATTTTATTTGCACTTAAATGATTGTATAAACCGTCGATAGTTGCGATACTACATCTGCAGTAAAAATATTAACTAAAAACACGTGTAAATATGTTACACCTGCCCATAGTAGCACTTTATATTTGTCAACTCAGATCGTAAATGAGTTTTTTAAAAATTATTATATATTTTTAATAAGGATTAGATATTTTAATAAAGATTAGGAAGACAAAAAATGAGTCCATGACGTTTATTAACATTTTAAAATATATAAATAACAAAAATAACAACATATAAAATATATTAACAATAATTAACTTTCGTGCTGAATATACTTTGGTGTTTTGGTTAATGGGTCATTCAGTTGGTTATATGAAACTATCGAGAGCAGTTGAGAAATCGTCGAGGCACTCTCTGAGTTGTATGAACGTAGGCCTGTCTTCTGAGTTAGCTAGCCAACAGCATGTCATTAAACCGTACCTGAAATGCACAAGTACAAACGTTATTTTTATTGTGAATATATTTATTTTAGAATCTATTCAAGTTCCAGAAGATGTAAACTTATTTATTTGTTATTCTAGGTTTTTTAGAGAGTAATATCGCTATTCACATACAAGAGATAAAATGAAATTTATAGAACAGAAGGTGGTATTTTATTAAAACAGTCAGGGAACGGGAATTCCCAAGGGAACATCCGTTCCATTCATTACCTTTATTCTTCGTCACCCCTCCCAAAGCTGGGGTGTGAAGATAATACAACTCCATATGACCCAAACAGTTTAAGTCGGTCTCAGATTTGCGACCTGGTCGTTTGGGTCATATTCGTCTTGTGTTTCAGACCAACAGATTTTATTGTCATAACTAATTCTATTACTCACTAGTCTTGTTATATCTGCAATAGGAAATACGGACTGTTATGATCGCCTAAAATACAAATTCTTAAAATTTTTCATCTGGTCAGCTGATTCTACTATTTTTGCGTACAAAGGAGAGGAAAGGACTTAGACATAGGTATGACTAAGGTATACCCACTAGTACAACATATCATGGCATCGTCTTTTCAGGTTAGAGTGTTTGAAGCAGAACTTCTCTCTACCAAAGTATAAAAACGTTTTTACTTGTTACATCCTTATCTAGTGACTTGTAACTTGTAAGAAAGGTTAGGAAGTGTAGAGACATTTGCTAAGACTCAAAAAAAACACACACACACTCACACACACACACACACACACACACACACACACACACACACACACACACACACACACACACACACACACACACTCTCACACACACACACACACACACACACACACACACACACACACACACACACACACACACACACACACACACACACACACACACACACACACACACACACACACACACACACACACACACACACACACACACACACACACACACACACACACACACACACACACACACTCACACACACACACACACACACACACACACACACACACACACTCTCACACACACACTCACACACACACACTCACACACACACACACATACACACACCTTGATCCTCCGGAACTGATAGAGAAAATTATAGCATCGGGTGGTCAAAAGTAAGTAAATCTGCTCTTAATCGAAGGGAGTTGAGTTATCTACCTGCTACACCCTGAAATATAAAATATCGACTAATAAATTTTATTGTTTTATATACCAAAAGACAAAGGAATACTTACAGGTCATCTGGACAATTAATAGGCTGAGCCAGTCTGTATCCGTCACGAAGGTAATCGGCCATTTCGAAAGGATCGATTTCGAAATAAGGCTGTTGGGCGAGCGTTATTAACTCCCAGAGAACAACGCCGAATGACCACTGCAAAAAATGCAAATGAAAAAAGTTTTAATTAACAATTTAAAAACTTGGATTACATGTGATTTATGGATATTGGTTACACAATAAATATAGAAGGCAATATATAAACAAAATGGCCATGGACGTTTTGTAAAATACTGCAACTAATGCAATTTGTAAAGTAAGTTATATGATTATGTCTTATAATAAAAAATGTTTCAGCTTATTATCTATTTTTATGCAATAATAGTTTTTAAGTATTATTTTAGAACTAAATTGGTATAATTAAAATTTAGAGAGAATGGACGGTGAATAAGGTAAAGATATTTGTCGGTATTCCGTGCATACATAATGTGCCAAAAACATTTGATCTGGCCATATAGAAATTCATTAGAGCACAAGAAAAGTGTTAAAAATTGAGTGTTAAACTGATAACACACATTTGAAACATTTTGAAATGAATTACTAAAACAGCTTTACTAGAGAAACAGACATAAAATGCATGCACTTAAAGTTTCATTACAAAACAGAGCCCTATATTGTACTACGACATAATATAACTATATTATTATTTATTTGTTCAGTATCCGGTTTGGATCGTTTTGGTTACAAAAAAGAATAAGTGAGGATTCCTAATGTAAACTAACCGGTTGATGTATATTAAGCTCTCCATCTTTTGAATGTACTGTACATGTGTACAATAGAGCATGTGATGTGTAATCTTCAGACGACACGAAATGTAGGTTATGGCGAACATTTATCTGTTTTACTCAATCTATCTGTTTCTAATCAAACCTACACTAACATTATACATTTAAACTATAGGTAAATATAGTATTACATAGTGCTCTGTTTATGTTTACATTGTGAAAGATTTGTTTTGTGTGTGGGTTTCTAAAGTGAAGTATTTTTTTTTTTTGTAGTTTTACCGACAGTTTTGTTCACTTTTTTTCAGTGCTTCACCATAAGGTAATTTACCTATTTTATTCTATATAAATTAGCTATTGAATAATCAAACGATAAATATTCTTTTAAGAGTATAGGCTTACTAATAACTGTATAGGCCTAAATTTATCAAAGTGACATGAATGTTATAATATTTGTTCTCATGGTATTTTTTGGAAACATAAGTCGTATATATTTATGAGTTAAAAAACAAAAAAAATATGGTAAACAGTATTGCAAAAAATACATAGCTAAAATCACATATAGTCTAGATTCTTAAATCACGCAACGTTATTACAGAATTCTATTATATAGAACCAGACTGGCTTATATAGAATAAAGATATTTCTTTTTTTCGTAACTTATACGCAATTGTTTCTCAGTAATTTTAGAATAATTTTAATTCATGTTTTATATGAAAACATTACAATTATTATAAAGATAAGATTATTTTTCCAAGTGCATGAGTTACAGACCATTTTAAACGTAATTTACTAATAAAGTTAAAAGAGAATTATTATCAAAAATATCTTTTTTATAAGAGTTTATTGTTTGGATTGTTTATTGTTACCTATGTTTATTGTTCATTTTATACTCTTTGAAGTACTATTAATACTCTTCATTATTCAAGTTACATACAAACTTTTAAATGCAGTTTCTGTGGTACTGTCATTAACGAAAATTTCCGGAATTTCATTTAAATACTATTTTATTTCAATTTGAAATTTCGGTAACTTGAAAACATTTAAACAATATGAGGGTAAAATATTATTGTCTAGATGCTGAATAAATGAATTTCACTTACAACATCGGAGGAAGTCGAGAAGACTCTTCGTGTGAGACTCTCGAGAGCCATCCACCTGATCGGTCTATTCTCATTGTCTCCAAGGCAGTGGTAGTCAGTTGGGAACAGATCACGTGACAGAGCGCTGTCTGTCACTTTCACGCGAAGCTTCTCGTCTACACTGCGACGTAAAAGAATTTATCAAATATCTTCATTTAACTTTTAATATAGATATATCTAGGTGAATATTTTACTACTGTTACTTGAAGAGTTCCTTTTACTACTAAAACTATTTATTTACCTGTTAAATAGTTATTTTTATCAGTTTGTTTCAAATATATGAAACTACAACTGCGAAGGATATACATATATATATATATATATATATATATATATATATATATATATATACACACACACACACATTCATACCCGCAGAGGTACACGAGGGGTTTGTCGTCCCTCGCGGTACCCCAGCCTTACATGAACACTACTGACAACTCCCACTCCCCTAATATAACTCAATTACAATTTATACACACATTACTTTAACAGCCCAATCTTTATATACGAACTTTTATCCTCTCCTAGGGATATTTGACTGGTCGGAACCATTACGCCTTGGGAGTGCTGAAAAGACCAGAGCTTTACAAAGTCAGGTCCAGGATGCTGATGTGAGCTTGCTCTGCCGAGGCCGTAAGCGCTGTTGCTGGTCTGCCAAACGCTTCGGCTCTGGGTCAAGGAGTGTCCGTGATATTACGAGTTCTCGTCTGATGCTAATCTAGTGGAACCACGGAGAAAAACTATACGCCCCAGAGTTTAGGGGGTTGGAAATGATCGCAAGGGATCCAAGTGTGTCCCGTTTCTATAGTCTCGCTCGTAACGTCTGGCACGATGCTGAATTAAAAAAAAAATTATGGATCCTAAAAACACGTCAAACTGTGTTAGGTAGTCTTAACAGGACATGTCATCCTGACGTTGATTTACCTATGGAGCCTGAAGTGGATGACTTGAACAAGAAGTTGATGGTGGCAGCGTCACCGCATTGCCATCACCAAAATATTTGAAATTACTAGTGTCGATGAAGGAAAGGATTTGTCTAGAGTTTCTCCTTTTGTTATAAATAAGGCCATTGCTGCCTGTGCTAAGGTCCTGTCTCATCTATCAAGAAATTGAGGAAGGGAGGACTGCTTGTTGCAACTAGTAGTGAGAAACAGACACGGTCTCTCTTGAAAATGGCCTTCTTCTTTGACTAGCTCAGTGTATCTGTGGCTCCCCGTAAAACCTTAAATTTCGCATGGGGGTTTTTAGATGTACTACTTGATGCACCTCCCAATAAATGAAAACAATTCCGAACTTGACACAGTCTGTTAGGGATGTTGTGTCTATTTTGCAATCGGTAAAAGGCTAGAAAGTTGCAACAGCCCCTTTTATTCTCGCCTTTGGGACCCGGAGATTCCTGAATATATTATTGCAGGTTACCAAAGGCTGTCAGTGAGGCCTTATGTAGCTAACCCTCGGGGAGACTTCAAGTGTCAGCATTTTGGGCATATTAGTTCTGCGTGTTCTAAACAGGGTGTATGAGGTAAATGTAGCATGGAAGGCCATGATAAAAAGGATTGTGGTAGTATCCCGAAGTGCGCTAACTGCGGTAGCGATCTTATACCTGTTCTCATTTTAAGGAGGAGAATTCAATATTGGGCATTATGGCTAACCAGAGGATATCATTTAGAGAAGGATAAAGATCTTTATACCTACCGAACCGAAGGTTGAAGGTAAATCATATGCTACTTCTGTGAGGGCTACGAAAACGTCCTGTTACAACTGTGCTGATATGACCAAAAAAATAGAAGTTTTAACTGATCAAGCTACTCACCTCCTGTCTTAATTTGCACATGGCCATTCATAAAATGTAGCTCAACCAGTGACCAAGTCAAGTGTTTTGCTTGTACGAGGCTAATGATTAGCCGACACAGGTATCTCCGCACAAAGAGGCGGCTAACAGACGATAAACCTATTGCGTCAAAGGGTATGTATAGAAAGGTTTGAGAAAAACAAACTCCGGTACATCCATGAAAATCAGCACCGGAAGTAACGAGTGCCACAAAACTACTACCAAAGAAGGGCATGGTAAAACCACCGATCCTAAAACAAAACCATCCTCAGATTCCATCCCTGAGCAGGTGGACATGGAATCTGAGGACCGTAAGCCTGAGACGTCTAGGAGCCACCCAGGTAGGAAAAGGGAGAGTACCAATGAGTGTCAAATTAATCCATTACTAAGTTGATATGACTTCAATTATCAAATCAGTGATACAATGCAACGAAAACGGCGTTAGGATTCACAGTGACGATTTAACTGTACTCTCCGGGATGAAATTCATACATATGAAAGATCCGTATGTGGTACTCCCATTCCGTTCCCCACCATTGCGTTGAAGATTCGGGATGGAAGTTTAATCACAAACTCTCCTGGTGCAGCATCATACTGGGAGAGTCAATTTCGAACTTTTCCTCTACTTCAGTCTATAATTGTAAATTCCAATGAAACAAACTCAAGGAAGAAGCAATATCTTTTAGTGTTGGGTTGTCTGGAAATTCTCCTTTGAACTCTCCGTTTTTCTAAAAAGGAATTAAAGTCAGCTCTCGCGCCAATAGAGAACTCTGCACTAGGTCCTGATTCCATTGTATATTCCTTGATAAAACATCTACCATCATTGGAGGAACTAGTCCTACTTTGGGTATATACACATTTTTTCGAGGAGCAGTGCTTCTCCGATGGATGATTGAAAGCAATCATAACTCCTCCTTTAAAACCAGGTAAATACAAAACCCTATAACTAAGTAGTTATAGAGCTATAACTTTTAAAAGCGTTCTGTGGAAACTATTGGAGAAAATGGTCAACCGACGTCTTATCTGGTACATAGAATCTAATGAGCTTATTTAAAACAAACAGTGTGGCTTCAGGCAAGGCCAATCATCTGTTGATGATCAATTGGTTTTGCTAGAGTCGGCTATTTTCTTGCGTCAAACACCCGTTTTCTTCGACCTTGAGAAGGCATATATGATATGGCTTGTAAAAGAGGGATTTTGAACATCTTAAAATCATGGAGTATACAAGGACACATCTTGGCATTCATCGTAACGTTTTTTCGAAAGGGTCTTTCCGCGCACGCCTAGGAGACATACTGTCGAACATTTATCTACAGGAGAGTGGTGTTCCGCATTTTTATATTGGTAACTGTCATTCGATATCGACATTCTAACGACCTTTTGTATTCTGAGTCTAAAAATTCTGTTCAAGCTCTTCGGGATATTTTCTCTGTTAATCCTTTAGTTAGAAATATTTTGTGTGCTGTACACAAGCTTTAATTGGGGGGGGGGTATGGGGGTAACATTCTGTTAGGTTCTTGGTCAGTGCGGAATATTCAGAATCACTACAGGGGACAATGCAGCGAAGAATGCTACAAGTTTGGTGTCAATTACTCAATGAGTTATAGTATCTGATTATGTGTGTTTTATAAAAACATTTATTGTTCGTTGCTTGGACAGACGAATGGCATACCGTCATACACAATGACATTGAAGATACCGTCCGTTCATGGATGTTTTCTATTTGTTCAAAACGAAGGGAGGAAGTAGTGGTAACACGCATTCGCGTTGGCCACTCTTTTTTAACTCATGGATATTTGATGCATCGCGAAGATCTCCCAATATGTCAGTTCTGCGGCGATTTATTCACAATCAGCTTTTTATTGGTGGGTTGTGTTGGTTTGGCCCTTTTAATTATAGAAGGCAGTTTAAAGGTGGTGTTAAGAGACAATGCCTCGGCCATTGACCAAGTCATCACTTTCTAGCCCCACAAATAAATTTTTTACAAATTTATTATTTCTAAATTATTTAAAAAATAGATTATTATACTATGTTTTTTATATTTATAGCAATTAAATTGGTAAAAATATAGTCTTAATGACGTTGATGTTAAATTTATTTGTTTGTTATTATATTACTCGGTTTAATGTGTTTCTAATTATACATATATTTCTTTGTGTGTTTTTTATGTGTTTAGATGTTTATTTTCCTAATTTTATTATCTTGCAGTTAGAGTGATTTTGATGTTTACTTATTGTTAAATTGTTATGTTTTATTTATTGTTGTTATTTATTTGTATACTGTTATTTTGTTCGTTATTGTTATTCTGCTATTTATTGTTATGTTTTCCTTTTAGACTATATTGTTGTTTCTGATAATATATTTATTTGTAATTAATTTATTAGTATTGATAGTTAAATTTAGTTTTTCAGGCGTTATTTTGTTTGCCAGGGAAAAAGAATAAAATAAACACAATCATATATGAATATATAGCTTTCTGTACCACCTATTCCTAGAATACTAGTAAGTGTAACTAATCAGAATAATTATTCTTATATGTAGAACATTTATATCAGCTATTATTTAAAAAAATACATCTCAGAAATTGTAATAGGTAAATAAATCTATCAATTAAAAAAAAAAACACTTTTAATATGATCTCATTTTGTTCTTTATTTTTCATCGTACCATATCTTATCACTAGTTTTTTAATTACTCATTCAAGACTACTAATGTTTTTAAAATATATAAAACCTGGAGATATAAACAAAGAAATAGAATACATATAGTGCAAGGAGGATGGTTTGACTTCAACCTTGGGTATCGTAAAATTGTGAAAGGATGACTAGAAAAATATTATCTTGTATTGGCTTGGTTGAATTTAGTGGATCAGACTATTTCTATCTGGTATCATGGGTTCGGAAGAAGAAAAGTTAAAGAAGTTATATAAAAAATTTTATCCAGTATTGTAAATAGTCGAGTATATTTACTACAATATAAATGCGGAAATACTTAAATAATTTTTTAATGATAATGACATAGAGAAATGGTTATAGAGGCATGTCAAACATAGCTACTGTTTAAAGAATACCAGACATTCGATGTAGTTTAAAGTAATTTCATGCCAAAAAATGCAAGATTCCCAGCGAAAGGTTAAATGCAGGACAAATGCAACGCTCAAGGTCAGATTGTAGTACGTTCGACTTATTACAAGAGAGTGTGGTATAGACGTTCTACATGAAAATGGAAAACAACATACATACATATATATATATATATATATATATATATATATATATATATATATATATATATATATATGTGTGTGTGTGTGTGTGTGTGTGTGTGTGTGTGTGTGTGTGTGTGTGTGTGTGTGTGTGTGTGTGTGTGTGTGTGTGTGTGTGTGTGTGTGTGTGTGTGCGTGTGTGTGTATACATACATAGATATCACTTTCACTATATGTACTTAAACAAGAATCTTACTTGGTATTTATGCGAGTTAACTTTCAAAGACTTTGAAAGACTCAGTCTTTCATACATACATATAGTACATATAGTACATATAGTTAAAGCGATATATATATATATATATATATATATATATATATATATATATACACTTTAAAGATAATGCAATGCAACCATTGATTCTACGTTTAACCACAATTCTATTCTCTTTTCAGGTTTGGTTCTTATATTCTTCCAACATTCTGAAGACATCGGAACGATTTCTTACGATGGTTTCTTGTTCAACATCCAAATTCCATTCAAAATTTATTTTTTATTTAACACTATTGAAGAGGATGAAATGCTGATAACCAGAGAAGCCTAGTTTAAAACTGATTTTCTCGCATGCTCATTGATAATGTCAAGCCGACTGATTTGTCAGCATATTTTTTAAACTGACCTCAGAATGTGGGTTTTGTAAGAAAAAACACTTCACTGGAACGCTTTTCATAATAGAAAATGCAGTCAAATTCCTTTTCACCTTTTTTTAACATCACATCTCTTTTTTCCTAAGCGTATTCCAGGCCATTATATTATATTCCCATCTTTTCTCTTCGCATAACTTGATTCGTATTGCTTGAAGTGGCTCAGAATGTTATATCTTGTTCCCCTTTATTTCCGAATGTAATAGGTAAGGTGTAAATCGTTTAAAAATTTACTCATTTTTGTCTTAAGAAATGCATGGAATGTAAAATTTGGTGAATTTATTTGAAAAAAAAAGAATTTTAATATGAATACTTCAAACAATACAAAATACACCACAAATTCGCGTAGTGAACACAAATTTTATCTATTGCTTGTATGTAATGAAATATGGATTTAATCACTACTAAAACACGTATATACTTTCAAACCGTACAGAGTAAATAGCTGATTCATTTTTAACTGTCGGCGCTTGACTAAGATATGTCGTCGAGAAATGTGTTCTATGAATACAGATATATTCTTTATGTGTCTTTCATTGGAATGAAAATTTAAAAATGGTGATCATATAGGTCGTGATGAGAGTGATGAAACACTCTCTGTGCATAGGAGAGAAGGTAACAGTTCCAGAGAAAGCTTAAGTTTGAGAGGTAGCCGGAGTGGGTTTGTCTGCTGTTGTACTACCCCCCCAACCCACCCACCGAAAGTTAGTCTTTTGCTATAGAGCCTGATAATTTTCTTGCTCTGGCTATGAAACACTTTCCTATCAACAGACTTACTAGCAGGCGTGTCATAAATCAATTGTGGCTCAGACATTCTAAACACGACAACTTTAAAACACTGAAATGTTTTTTTTTGAAAAATCACGATAAAAACAACACGCACTAAGACATAAAATTGAGAGTTTTGCTGGTCCAAGCAGTTGTTCCACGCATGCGCCAAGTTTCTTTTGGCCCGGTCGTTCCTAAGAGTCTTTCTTCACTCACCTCGCCACTCTTCAATTGCGCTCACCCAGAGCCAAGTGTTGTACAACTTCGGATATCACACTTAACGCTACTCAGTGAAACTCTAAATTTTCTTGCAACGAATAGCTCTTTGGGATTTCACAAAGTTTTTTTCTATTTACTTTCTCTATCTTCAATGAAGTAGCCGAACAATAATCAATTACAATGGAAAGAATTTGTCGTCTTACATTTATTATTATATAAATTCAGAACTCTATTAAACTGCACAAGACTATATTTCTATAAATATACTAGAATAAACTCTATAAACTCTACAATAAACTAGAATTTATTTAATTTATTCCTTTTATTGTTTAGTTCAATGACATAATCTTCAAATGGAAACGCAAGTCAATATACATATACAATCCAACGTAAATCATAAAATTGGCAATTTTATAAACTATCGTAGAGATAATTTGTCAGAATTTCCATTTCTACATTTACTCTATGACAATGCGTCTGTTCGATTATTTACAAAATTTATTAGTATACAAAGTATTTTATACTTATTTGTTTTACTTATATTATACTTATTTAAATTTATTAGTAATTAGTATACAAAGTATTTTATATGCTATACTACACGTCTTGATAGTAATCATAAAATAATGCGAACGGGTGAGACGTCGACGATAAAACGAATAAATGAAACAATATTATTTATTATAGTGTCATGCAGTTCAATAAAGTTCTACCGTGTATAGTAATTAATTTAATGTATCCATTTTAATAAGAATATTAATCAGTATTATTAATAATAAATTGAATAATTAACAATATATAAACAAATTTTTAAAAAATAAATAGCACAAATAAGAACTAAAATGCTAAATTAGGATTAATCATATAAATATGTAATGTATTACTCACACACAGTTCCTGGTTGCAAGATCCTTGTGGCAGATAGCGTTACTGTGTAGAAATACACACGCAGAAGCAATCTGCATGGCCATGGCGACAAGGTCTTGAGTTATTAGCGTATACTGTTCCCCTTCTCTAATGCGGCAATTGTACAGAAATCTGAAAAACAAGTTAGAATTATTCAGAGTGAAATTAGTTTTTTGTAAAAGATTAAAGACATCCAGGTTTATTTTAAAATCGAATGCATAGTTCTTAGTACTTATCGTAAAGCCACTTCGTTCCAACAAAAAAAATATTTCAAGTAATATCTCCTATATAAAATCTAAAATCAGTGATAAAAAACACTGTACAATGCTGAACGGTAAATTTGATAGTAATATAATTGGAAGTTGGTATTTTCTGCAGAGTAACCCAACTTCTATATTAATATTTTGATATTATTGATATTGGTGTTGTGGTTATTGGTACTTATTTTGGTTCATTCGGTTTTCCCATTTAAACTCTTTTGCTTTTCGTAACAGTACAAACCGTGGAGTTAGGTAACCATCACGATTTTGTGTTGCTCCTGATTCAATGTTTTGTTCTTTGTCCACCCCATCAAACGAATATTCAAAGTTAATTTTATGAGCTCGATTTATTCATCCTTTAAACGTTTCGTTTGGGGTTTGTTCTATCTTGTTACATATATCAGCAACAAAACTCTCCTTACATTTAATTATAATGCACATATATTATTTAATTTTCTGAAACACTTCTCTTTGCACTAAATTAATTAAAGTTATTTCACGGGGTTTATTTTCACTTTCAAATTATACCTCTTATTACTATATTTAGCACATTGGATTGAAATGTTTTATAGCATACATTTATTCACAGTCCTTAACCCAAACTGTTCTTGATTTTGTATTTGTTCTAATAGTTATAATATTTTCTTTGTGATTTCATGTTTTTACTTTTAACTATAGGTTTAAATTTGTGTGTGCACTGAACAGAGTAGCAGATATTGTACAAACAATTGTAACAATCTTCATTTTAACACAATTCAGATTCTCTTATTTAGAAACAGACACAAATTTATTTACGAACCATTTTAGGAATTACCTCTTAAGGTTTCCTTTGTTAAAGTATGGATACACCAAAATAGGCGGAAGAGGTTGATCGGTGTTAGCGGCAAGAACTGTAAGAATGTTTTTATGCGACAGCCCGTACATCATAGTTCCCTCGGACAGGAGGAGGGAAATTTGCTGTTTTGACGCTTCGTCTGAAATTAGGTAAAATAAAAGAAAATATTATGTTTATTTCTTTATATTTCTAGTCTATACATAGTATATAATTTTATAAACATAGTCACGCTTCATAACTTGTCATTTAAATTAATTTCAAGTAGTCAATGTCAAATGCGTTTTACAGGCTGTTTCTATGGATAATTACTTTTTCAGGCTTATCATAAAAAAGCGTGACATCATGAATTATTATTGACTAAGAAATATATATATATATATATATATATATATATATATATATATATATATATTTAACTGGACAAAATGTTATTTATAATTATAACAAGTATATAATATTTTTAAAGTTTATGCTTAGTTGAAATATGGAATAAATTTAGTTTAAAATTAAACAATAAATAATATATATATATATATATATATATATATATATATATATATATATATTATATTTAAATGTACGTATAATGTACAAGGATAAATATAATAGACAGTTAGTTATTTACAATTTACATGCATAGTTTTAATAGGATAAGATGAAAGGCTATTCTAATTAGATATAACGTATGCTCATTAAAATAAGGTTGTAAAAAAATAATTACCTGAAACGGTTTTAATTAATATTTCGTAAGAAATATTATCCAAATCAGATTGAAAAATCCCTTTATAAACTCTCCCAAACGTGCCTTCATATATCATGAGTCGTGTGGAAATAGAGTGCCTCGGAACGGCTAGTCTTCGAATTCTCTCTGACGTCTCCAGCTGTGTAAAATATAAAGTTTTTTTTCAAGTATACAACAGCAAAAAGTAATAACATTGAATATGTTTTCCCTCATATGATGTTTTAATCTCGTTGGGAATATGATTCTACTTCTGAAGATGTAAACATTTTTAACTAAATTTACATAAATTGAAATGATATGTATTAAAGAAATATTTTTAAATATTATTATGGCAATCGGTGTTATTACTGCTTTGAGAAATATCACTACGTGTATAAAATATACTTGTTGTGTATGTGTGTGTGTGTTTATGTGTGTGTTTTAAATAAAACGAAATCTATGACACGAAACATGTAGTGCATATTCCTCAATGCAATTAGAAATATGAAAAAAAGTAATATGGAAAGAGTACTAAACAAAAAATCCCTATTGGT
This sequence comes from Prosapia bicincta, assembly GCA_036971475.1. Classification (NCBI taxonomy): domain Eukaryota; kingdom Metazoa; phylum Arthropoda; class Insecta; order Hemiptera; family Cercopidae; genus Prosapia; species Prosapia bicincta. Next base: position 5,378,581 of record JBAIZL010000002.1, read on the forward strand.
CGAAAAATCTTTTTGAAAACCTAAGTGGTACACTTATTTTGAAAGTAAAAAGGATTAACTTCAAGTCTAATATGCGTGACAGCACACGTAATAGGAAACAGTTCGAAGCTAATTAATATCTTTATTTAATAAATTAAAGGTTGAAGTTTTACTAGATATGAACTATTGATAAAATAATCTAACGTGATCTTAACCAATATTATCCAAGTAAAGTAACATACGGAGAACTTTTTGCTTCTCAAGTCATAAAAAAATTACATATAATTGGATATTTATATAAATACTGAGCAACAAAACAAAAAGAAATTTATTGAATTCCCTTTGAAGTTTCATACATACAGCATTGTAGGGGGCAAGGCCTCACTTGTGATTTATGGAACGATTGGGTGGACACAACAGTACTCAGTCTTGTAAATGCTAGACCTTTCTAGAAGGAAGCGGATGGAAATTACATGAGTCGGCCAGTCGATATAAAAGTAATGTCAAGCGAGTCAGTGTTTTACAATGTATTGAAGAGTGTAAAAGCAAGTAATTGGCAGTTACAGTTCGTGTTAGCGACATTAGTACTTATTATTACATCGCTTCTTTAGACTCTTCTTAGACAGCGTAAATGTTTAGTGTGTGAGTAATAATTGCCAAAAACGTGTGTTTATCAATAAATACTTATTTATTCTAAAATTACCGTATAATGTATGAGACATAAGAACATAACAGTATGAAATTTCCGAATAGTATATCACAAAAATGGTCAACGATGAGATATTATAATTTCAGTTATATTACTTCACATTTTGAGCATAATATAGGTGACAAATAAGTTTTACAAACCTTTCTTCCAATACCAATTTTATAATAAAGAGTTCTGTAAATAAATTATGCGTATGAAATTTATTATAGATATTTACTGTAAATATATTTTTAAATTGGTTAATAATTCTCCACAGTTTTGTATATCCTATGTACTGCCATGCAATAGGCCCGTTTGGATATTTGAACATGAGTACAAGCGTTGGAATTCTGGATTCCAACATATTGTTAGGCTCTCGTCATAGCAAGCTCAGGTTATTGTGGAGGTATGTGTGTTGATGTACTTGTTCTATTTAATTATTTAGAATGTAAAAAACTGTTACTTATATTTAAAAATATCAAAATATGTATTTTTATTCAAATCAAAAATATTAAAATAACTATTCGTTTGATTCCCACATTTTATTCTGGAAGCAAATTTGAAAGACTTAATTTAGATTAGCTTTCATCAGATAGATTGTTTAAGGTAAGGAACCACCTACTTTTATGATGTGTTGTGTTATGTCTGATAAAATAAGTAATAAAAAATGTCAATAGATAATGATCAATAGATAGTTTTTTAATTCAAAGAATATCCAGAGTACGGCATGCAAAGTTATTAGTTGATATAAGACTGTTAAAATCAATTTCAGGAGTTAAATATTTTCAAAGAATCTTTATTCAGTTGAATACAAAGGATGTATTCAGTTTAAATCCGAGAATTTTACAAAACATTTAAATAATACTCAGACTTCCACTAACGTTTAGTGATTGCTAAGTGTTAATACAATTGGTAAGGAGTAAGCTGTAGCTTACTTACCTGCGGCAACTGAAGAAGCTGTGAAGAAGCATAGTAGGACACTCTAGATGAAGAGCGGTTGGAAGCAGGTTTGTTGTATATATGGTGACTAATTTTACCACAGCCAGAACTGGTAACATATGACGTTGCGTATGGCGATGGCCCGTTATCTAGAGGGGCTTTTTGGAAACTTGCAATAGTGGCGTAGCTGCCGCTCCCAATCGAATCCATTCTGATGAACACGTTTGGGTTCCCTGTGTAAGCGTTACTTGTGTAACTAGTGCTGTAAGTAAACAGAATTAAGCTAATAAAAATATACAATTTATTTAATTTAAGATAATATTTTTAAATTTTGCTTATTATTCAAAATTCGCGTATTTTCTTCAAATAAATGTAGAAACGAGGTAAATTGTATTATGTTTCTACTATCAATTTAAAATGAGCAATAATGCTATATTATTATTATTTGTGTTTAGGTATTAGTTGGATCAATGATAATTTTTACTATGGAAAAAATAACTCCAATAGACTACTTTTAGACTTTTCTGAAGAGGTAGTAAAATATAAGCAGTACACTATTGTTTGAATACAGATATTGGAAATAAAACAAAACCCAAGCAGTCATATATTGTTCAATATTTCTGACATTTAAGGTCTAACAAAAACCTCTGAACTGGGTGGGAGACAAGAGTGGGTAGATGGGGCTCAAGTTAAACACAAGGAAGACGGAGTTGCTGGTGCTTAGGCAAAATGAAGCGCTTTGTTTTTTAGAATGTGATGAAAAACAAATAAAACGCGCCCAACAATACAAATATTTTTGGATGCACATGCAATGAAAATTGAGACACCACAAAAGAAATAAAGTCCCGAATGGAACAAGCTCGAAACGCTTTCATTAAAATAAAGGTCGTAGCATTGGTATCGACCTATCCTCAAAGATTTGTATTCTAAGGTGTTAGGTGTTTAGTATACTCATGTATAGAGCTGAAGGATGACCACACAGATGCCACGTGTAATAGATTAGAAGCTTTCAAAATGGTTCTACTAGTGTATACTTAGTATTTTGTGGGCTTAAAAAGTCTGAAACACAACAGTAGTCAATCACTTGAACATACAGAAATCATACACACTATCAAAAAGTGAAAAATAGAATATTTCCGACATATTTGACGTAATACAAAATATCAGCTGCTTCAGCTTATTATACAAGGTAACATCTGACTGAGGAAATTATGACAATGGTTTGGAGCCAGCACAAGGACACTTTTTAAGAACGTAGTGGACAAGGTTCAAATAGCGGTGATAACTGTCAAGGTTTAATAAGGCACGCTACACTAGGCAGAATAATATTTCTGAGCCAAAATGATCTCTATTAAATTTCAAAGCTTTTTTATTTAAAAAAATTAGTGTAAACATTGTCTAAGATTTTGCTAGACTATACAGTAATATACTAGTTTATTGTGATTTGCCGTTGTTACCATTATCGCATTTAAACCTATAGGCCCTAAGCATTAATCATAATGTTAAGTACAAGTATTCATTGTGTAAATTTATCTCATTTGGGATTCATCTTATATACTATATAGAAATATGAGCCCCGCTCCTAATCGAACAGGTCAAGTGCTAGCCTACTCAAAGCTAACTATCTCCTTGTATTTGCAGCGCTACGTAAATACCACAACCACAATACCTCTAGTTACCAATTTCTTCAACTATAAAAGTGATGAAAGGAATAATTATAATAAAACAAATTATTTTGGAATACAAAAAATGTTTTTATTTATACTTTAGACTAATTTAAAATTTTAAACACTACGAAAGGCTAATTTTGTATTTTTATAAGTCTAATGTAACGTCTAAAAAATTTAAAAAATATGAAATAGAAAAAATGACATAAATAAGGTAGAAACAATAGGGGGCGGGGCTAAAGCAGTTCGATTAGGGGCGTGGCTAGAAAGCTATGTAAGAATGCTCTCATTTGAGACGAACAGTATATTTAAATTTATTATTGAAAGACGTTCCTAAAAACAAGTCTACAAGTTTTAATATGATATTGCTATGAATGGCAGCAAAAAACGTTGGTACTCAACATATTGGCTAATTAAATTAGAAAACTGTTTGAGGCGCTTCTAAAGATAAATATGCAAAATATATGTTTTATTCTTAAACTCTTGCTGACGCATCGATCATGATCTGGAAAACTCAAAGCAATACATTAAAACGTTAGGAGAATTAAAATTCTTTAGTGTGCCAAAAATTAACAAAAAAATTATTCATTGGTACATCAAAGACTATAACCATGTGTAAACCATTTAATTTATTGCCTTGGTAAAGATATTTGGGTTTTGCAGATCACGAAAGAAACTTTGGCGAGAGATTATTTTTTCTACAGTTACGTTTCCACTGTTTTTCGTTTCAAGTACTACTACAAAAGAGTTATATTTTGGTATAGAATTTGTGGCATATGATAAGAAATAAACATTTAGGAATAGATTTATGAATCAAATTCAAATTGAACTGGGCAACATTTTCAGCCACAAACAATGTATTTGAATATTACTCACGGTAAAGATTCCTGAGCATTATTTTTGCTTCCCTTCATGTAACTAAAAGATACTATTATGAAGATGAGAAGTAAAGCTATACAGGCACAGCCAATGGCGATGTAGAATGTACCACCAGAGGATATCAAGGATCCGGGGTCGAGTCTTACCGAGTCGTTTCTTGGAATCAAGTCATGCAAGGGTAACAGACCTAAAAATAGAAACAAAATAGTATTTCATGTGATTAAGTCATTATAACTTAAATTATTCATGTAAAAAAATTACAATAGAAATAAAAGGATGATTTTAATACGTATCTGCGATACCTTTGCCGGGTATATTGCAAGTGATACAGCCATAGATATGTTGCGTCAAAGGAAATTGTGAAATTAATGAAGTAAAACTAGAAACAGTTAGTTAAATGGAATTGACTGAATGTTAATTTATAATTCAATTAATTTTAATTGAATAGAATAGAATAGTACCTATTACTCATAATGTACGTAATACCTAATCAGCTTTCTTTTGTTTTGATGATTATTTCTTTCGTTAATATATGTAAAACAATTACATTTTATAATTTTATTTATTTATTATTTTTTTTATTTTAAACTTAATTGTACAGTACTGTAAGGAGCAAAATAGTACACGACACGGAAAATAATTAACCAGATACACTGATAATATACTATAATTAAATCAAAAACTATGGTAATTAAAATTGTGTAACAAATATTTTAATAAAAATCCAAACTTAAAATGGAAATTATTTACACTATTCTTTATACTAATTTACATTTCCTGTTAAGATCCTGCATCGATTCCTTTCATTTATTGCTAATAATCCTAAATTATCCTGTGATTATCGTAATTTTTTGCTACTAGGTGTTATTGTACAAGGGAAAATTTGAAACTGTAACGGTAAAGAAGGTTTTTGGTGTGTAACTTCATTAGTTAATCTGTCTTAATATGTTTTCGTCTCAGTTGCAATCCCTCTCATATTTTCTTTTACAAGGTTTGTGTCATCGCAGTACAATTCTACTAATGGATAACATATTGCTATACATCATATTCATAAGGTTGTTACGAAAGATGCGTACAGCGAAACATGCGTACATGAGTAAACAATAGCAGTTGATGAGGATAAGTCATAAACTTGACAAAAAATGTGTACAAACCAGATTCCAGTTGTCAAACCAGGTCATCTACGCCTAAACAATTTGCTAATAACTTCCAAGATTCCCAGTCAAAATCGGTCAAAAAAGGGTTCCCACTTTGTCAGTGGTTACTTTGCCTTAAACTGTCGGAAGTCCGATTTAATCGAAAGAGACTTAACAAAAGAGCCTGAAACTTCGACTCTTATGCACATGACACTGGACTTACACTTAAAAGGTGAGAGAAGAAAAAGAAAGTATATTAAGTCAGACGAAAGAATAAAACAAAACAAAAAACAGTAAAAAAAACCTAGAAAGTACAAACTAATGTGTGTTTAAAATCTCTTTCGTACATCAAAACAAAAAAAAAAAAAAAAAAAAAAAAAAAGGATTAGACTAAACCCAAGAAATTAGATTGTAAGATAAAATAAATTGGTCCAGTTGTAATATAGATAAAAATTTTAGAAAATCTGTAAAATGAAAACAAATTATAAATACAAAAGAAAAAAACTACCGAGGCTACAAGGTGATTTTAAATACACAAATATGAAAGCTCAACATATCTATATCATTATGCTAGTTCAAAACCTGGAAAAATCTGATGGTATTCATGTATAATAGATAAAGATTTAAAGTACCTCCAGTCCCAAGTAATTAAGCGACATCTATGCTTAGCTCAGAGATAAACTCATTTATGTAGCTCAATGATTTTAAAAGATCCGTGTTCCCCTAAACGTTGTACGCATTTTTCGCCTATCACAATGTTCTTACGTCATAGGTTACCCTCGTCATCTGTCAAAACTTGATCTTGTACGCATCTTTCGCAATATTCCTGGTGTAGGCCTACTCATAGTTCGTTGTAGGCATCTTTCTTGTATTCATTCATAAAATACCCTAGGTCTCTTAAAAAAAGACTAAGAATGACCCGGTATCGGTCCTGATTTAGAGTAAGAGGATTTTAATTATCGTATTTAAAAATGTATGCAGAAACGATGCCTTTCCCTGACACAGCGCAGCAAAAGGTTACACGCCTAACCTTGGCCTCTGTAAAATTTTGTCAGTGATCAAACCCAAGAAACGCGTTATCTGCTTATTTATAAAACCACTAAGATGCACATGACATTCATACGAAAACCTTACGTTACTCAGAAACTCAGGTTTTCCGTACGACATTCATAACATCGAAACACTTAAATCTATCTGGATCTTTTCTTTATACAGCACAAAGATTGTACAGTTTGTGTTTTGTAAGGGAAAACCACCAATGTTTTTGAACGTTCTTATCACCGACGTAATGATTGGATAAATTTCAAAGATGTTTGGTTTAGGCTTATTTTCGGTGACTGTAACACTAGCTGCAACATTTTTCCGTCGTTTTAATTTGTACAGACCATAGTTGAACGACATGTAAAATAATTTCGCCTTGTCAAAACACTACTTGACTTCGAAATTTTTCAACAAAACCAAAAATCAATTCGTTAATAAGTTGGTTTTTGTATTTCTCGTGACAACGTAATGCAGTGTATGGGAAACTTTGCCCACCTGCACGTCAAATTCCAAGTGAGCGAAAATAATGCTCAACGAAAAACGTTTTCTCTGCAGTAGTTAGAACCATATCAACAAAAACTACTCGAATTCAGTACGGCAACACGAATATGCGGCAACAATCAAAAGTTGACACATCTGATCGAGAAGGCAACTATAGCTGATTTAGATTCAGTACTGAATATTTTGGCTCACACTGTATCTTAAAAATCACCTATTTATAACGTGTATAGAAATAGTATACTATTATATATTTTGTAGTAAAACGTTATGAGAGCAAGTTTATAGCTCAACTACAAATGATTTCACTGTGAAACCGAATTCACTTACAAAAAAAAAACACAAATCAAGTTGTTATTTTTGTTCTTGCATAAGGATATGAACTTAAAATAAAATGAAGTAATTTCAAAACTATATACTGAGAAATAAGTTTAAATTTCAACAAAAAAACTAGTACAACAGTTATATAACAATATGTATATATATATATAAGTTACGTTTTATATTAAGCAAGAAAGGTTTTTAAAAATGATTTTTATTTTTAACAAACCTTTGAATTTAATAAACAATTAATTTAGAAAACTGTTACATAAATTTTACTTAATAAAACAATACAATTGATATGTACTCAATCGGAGTGGAAAACGTCTGTGCAATACAGAGGCGACTTACACACTGCCGGGGCTCTGTTCTCACACCTATATAATACTAAAGCTGCGTAAGCAGGAATCTTCCTAGCACGCATTTAATTATGAAATGTTCACATAAAATGTTTATATAACTCCTCCATCCCTAAAGAGAACTTCGGGGGTTGGCGAAGTTTCGGCGTTGGTTGAAGTCTTCTTCTTCTTCCTGATGAGGGCGAAGTATATAAGGCTGCTGAATACGCCTCCGTAAAGGGCAATAGTCCAGATACTGATGTGGTGGGTTATTTCCATAGTTGGGTCAATTCTTGAGATGATTTCTGTGTTTATTTTGTCCAACTCTAGGCGTTTAACGTTTACTGAGAATTCTGGCATTTTACTCATTGAAAATTGTAGTTTGGACGTGTCCATGAAAATAGGATGGCCTCCCGAAGTTGTTGATGTATGGCTCAGTTTCATGTTGTTGAAAAAGATTGAATCATTATTAGTTTTTATCAAATATATTCCTTGAAGGGTGACGGTGGTAGTTGCCTTGCGATTGGTAATTTCCAGAGTCTGCTTGTTGGGGAAGGTCGCTAGGTAAAGGTTGATTTCTGGGATCCAGTTAATTAAGTTGTCTGTAACTTCCAATGCAGTATATTCACAGTTGCTGGCATCGTTGTTCCTGATAATGGACACTTCACAGTCTAATTTATGGTGTGTTAGAATGTCGAATGAGCAAAAGTATATGGAATCGGTTTTATAGTTACATTCATTGTTTAAACCTAATATTACAGAGTTAGACACTAATATGTACCTTACTTTTGGTATAATTGTTACATAATCTGTTTCATATTTTGTGGGTATAGAGTGTAATTTATACAATTTAAATTGAGTTTTTTCTACAATGGGTAAATTTATAAAATAAACAATCCTTTCAGAATTTAGTTTACAATTAACTTTAATTAGGTTCTCTAATTCCCACATATTTTCCATTTTAGGTTCTAAAGGTAACCTCTCATTATAATATTTATAAATTTTGTTTAATTCTTCATATAATTCTTGGGTTGAAATAACACTAGGGTGTACAACACCTAGTTTACAAAATGTAAGAGAATTTTCTAAATCAGTGATTACCTGTAACATCATGTCATATAAAATGTTCAATTGGTTTAGAATACTTCTAAATTTTTCTAGTTCAACAAAGTCATTTACATTACGATTCACAATACTTAACTTATTTTTTAATTCTACAAAATTTTCATCAATTACAATAAAAGTTTTATTTAATTCCTTCATAATATTATTACTAAAGGAGTATTGAGATTCAATTTGATAATTAATCTTAATTTGCTCATTTTCAATATCTTTAATTATTTTGTCATATTTTTTACCATCATATGCATCTAAATTGCCTGTTAAAGATTTGATAACGGACCCTAGTCCATCTATAAGACCTCTTTTTGTTCTTTTGTTACCATTCTCTCTTAAGAGTATAATTTCTAATTTTTCTTCTATTACATTTTTACTGTGATTAACATATTTAAAATAATTAACAATATCTCTTATTCTATTACTGTTATCGGTTACATATTCATTGTTTAATAAGCTACCGTTACAATTGTAGCAACTAGTTTCAAAATTTTGCAATACGTCATAATAATAAGCATCAATGTTATTTAGATGAGCTACTAAGTTTCTTACATCAAAATAGTGGACAAAGGTATGGTAGGAAGATTCTAATTTGGCCGGCCCAAGGTCTATTGGGATTATTCCGAGGTTGTTGTTGACTTCTCTGATCTCTGCTGAGTCGGTGGCTGTGCCAATGACGAACAGGAGGGACCTGGAAAATTATTTTGAGCATTAATTACATTTTTTATCTTCTTAGGCCTTTTAATTTTCGACAAATGTATCTTGTCTTTTGTGTTATGATGTCTAGGCTTTATTTTACCAGTTTTTCTCTCCTTGTTTATTGAAGCTATCTCTTCCTTGCTATATCTGTTTTTCGTTTTGCTTTGCTTCTGAACTGACTTTATATAAACTTCAGATGGTATTTCTGGAAGTGGTTCTTTGTTTACATTCCTTTTTTCTAAAACTTTTTCTTTAATTCTTTGATTGCTATCCCTAATGTTTTCGTAAAGTATTTTTGTTTTTTCCTTATGGTTTAAAACGTAGTCATTTACAATTTGTTTTTCTAAATCTATATCTAATAAAGAGTTTGAATTTATGTGTCCAAATAAGACTTCGCACGGCGTTAATTTTGTGACTGAATGAATGCTATTGTTATAGGCAATTATAGCATATTTGACTTTCTTAATTATACTGTCTTTTTTAAATTCGATTTGATTGTTTAACAGCCTTATGTGTTCTATTAAGGTGGAATGAAATCTTTCACATAATCCGTTTGATTGGGGGTTTTGTGTACTGATAAAATGGATTTTGATTTTATGCAGGTCTAATATCTCCTTCACAATCCTGTTATTAAACTCCGTTCCATTGTCTGAGATAATAACTGTTGGTAAGCAGAACTGCGCAAAGTAATCTAATAACTTGTCTGCAATCTCTGTAGCTTGAGAGCTTCCCAAGCGATAAGCTTGAGCATACTTTGTGAAACTGTCGACAATGCTGATAAACGCATTCTTTTCTAAAGAGATAGTGTCGATGTGAATTATCTGGAAAGGCCTTGCAGCTGTAGGCGTCAAGTTCATCTCTAATTGTAAGGGGATTCTGTCATATTTGGTTCTTTGACATATGTCACACTGATTTATGAAATTTTGGATTAGTGATTTTAAATTAGGCCAATAATATCTTCGCTTAATTTGTTCGTATGTTTCTTGTATCCCTCGGTGATTGGTTTTGCTGACATGATAATTACTTATCGTTTCTAAGGTATCTTCTTCCGAAGTTAGGTCTAAGAGTTTGTTATTACACTTAACCAAATTTAATTCAGTTTGTTTGAAATTTTTGGCTACGCATGATGCAAATTTCTCGTAAAAATCGTCTTCAAAATATAGATTATATTTTATTTTGGGTACCAAATATGATTTTACAAAGTTAACTATGTCTTCTTTAAAGTTATTTTCTGATATTTCGACCATTAAACGAATTTTTGAAGTTCCGAATAGTTTTATAATTTTTACTTTCTTTGGTTCGTATTTTACTAATGACAAAAATATTTGATTTCTCCCAAAGTTTACAGGTTCGTCGGAAATTGGTATTTCAATTTGGGTGTTCCCTTCGAAGTTGGAATGCACGGTTTGACTGTCACTTTCTTGATCGTACTCTAAGTTGGCATTATCTGTTGCGTCGGGTTGTACGACCATAGACTCATTATCTTCATTCAATTCCGGGAAGTAACGACTCAGTAAGTTCGCTGGAGATAATTCAAGGTCTGGTTCTACAGTGTGTTGGGTGTTTGTTGGCCTTTTATCAGTAACGTTCAATAGTATTCTAGATAAAGCATCGGCGTTTTGGTTTAATTTGCCTTTTTTGTATCTTATGTCATAATCATATTCTTCTAGTTTTAATCTCCATCTTAAAAGCTTGGAATTTGGTTCTTTAACTGAAAATAACCATTGTAAAGGTTTATGGTCTGTATAAATTTTAAATTTTCTTCCAAATAAATAAGGCCTGAAGTGTTTGGTAGACCATACGATTGCTAATAATTCCTTTTCAATCGCGGAGTAATTAGTTTCGCTGTCATTTAAAGTTCTGCTGGCATACGCTATAGGAAGGTCCTTTCCATTTTTGTCCTGGCTTAAAATTGCTCCTAGTGCAAAATTACTAGCGTCTGTTGTTAGAGTAAACTCCTTTTCAAAATCTGGGTATTGTAGAAGGGGCTCATTAGTCAGTATATTTTTACATGTTTCAAAACATTCAATGAAGTCTGGATTTTCTATATTTATTTTTGCATTTTTCTTTAAACAGTTAGTAAACGGTTTTGTTATCTTGGCGAAGTTTTTAATAAATTTTCGATAATAGCCTATTAGTCCTAAAAATCCTTTAATTTGTTTGGTGGTTTTGGGTATTGGATAGTTTTTGATTGCCAAAATCTTTGCTGGGTTAGGTTTTACGCCTTCCGGTGTAACAACATGCCCTAGATACGCTACTTCTTTTCTTAAAAATTCTGTTTTATCCAGCTGTACTTTAAAGTTGGCTTTGCGTAATCTGTCGAATACTTCTTTAAGTCTTTGTATATGTTCTTGGAGGCTAGTGGAGTAAATTATAATATCGTCTAAATAAACTAAACATGTTTCATTTTGGATTCCTCTCAGAATGTTATTCATAATTCTTTGAAATGTAGGGGGGCTATTCTTTAGTCCAAATGGCATTCTTAAAAATTCATAGTGTCCCGTTTCTGTTGAAAACGCTGTTTTTTCTATGCTATTTTTATCCATTTCTACTTGGTGAAATCCTGAGGCTAAATCTAAAGTTGTAAAATACTGAGATCGTCCTAATTTATCTAATATGTCGGTAATGTTTGGCAAGGGAAATTTATCGTCAATTGTTTTCTTGTTTAATCCTCTAAAATCTATTACTAATCGAAATTTTCTTTTGCCAGAAGCGTCTTGTTTTTTGGGTACAATCCAGACAGGAGAGTTCCATGGAGAATTTGAAGGTCTAATAATTCCTTGTTCAAGCATGTCCTCAGTTTGTTTATTAATTTCGTTCTTGTAAATCTCTGGATATCTATAATTTCTGGAGTATACGGGAATTTCATCAGTAGTCCTAATAACATGTTTTATTTGGTTGGTAAAAGTTAAATCGTTTCCCTCAATATGGAATAAATCTGCATAATCTTTTATTAAACTTGTTATAGCGGATTTTTCTTCCGAGTTCATATGTTCCATTCTAAATTTTGATAAATCTAAATTTTTCCTTCTCGAATTTTTTTGTTTATAGTCTAATAAATTGAAATTAGCGTTCGTTTGCATTGCATCAGGTCTAACGATATTGTATTCTTCTAAAGATTTTAATTCTAATGGTTCATTTACTGTTAATTCTACATTTACTTCTGTGTTGTTTATTATAGGGCAGTAGGCTTCTCCCTTGTGTACTGAGACTATACACTGGGGAATTTCTAATCCATTTAAGTTTTTGTATGGTAAGAGTCCTTCTCCATCTTGAATATTTTGTATTCTAAATTTAATCGTTTGGCTAGCGCGGGCTTGTATAACATAACTTGTTCCCTTTTTTGCTTTCTGTTCCTGACATTCGCTTTTAATTTTATTATTATTATTATTATTATTATTTTGTTCTTCTGTGTTAAAATATTTAATCGGCATTTGCTTATTGCGAAATATTAATTTATCATTCACAAAATTTAAATTAATTTTTAATTCTTTTATGTTATCTAATCCAAGGAGTAAGTCAAAATCTTTATGGAAATCAAATAAATAGAATTTGGTTGTTTCTTTTCCTAAGAGTGGTAGCGTACAACTGTATTTTTCTTTTGATACTCCATGAGCTGTACTCACTTCAAATGGCTCTTGTTTTAGAGTGTTTTTGAAAAATTGGAAAGCTATTGATTTTTTAATAAATGATCTCGTACTTCCAGTGTCAATCAGCATCTTTAAATTGGTCTTGGGATCGTGGATGTACGGTAGTTCGTTTGTGTCGTCTTCTATATGCATTATGGAAAATGACTTTTTAATGTGGTTAGTCCTAAAAAATGATTTTGGGTATGATTGTCCTCTTGAGTGAATCCGCATGCGTTTTCCTCTTGCGGGGAATCATCAAAGTCTATGTAGCTGTCAGGGTCCTCTTGCGGTTCATAATCTGTTTGTTCGGTCAGATAAGAGTTAGTCATTTGTTCAGTCAATCGATTCATAGTTTGATCGTAATTTTCCTCCTCTATTGGTTTCCCTGTCATCTGATAAAGTCTATTTTGTCTAATTGTGTTCCCTGTTTGACGTGTGGAAATGCTCATTGGTTCTGGTTCAAATTTTTGATGAACTTTTAATGGTGTGTAGTTGTTAGACTGTCTCGGTTGTTGATTTTGCTGCACGTATGAGTTAGGTTTAGTAAATTGGTTAGGATTATTTTGGTAGTTGGGCCTATAATTTATGGAAGGTTTGTTTGTTAGGAAGGGGTTTGCGAATAGGCGGGTATTGTGGGGCCCTAGGTGGAATGTTCTGTTTACCATTTTGAAATAATTTGTTATTTTTAAATTGAAAATCGTTAGTAAGCATATTAAGTGCTTCGCTAAGAGAATCTGGATTTTTGGTTCGCATTAGCGATCCTACAGGTTCATGTAAACCTCTAAGGAGAACTCTTAAAGCTAGTTTCTGAACATATTCTATTAAAACATCTTTGGCCAATTGTCTTTGTGGCTCTTTATTAACAAAAAATGAAATTTGTAAATTTAATAGTTTTGGAATTCTTTCATAAAATTTAAAAGGTGATTCGTTATGCTCTTGTTTTAACTCAGCCATTTCTAAATTTAAGGTAAAACAATCTCTTTTGTCTGAATAGCTGGTTAATAATACTTTTTTAACCTCATACCAATTATATGAATTTGAGTTTACAACCATTACCAATGCTTGGCCTTTTAGTTTAGCTAGTATAGAAGAAAATAAATATTCATTTTGAAAATCCTCTGGATTTTCGCTTACATAAAACTTATTTACTACTTTGTCACATATAGAAATAAATCTGTGGAGCATAGTGGGCTCTCCACTATACTCAGGAATCATGTCTAGATATTCCTTCTTTAATGTTGGCGTTGCCATTTTAAAATATTATTTTCTTTAAAATAATAAAATTAAAAATCAATTATATAAAATTAAAAAGTATTTACTCTACTTTTTCTTAATTCTATATCTTAAGATCTACTTACAAGTTGATCCAAAATACTTTGCTCATTTAAACAATTTTCACTTTTCACTTTTCACCTACACGATATTCGCTCGTGTTCTTAATAGATATGCGCTCTATTAAGTGGTTGTAGATATTCACTCTACTTAAGGTTTCCTCAATTAACGGTTAAAACCGACGGACGTTATATTCGTTAACTTCCTTGAGGTGTCCTATCGACTGCGCCAGTTACGTTTTATATTAAGCAAGAAAGGTTTTTAAAAATGATTTTTATTTTTAACAAACCTTTGAATTTAATAAACAATTAATTTAGAAAACTGTTACATAAATTTTACTTAATAAAACAATACAATTGATATGTACTCAATCGGAGTGGAAAACGTCTGTGCGATACAGAGGCGACTTACACACTGCCGGGGCTCTGTTCTCACACCTATATAATACTAAAGCTGCGTAGGCAGGAATCTTCCTAGCACGCATTTAATTATGAAATGTTCACATAAAATGTTTATATAACTTATATATATATATATATATATATATATATATATATGTATGTATATATATATATATATACATATATATATATATATATATATATATATATATATATATATATATATATGTATATATATATATATATATATATATATATATATATATATATATATATATATATATGTAAAATAAAATAGAAAAATGATGTTTTCGACCAATCAAATATTTAGGTCATAAAATTAAAGAAGTAATATGACAATCTTTGAATAATGCTAAAATAATAATAACCTAATATTTAGGAAAGTAGCGTATAGATTATAATTAGTAATAATAATAAATATCTCATTACATACTAATAAGTAAATTCTATGAAAAATGTTAACTGTCACAAGTTTAACAACATCACAAGTGTTAACAAGCAAACACACCAAATATTGTAAACAATTGTCTTACCTTCTAAACAAATTTTGTTCCTACGAAAGTTCAAGTAGGTGTCGTTGTGGAGTTTATTAGAAGAGCTTACGTTGAGGCGCAGCAGGACTTTGACCTCTGCACTGCGCAACCCTGTGCAAGGAAAGTGGATACGGAAAGACTCAACCCTGGTTGGAATGTAACCGTATTTAGAAATATTAAAAATAGGTTCAAGCATGGCTCCTCTGTTTGTGAATTCCACTTCCCAAGCATATGGCAACTGCAAAATATAAGAACAATAAACTTCCTTATTTCTATTATGAGTATTATTAAATTAAAGAAGTACTTGAAAAGTAGTGCTTCTATTAATAAAAGCTTTACGTTCGAGTGAATTTAAAAATGTACCTTATTTCTCCATTTTATGACATTGCTACATAATATTTATGAGAACTGTTTCAGAGATGTGTAATATAATAAAAGACATACTTTCGAATAAAGTAAAGTGATAAAAGTACAATAATGGTTTTCGGTTATGATTATGTAATTACAATCAGAAACAGAGAATAAAATGAAACTATTTATTAACAAGATATATACAATATTAAATATTAACGATATATTCTTAAGGTTTATTTCACTGACAATTAAGTGGACCTATGATTTAGAAACGAACGCAAATTTGTATAGTTTTTGGCTTTGCACTTCACATTAATTTGTGCTTTAAAACATTTTAATACTTAGTGTAATGGTTTAAGGTTATCCAGTTGTCTACGCTAACCTAATCTCTGTATTATTATGCCAATTTTTCGAACTACTGTAAACAAATAGTAGAAAGTAATAGAGATTATATTATTTTCAATAATATTTAATATTATTATGTGCAATAAGTTTGTTTCATTAGTTGAATATTTCAATCCTTATCGCTTAAAACGTTTACTATGAAACCTCAGTACCCACTAGTTTATTAATATACAACGCAGTGTTGGCAAATCACTGAGGAAAGCAAAGTTTTCACCGAACTCGCAATGTATTTATCAACTAGTAGAGTGAGAATCGGAGTAAAATCTTTTAATATTTGTCGCTGTGAATTGTTTTCATTAGCTAAGCTCTAATTCTTCTATACATCCTACTTAAATCCGTATAGTTAGAAAAGTTAGACATTAATTGGTGACCCTGAAATGAATTTTCTTTTCCTTCAATACAATTGAGTAATACTTGTTAGAAAGAAAAATAAACAATAAGTAAACTCGTATTACACGGATAATATATTCTTTAAAATATTTAATATTTTTTTGTTTTCGTTTTAAAATAACACAAGTTGATTCCCTTGAAATCACACATTTAATTCAATTATGTCTTCGCGACGTAACAATTCCAATCTTAACCCCTTCACGAAAGGGCCTTGTCTGAGTTTTCTTTTAACTGGTCCTGTCCAATAGGTGAGTGTGTATTGTAAATTATATTATTTAGTTATTTTTAGGTTTACATTGATATGGTATTTCCGCTTTTGAATGTGAGCAATTTCGATCCCCTTCAAACATCTCTGATAATTTCCCTACATTTGATAAAAAACCATATCTCAAAATTACAACTTTCTTTACTGCGATCTAAATTGTAGATATCTCTCTCTCTCTCTCTCTTTCTCTCTCTCTCTCTCTCTCTCTCTCTCTCTCTATATATATATATATATATATAAAACCTATCGAAATATTTTTAATGCATTTCAACAACTAATTATAGACAACATATAAAGTCATATGTTGGTAATGCAACACTCAACGTTTCGACATCTTATGAAATTATCTTCAGGAGTCAGATATTACATACCTTAACATCACAAAATTGTATTGCCTAGAATTTATCCATAATATTCATAAACAAAAATGAACAATAGCACAAACTATAAATAAAATAATTTACTATAACCTCATAGATAATCTTTAAATTTAAAAACGTTTCAAGTTACAAATTAAAATTGGTTATATGAGAGATACACAGACGGACACAGAGTAAACGTATCAACAAAGCAAACAAGAAGTTAATTGCCACTGTGTATCTTACCAATATCGGAACTCATCTAACAAACTAATTGTTTATCTATAATCGATTTTCATCTGTAACTTATTTTAAAATATATCTCTTGTACTTAACGTCGGTTTTTGTAAATACTTATTCACAATTAGTGCAAACTATTAAATACTCATTCTCTTTATTATTCTACTTTTTACGTTCAAATTGTTTTCTACTTTTATCAACTTGTCTATTTTCAAAAGAAAACTGTAAACATTATTTATTAGTAAAAGCTTTTTGTTAAAATTTTGATATATCAATCCTGTTATTAATTCTAACTATCGTATTTGGAGACCTGTAGAGTTTATATATTCATAAAATGTAATGATCTCTTTATTACTTCATTTAATGCTTATATTGGAAATGTGTAATCTCCTAGATTAAATTTTACGAACTCCAAGGTATCTGAAGATGTTTCGTCTTAGAACAGGTAACTAAATGGCTATCTGTTTCCTGTTGTTTTTGCTATGTTCTGCAGCAGCGCATGATCATCTTACAAATACATATTTTATATCCGTATTATTATTTTCCGTCCTTTTTAGAATTGCTATTAAATTGTATTTAAAATAAATGACCTTTACAAGTAAACATTCTACCCACTATTTGTAGTAATAGATACTAGTTTTGTTTGCTTCTAGGTGCTCATTCAGATTTGTATCTTCATAGCCCATTGGTTATGAATGGATTTATTCGTTGATTCTGTTTCATTAAGCTCTATCAGCTATCGTATGGAAGTTTTATAAATATTTTCAACTGAATACACAAGCAAATAGTGTCCATGTAAGGCAAGGTATCCTTGCATCTACTCAAATAAATTTCTCCGGTAACATATTAAGACATACGTCCAATCACCACTGGTTCATTGTTCTTGATTTTCAGTTTATGTTCCGTTGAGGCTGATTTATATCATCACAAGGATGTGGAAATATTAAATATTGAACACGCGATTGTTAGAATATAAGGGAAAATGGAGAACTGGCATAAAAATATGAAAATGACACTTAACTGTATCTTTATCGTAGAATAAAACCTTGCACTGAGATAGAAAACTAACAAAACATGCCATAACGATATTAAGCCACC
This sequence comes from Prosapia bicincta, assembly GCA_036971475.1. NCBI lineage: Eukaryota > Metazoa > Arthropoda > Insecta > Hemiptera > Cercopidae > Prosapia > Prosapia bicincta. The sequence continues at coordinate 5,396,909 of JBAIZL010000002.1, forward strand.
TACGAATACATAGGAAGCATTAAGAAGTGATATGAAGATAGAAATTATCCAAAAGGAACTATTACACTCCTTAAAAGTATAACGCAGTAACATAATACGTAAATATAAAAATAACAATATAAAAATGCTAATAACAGCTAAAACAACTGACGAATATTTAGTACTTATTATTAGGATCATTAGGACAGACATTCCTAGCTTCGTTATCATCTTCAAAGTAACGCATTCCGGCACGCTTCCATTTACTTTGAAATATTTTTCAGAATGATATTCATTAAAATAATACATCGTACGTAAAATAAAACTATTACATCGCCTAATTATTGAAATAATAAATAGTTTTTATTTTATCTATTTTAATTATTGATACTAGCTGAATTTCATATTGGATATACATACTTATATATATATATATATATATATATATATATATATATATATATATGGTGGTTTTCTTGTAATATAATTAATAAATTAAAAATATTCCAAAAACAAAGAATACTTTTAATGAATAAATATATTCATTAAAAGTATTCTTGTTTTTGAAATATTTTTAATTTTATATATATATATATATATATATATATATATATATTATTTTTATTATTACTTTAGTCTAGTCTTTTGTGACGTTGCCATTATGGCTCAAGATATGCCGATTGATTTTTGTTGATTGGAGGCGGGGAAGTGGTGAAACTGACTTCACGCCTATATATATAGCGACCGCAGAGAACAAAACCTCGGGGGCCACCAAACCCTTCCTTTCTCTGACTGACTAAGTTGTCGTGTGTAAATTATTGAATTCTAGATTGTATTTTTGCATTAAAACCCTCTGATGATGATGAGGGGGTAATCTTAGGTAACTTATAATATGAGTTATTATTTATTAATATTGTGGTATTGCGTTTTTTCAATATTTTTACTGTAGTATATTGTACCTCTTTGCTATTGATATTGTACGATATAAGATTGGTGAAAAACAATGTACATTATACATTTTTGACCAATTGGTATTCATTATTTCTTAAATATATCGAGATTTATATTTCATAAATTATATTCATTTATATTTTCATGAATGACGTAAAAATGTCGCAAAAAAAATAAATATCCTGACGTTATATCTTTGCAGAGGTGACATTAGCCACTTAATCCAATTAATGACAGATTATTTTTTTTCATTTACCTCTTCATTCTCTATGCTACTGGTTTTGATACAATATATAACGGTACTTGTAGACAGTACTTACAAATATTTTAATTTTCTCACGCACCTATCATGTATGCATGCGTGTATTATGTATGCATTTAATTTATGAATTTTTGTATAATGTATAATGTGAGAAAGGAAGGCAAACGTATAATACTTCTTTAAAATGTTTATCTTAAATAATTTATTTCATATTTTTAAGTGTCTTTTTCATTATATTTTCCCTCTTTTACACATTCCATTCCTTCTGTTACAGAAACAAGAGGAATGTTGAGTGAGAAATATAATTAATGTTAGAGAGTATATTATTAATGATTTGAATGTGTTATTCATATTAGTAATTAAAATTTTTCAATATGAAATATGCAGAAAGTCCTGAAAATAATATTACTTATAATTACTAATGAATGTAAAACAGTCCAGTCAATAGAAACAACACAAATGCTTTGTTATTTTTTGAAAAAAAAACATCTATAGAACTTTTATTTTTACAGATAAATATGTATGACTTTAAAACGTATGACTGTCTATTTAGTTTAACACAAACTTCATATACTGAATAACAGATGAGCTTCCTTAATCATTGGTGCAATAAGATATTATCTTATTATAAAAACTATTTGTGTTTTATTATATTCGTTTTACATCAAAGTGAACAAGTTTACTAACAAAAAAATTAAAAACCTTTAACAATATCACGTAATTTTCCGCCTTTAAAAACACCGTTTTCTGGCAGCAGTGATATTGATCGGGTCGTACCTCGTGCGCTTGACTTTTTCAACTGAATTCAGCGAGTTTAATGAAGTGCCTTTAGAAATCTTTCTGCAAGCGATGTTGGGGCGGGAGAGATTTTACAAATTAATGACTTGCTTTACCACAGACTCACGGAAAACACTCAACATTTGGGGGGAATTATATGTGACAAAAACCACCCATATACAGGGAAAACCAAATAGACAGTACAACTCTTTTGATGCAATGATACATACGAAAAGTAATATTTTTATAGTTTTAGTGGGAAATGTGTATGTTATATTATTTCATCACTTAGATTTTGGATTCCGTCAAATTAACTACAAATACAGATTTTGTATTATTCTACATAAGCAAAGTAATATTTTGTTTCAATTGTCTGATATTACGTTTTCTATCATAAAGTCCAATTATAAAATAAAATGTTTAAAAAAATTGCTTAAAAGAATAATATACATAAAAATATCAAATAATAAAATAATTAATTTTTTTGTAATATTTTAGAGGGGAGTAATATTTATTTTTACATTGTCTGAAACTAGTTGAACTAGACTAATTGTAAGACAACCGTATACAAAAAAATATGTTTACGCTACGAAAGGTAATTTTAACTTCCTGCGTTAATAAATTTTGAAGAATTATGCAGCCGAAGTCCTATCTTAACTAAACAAATTTAACTGTTATTGATTTTACTAACCAGCGTCTGGAAAAAATTAATTCGTTGTTTAAACACGATGTCGATTTAATGAGCAATTATATTTTATCTCTGAAACTTGTAGGCTAATCCGCAACTTTACCACGCGCGGTGTTTGAACTTTTTATAGTCGTACATTATTAGTATAACTGAAACGTTTTTCGCCCACACGTCGTCCTTCTTACACGTCGGAGATTTGTTTTGACGAGTTCCCAATCTACATCGCTCTCAGGCGTGAAAATCGGAGCCTTTAACTCTTGTCAAGACTTCTGTAAGTCTTTTTTTAAAAAAAGATTTTTAAAGCAGTATGAAAAAAATTAACCACAAGAATGACGTTCGAGGAGACTTATAACAGCAGAATTACTGCGGGTAGTTCAGTGGGAACTGTATGTAAAATCCCAAGCTAAGTAATAAAAAACTAGATCAGCCCATGGTGATGAAACCTAAAACGTAGAGAGCTGCAGCCAGAGTGTACGATGTCCTGCACGTTTCCGGCAATATTCGTTTCCCATATAAGCTTATAAACAAGAGGCTAGATAATGCTGGCAACGATTATAACCGAACAAAGCATAAAAGTAAAACGTTGTAAAGTCGTTGTAGTATATGAAATATTTGTAGTAAAAAATGTATATTTTAAAACGTAAGGGGCTAGATAATGCTGGCAATGATTATAACCGAACAAAGCATAAAAGTAAAACGTTGTAAAGTCGTTGTAGTATATGAAATATTTGTAGTAAAAAATGTATATTTTAAAACGTAAGGGGCTAGATAATGCTGGCAATGATTATAACCGAACAAAGCATAAAAGTAAAACGTTGTAAAGTCGTTGTAGTATATGAAATATTTGTAGTAAAAAATGTATATTTTAAAACGTAAGAGGCTAGATAATGCTGGCAATGACTATAACCGAACAAAGCATAAAAGTAAAACGTTGTAAAGTCGTTGTAGTATATGAAATATTTGTAGTAAAAAATGTATATTTTAAAACGTAAGGGGCTAGATAATGCTGGCAATGATTATAACCGACCAAAGCATAAAAGAAAACGTTGTAAAGTCGTTGTAGTATATGAAATATTTGTAGTAAAAAATGTATATTTTAAAACGTAAGGGGCTAGATAATGCTGGCAATGACTATAACCGAACAAAGCATAAAAGTAAAACGTTGTAAAGTCGTTGTAGTATATGAAATATTTGTAGTAAAAAATGTATATTTTAAAACGTAAGGGGCTAGATAATGCTGGCAATGATTATAACCGAACAAAGCATAAAAGTAAAACGTTGTAAAGTCGTTGTAGTATATGAAATATTTGTAGTAAAAAATGTATATTTTAAAACGTAAGGGGCTAGATAATGCTGGCAATGATTATAACCGAACAAAGCATAAAAGTAAAACGTTGTAAAGTCGTTGTAGTATATGAAATATTTGTAGTAAAAAATGTATATTTTAAAACGTAAGGGGCTAGATAATGCTGGCAATGATTATAACCGACCAAAGCATAAAAGTAAAACGTTGTAAAGTCGTTGTAGTATATGAAATATTTGTAGTAAAAAATGTATATTTTAAAACGTAAGGGGCTAGATAATGCTGGCAATGATTATAACCGAACAAAGCATAAAAGTAAAACGTTGTAAAGTCGTTGTAGTATATGAAATGTTTGTAGTAAAAAATGTATATTTTAAAACGTAAGGGGCTAGATAATGCTGGCAATGATTATAACCGACCAAAGCATAAAAGTAAAACGTTGTAAAGTCGTTGTAGTATATGAAATGTTTGTAGTAAAAAATGTATATTTTAAAACGTAAGGGGCTAGATAATGCTGGCAATGATTATAACCGAACAAAGCATAAAAGTAAAACGTTGTAAAGTCGTTGTAGTATATGAAATATTTGTAGTAAAAAATGTATATTTTAAAACGTAAGGGGCTAGATAATGCTGGCAATGATTATAATCGAACAAAGCATAAAAGTAAAACGTTGTAAAGTCGTTGTAGTATATGAAATATTTGTAGTAAAAAATGTATATTTTAAAACGTTTTCTTATATAAAACATTAGAAAATATAAGCAATTATCTACTATAAATTAAAAAAAAATGTAGTGCTGCACATTTAATGTTGCAATATATATTATATTAATAGTAACGTAATCCACGTTTTCATGATGATAAGTATCTACTATTATATAACTTTCTTTGCCAAGTATACTTGAGAAACATCTTAAACAAGAAACTTAAACTAAGTATATTATAGCGAAAAAGAATGTTCGTAGAGAGTAGGAAAAACAACTTACTAAGCAGCTCCTTAAGGATAGGTCTAATGTAAATCTGTAGGCCCAAATCTAAATTTGTAAAACAATATAAAAAGTTATAGAAAATTCTACACTGGGATGTTGATAGATTGGTGGATTGATGAGTCGAAAACCCATAAAGCCACAGTTACCAAATTAGATGCTTTTATTGGCGAAAATCTTAAATTCTATACTAAGGCGAGTACAAAAAGGGACCATAGATATTTAGACAAACGAGAGAAAAAAACGGAATAGCGTGCAGGATTGACTAGAATGAAAAAAAGGAAGATGATTGATATGCAAGATAGAAAAAAGGGAATCCGTGGAAAGGAGAAGCGATCGAAGAGTCGAGGAAGGAGGGGCAGTGGTGTTTTGCAGTTGAGTAGGGACGCTCTGTGAGCTAGATTTGGCAGACGTCCTAGGAGCCGGAGAGGTTTGCAGTTCGACGAGTTGGAGAAAGAGTTCAACTCTGGAGTCGGAGATGAGAGGATAAAAGGAACGAACGAATCTTTGGACACATAGTGGATCAACGCACGAAAGGCTAAAGATCATCCAAGCTATTCAATTCGGAATAGGTATTACCTAATTCATTATTAAGATTTCAGTCTTTATAAAATAAAATTAAAAACTTGCAAGTAAATTCAGAAAAAGGGTATAGTAACTATTGTCCTAATATTAGGAGTTATAAGACAGTAACCTTATGCTTAGAGATAAAATTAGCATAAATTGTTATAAGATAATATTAGATATAAGACTGTCAACTAATACAGTAATTCGTAAAAAAATCTACTAGTTTCTAATGAATATAGTTTGTCATTCATTGATTTATATTATGTAAAACTGTAAATTATTAGGTAACTCTTTTAGTAAATTAAAAGTTCAATTTAATAACTAATTCAGAGTTTTTTGTTTGTTATAAATCGTTCATTAGTTTTAATCTGTCCAAAACCCTGTTCTAATCTGTTCGAACCTCTACCATATTTAAAAATATATACATAAATAATGATATTAAATTTAATTTATAGTTTTTTTATAATTTAACTTCTTAATGTAACATAAGCAGTAGTTTGTTTTACTTGACTCAAGTAAGTGAACTAAGCGTTACGTTAAAATAACACACAACGGAAGGTTATGCTATAATAAAATCATATAAAATACTAAATTGAATAAACTTCTCTCTTTCTCTCTCTGTGTGTGTGTGTGTGTGTGTGTGTGTGTGTATGTGTGTATGTGTGTGTGTGTGTGTATGTGTGTGTGTGTGTGTGTGTGTGTGTGTGTGTGTGTGTGTGTGTGTGTATATGATGATAGTCTTTTATGATACACTAGAATGCAAGTATTTTATGGGTCTATGTTACAAATTTTTTCCTATTTGTACCAACAAACATTATAATAAGCAAATTAACTATGAAAGCTATATAGACAAGACTTAATTTTTTGTTAACAATATTTATACTTTTACGATAAATAATACTATATAAAAACTATGTCTAAACTATATATAGTTTTTTATATATAAACTATTTAATTTTTCATACATATTAATACTAAGAAATAATATCATATTTTTATAAATTTTATTATAAAAAGATATTTTAATGAACACTCAAGAGATATTTGCTGCAATTGGAACAACGAAGTATGTTACGAAAGTACTCGAGGCAGCAGAACCTTCCCAACGGCCGATTGTTATTACACGCAGACCACCAAGATCGTTTAGTTCGGTCTACTAGGCGGGAAAGAGTTCTCCCCCACTCAAGCGTCGCTTTATTTAAAAGAAAAATATTTCATATTTTGTATTATTCACTGATTGTTAGAATCTTTTAAGTACTGCGGAATAGTACAGGTAAATGTGAAGAGTTATATAGATGTAAAATATCTATTGTAAGTTTGAGAGACACAAATTATAATTTGAAATGTAAATACAACTATTGTAATTACAATATTATTAGGTAGATAGATTGGAATGATTGTCTGAGTATATAGTTTTATTTAAATGTTTGTTGTTATAATATTGTAGCAATGTAAAATATTTTTCTCTGTGTAGTTTCTAATATTAGTTAAAACTATACATAGATAAATGTAAGTATTTGCTTCCATTTATTGAGTGTAAACTGAGGTTAATTTAAAACAAAAATTCATTTTACTAATGAAATTCAGACATCCTTTAAATAAACATCTTATTAAAGACACAATAGTTCTAATAGATTATTGAACTAACATAATACAGGAATTGAAACAGTTATAATATAATATATACAAATTTTGAATACTTAGTAACAAACTTAGATAATATCGTTTTATTCCGTAAACATTATGAAAACGATGTTTGTGGAATTATAAAGTAAAACACAAGGGTTTTTTTTTCTATCTACATAATTAATAGACAACGTTTTAGGGTAAATGTATTAAACAATAATTGTTTATAATTATTATAAACCCTTGCTACAAATATTTACACAACTTTTATGTACATTTTACTAATACAATGTGCATTATCAGAAGGCTACAGAAACATACTGATTAATAACTATTTTGTTTATCTCATAGCAATGTGCCTTTTAATTTGTAGATTTTTATTACGCTTGCAGCTTAGTTTAACAATGCGTTTAAACGGAACTTTATATCAAGGCATACCGTAATTCAATTGAAATTCTCGCTGTATGTATTTTATTTAGTTACTAATAATTATTTGGTTTTCACGGTGCAGATCATTTATATTTTCTAGTTTCAGTTTAATTTTAGGTTAAATTCTGTTTGAACTTGGTAAAAGTATTTATTTAAATAGTCTTCATTACAATTTTAAAAAGGTGTTCAAAACAAAAGAATGAAATACATTATAAGTAGTAATAAAATATTCGATTTTAAAGACTTTTTCAATTAAAAACGTTTACAAATTTTGAAATAATTCTAAGATAGAAATTTCTCAGTACTGCCTTTCATAAAAAACAAAATGTTGATAAGTATCGAAAATATAATAAGTGAGCCTTAAAATAAAGTAATAAAGTAAAATTTAAAAAATTATTTTGTCAAATTAATTTTCAACCTATTACAAAATATTTAACTGACAAAATAAATTCTTAAAATAAAGATATACCGGTAATAATAATAAATACATAATGTAATAAAAAAACCGAAATGAAAAATTAAATAATAAAATAAATAGAAGTAGGTACAGTAGGAATGTTGCTATTATTTTAAGTACTAACTTGTCAAAGAATTTAGATGATATAGTAATATTTTAAAAATTGAGAATTGTGTATGTGGCATTAAGAATTTAGCAATTCCATTTACTAATCTAACGGCAGTTTCTACCTTTATAATAAAACTCAAAGAAGGAAAGATAAACAAACAAACTTGTATTGTTTACGATGGCAATCGAAGAAATGTGCTTTCCTATCACAGGTTCTTTGAATAACATTATCTAGCCCTTGAATAAGAAAGATTACCCCGCAATTCGCAACAGGTTGAAGGAAGTCATGTCAGAGGTAGATTGCGTTTTATCGCTGCAATTTCCGCCCCTATTATGCTCTTCACCCCTCTCTCTCTGCCTGTTTTTATAATAGTCTTTCATAAAAGAGAATGTTCTATGAGTAAGAATACTTGTCTTACGATCCTGTTTGTAGTAAACAGTTCAATAGAAATGAATATTTAAATGTTATAACATCGATATTTGGATTTAGTCAAGAAATATTTACAACATTAGGCATTAAATATGTTACACCTTATATAACGATAAATTAGTTAATCAATATAAAAACATACATTTACGAAGTTTCGAAATTTTCTGTCGGTAATGTGTTTTGGTCAGCAACTGGTAAACATATGAGTTAATAATGCCTTGATAATGCTAACAATTAAGATAGGGACAGCCTAGTTATTCTGGTTGGACCTTATTCTTATTTAAGAAGTGTTTATAATAATAAATATACAAAATAACGTTCAAATCCAACTTCCAGAACCATATGATACACCTATATATTACTTCCGATTATTACTGTAATATAACTACTTATTATATAATAATAATATATACTAAATTCATTTATTTCATTTGATAAGAAAACAATATTGCCACAATTATATTGCAATAAACTGTTTATTTCTATGAAACCCTTCAAATTTAAAGTACTTACTGGTACATACTCTTCTCACTCCAGTATATGTGCAAAACTCCCAAATTAATAATTTATTTCTCATACGCGTTTCAATGACCAAGTCATCATCATCAGTGAGTGTTACTACTACAAACTCTAACTTACAATAATGATTAATTTGTGCGTATATTTGTGTATATTTTTATTTATTTTTAACATAACCTCACAAGCTAAGCTCAAAGAATATTTGTTTATATATATATATATATATATATATATATATATATATATATATATATATATATATATATCTTAAATAAAATATGAGAAAAAAACATAATTTATCAAATTCCGTTAGAAAACGGTTATAAAAAGAAAACTGTTGAAAAACTTAATTGTAACATTTTTATTAAACAAAATAATAATTTAATTTGCAATAGTAATAATAACACAATATGGACTTCATTTTTATTTATAGGCCATGAAATTAAAAATATATCACCAAATTATTTAAAAATACAAATATCAAAATTGTATACAAAATAATCAACATAATAAATAACAATATTAAAATAAATAATATGCATGAAAAAGGTGGTGTTTTTAAATTAGAATGCCAAAACTGTAATAAAGCTTATATAGGTCAAACCAAGAAAAAATTAAAAGAAACATATAAAGAACATTTGAATCCCTATAATAATCCAGAAATATATAAATCAAATTTTGCAAATCACAGTATCAATAATAAGCACCAATTTCCAAATATTGAAAATATGAATTTTAGAAAATAAATTAATAAGGGATTAAGAATGAATTTATATCAAGCTTTCGAAATATATAAACACAATAATAATAACAAATTATTAAAAAAACAAATACAAATACATTCTAAATTTGATACTATATTCAATGACTATAATGTTACAGCAACAAAATAAATTTGGCAATTTGTATAAATTTAGCAACAATTCTATTTCTAATTTAACAAATATTTTAGGCCTATAGCTTGCATTATTGTAATTTTCATTCCTGATGATGTTGGTACTGTTTACCAACGAAAAGCTTTGAATATAAATTAATTATTATTCTTGTATTTGAATAACCTATGTTGTTTTAAAATATATATGTATATATATATATATATATATATATATATATATATATATATATATATTGATTATAAGAAATTTTGATTAATTTTATAAAAAACCTTGTCTGATTTGTGTACGTGTCTCTCTGTGTAAGGCTGTAAGGGTAGACTAGATACAGTGACATACAAATTGTTTATATGAACCAAGGTTTTTGATGTTACTACTAAACCCAGTATAAAGCTCTTACCGGATTTTTTGTCAATGCCTGCCAGGAAAACTCAAGATCGGAGATATTAGCTGGAATTGGAACAACGAAATTCATTGCATAGGTGTTTACAACGCCTTCTCGTACATAATACAACTCCGCAGATAGTCCTGGAACATGCAACATGGAATGTATTGTAACGATATGTAATTTTGAATCTATTATTATTCTATTTTCAATTTAAATAGACAAATACTATTTAAAAGTATTTTCAATACCTAATATTGAATTTTGAGTGTCTAGTTATTTGTTAGAAAATGTTTTATTCTAAATTAAAAGATATTGTATGTGATTATAACGTATACAAATTAGTATATAGATTTATTTCTATATATAAATTCCTATATAAATAATATAAATTACTTAACGTTTTTGGCTTTAATATTAGACACCAAAATGTCTCCATTTCTATAAGTCGTGTATAATATATATATATATATATATATATATATATATATATATATATATATATATATATATACATATACATATATATATATATATATATATATATATATACATATATATATATATATATATATATATATGTTTTATTTATAAATAATTAGTTTATTACGCAAATAAAATAAGAGAAAAAACATAATTTATCAAATTGCATTAGAAAACGGTTATAAAAAGAAAACTGTTGACAAAATTATATATAATATTTTTAATAAACAACATAATAATTTAATTTACAAAAATAATAATAATACAATATGGACTTCATTTTTAATTATAGGCTATGAAATAAAAAATATCACCAAATTATTTAAAATACAAATATCAAAATTGCATAAAAAACTAATAACAAAATAATAGACCTAATAAATAATAATAAAACAAATAGTATGCATGAAGGAAGTGGTGTTTATAAATTAGAATATGAAAACTGTAATAAAACCTATATAGGTCAAGCCAAGAAAAAATTGAAAGAAAGATATAAAGAACATTTGAAGCCCTATATAAATCCAGAAATATGTAAATCAAATTTTGCAAATCATTGTATTAATAATAAGCACTAATTTCCAAACATTTGAAAAAATATGAAACTTATAAAAGAATTTAATAAAGGATTAAGAATTAATATATATGAGGCATTTGAAATATATAAATACAGTAATAATAACAAATTAGTATAATAACAAATACAAATACATTCTAAATTTGATACTATATTCAATGTCTATAATGCTACAGCAACAAAATGAACTTGGCAATTTGTATAAATTTACCAACAATTCTATTTATAATTTAACAGATGTTTTAGGCCTATAGCTTGCATTATTGTATTTTTCATTCCTGATGATGTTGGTACTGTTTACCAACGAAAAGACTTGAATATAAATAAATAATATTCTTGTATTTGAATAACCTATGTTGTTTAATATATATATATATATATATATATATATATATATATATATATATATATATTGTAACATTTATAGAATGGGCTATATAATATTATTTAAGAATTGGAAAATAGATGAGAAATAACTCACTCAAAATTTAGAAAGAAATTCATTAAGATATTGGTTAGGTTAAATGAAAACTAAATTTAGGTAAAAGTATAGAATTGTAAACAAGGTTTTTGAACTGGAAATGTATTAGGAAATTTGTTATATCAAATAACCTAACACATAAATTAAAATAAGATAATCTAAGAATAGTTATGTGTAAACAAATTTGTAAACTGTAGTAACATAGGGCCTAAGTAATTACTTGAAGGAGAAAGTGAACACGTTTGTAAACAAAAGAAAATTGAAAGGTTATGTTTCTATGAATTCGGCTCAAAACACACACAATTCGGAAATATCACAAAAGTAAAACACAAAGACACTTCACACACTAATAATATTAATAAAATAAACACTGGAAGGTTTGTTGACGATAGGAAATTGAAACAGTAAGTTTCAACCAGGTTTAACCAAGTTAAAACGCCATTCTAAACAAACTTGTTGGTATGTCAGCTGTAAAACAGATGTAGGTCAGTGTGACAATCGATTCTAGTGAAGAAAAAGAAAACAAACTAGATTACAGGCAACATGTGTTTTTTGGAGAAGAAGGCGGCCATATTTTTTTCGTTAACGGTGCTAAAAGTAAAAAGGACGCGTAGTTAGAGCATTCTAGCGTGGGTGACGCTACTAGAGGAACCAGCCAGGACCAGTCAAAATTCTATTTATTTGGAAAGAGTTCGTCTAAAATATACCGTTTTGTTAAGAAGATTGGCCAACTTAAATTAAGGAGAAGTGAATTACAAAATGTAATACTGTGTTAATATAAAGTAAAGTAAATAAAACGAATTTAAGTGTGTGAGTGTTTAATTGGAGAGAACGGGAATTTACGTAAGCGACCAGCAAAATTTTGATATTTATTAAGTTGAGTAATAGCGCTATAAAATAACTTTAGTGGACTTTTAAGATAATAGAGAAGTTTAATTTTATACATTAGAATATCTTGTAGTTAATTAATAGTAAGTAATAAGAAATAATCCAGTTCAAATCGTTTAGTTTTTTTTATTCAAAATTTAAGTTTTTCCATCAGGAAAATATTTGTTAAAACTATGTTCTAAATTTAATATTGTTTTTCAAAATTTATTTAATTAACAAAGAGTTAATATAGCCCATGCTATAACCCCGAGATATCAAGAGATCTTAAACTAGCCAAGGGTATTAAAATTGTGTAACTCTAAAATTAAAAGAAAAAAGAGTTAGTATATTTTGTTAAAAATTGTTAAGTTGTAAAATTTGTTTTGTGTGTATTGTTTAATGTCGAGATGAAATGATAATAAATGTTAATGAATTGTTCCTGAGTAGTTTTATTTGTCTTAAATAAAAAATTCAATTTATTAAATAGTAAAACATAAGTATATTGTATTGTGTCTCTTTAAAAATTATGTTATAATATATATATATATATATATATTCAACGTTTTTGCTTCTACAATAAATCAAGATTATTTACAGTTTTGTTTAGATATTACTAAAAATGAATGGATAATGAGTAAGTTCGATTTATTGTAAAATACTGCGCCCTATTAAGCGTGCGTTATTTATTTCCAGTTATAAGTGAGTTTAAAAAAGACGAGTAGTATTAAAACTTACTACTGGAACTGCGGTTTTATTTAGTCACCTGTCCTGTTCTAACGTCTGAGTCACCACTTCAAAGAATGTATTCGTCATAGAAAAGAATTAAATGAATCATTTAACTAATTGCTCCATGTCACGAACCCAAACGTAGAGGGCAATGTTTTCTGCAACCTGTGTGAATGACCATATGAATATTCGAGACATTCATACCAACAGCGAAAAACCATTTAATGTTATCAGAATATCTATATATAATATTGGATAAACACTTTATATCTCAATATTTGTTTTATCGCGTAAAGTTATACAAATGCATATTCAGGTGTGTACGGAACATAAAAGTATTACTTTATTTTTATGTTTTTAAAGTAATAAAGAATTTATTATTTATAGACATTACACAGATATAAAGTACCCTACTCCATTCTAGAAGTGTAAAAATATTAACAAAGTGTAACTATCTGATTATTTATCCTAACATATAGATAATTTATAATATTATAAAGTTACCCGAGTTATAATATCTCTTTCCAAAATCCACCAAGTTTTACATTCGAAAGTTAAATATACATGACTTAGACTATCCTAAAGGAGTCTAATGAAAAGAGCAAAACTGAAAACTTTAAGATTCAATAAATTCTTATAGATAAGCCCTATTAAATAGTTGTTTCTGAATCTCTTCTAATTTACAGTAGTTTATTATTATCTATTATTTTGGATAAATACTTTGACATGTTTTATTTACTTCCGGAATCTACTTTATCGTTAATTCACGATTATAGCAGTTTTATATGTGTTATAGGATTCGTTACTAAGTGTTTTTTTTTCCAACTTTGAGCAATTTAATTTTATCTATATGGAAATCGTGGTTTACAATATTATTAAAAATTTGGTAGCGTCACTAATATTAAATAAATAGTGTGTTTTAAATAAATATGTCGAAACAATTACAATATGTGCAGAAGACCTAACTTACATAAAATATTAAATCGCGTATTTTTATAGAAAATATCACTGTGTATTAAGATAGCTATATACACACAGAAACATATACATAACCAACTTTGTGGACTATTAAGTAGCTTCACTTTCCAAATATCGATAATTTTAGTCCAATTAGGTCATTGTATTTTTTTTATTTTTTTTTATTTTAAATTTAATAATACACGTATTTTGTAAAAATGAAAATTAATTTAAAATTTGAAGCATCTATGGCGTTACTTTTATTTAAACAAGAGGTTTTATAACTTATTAAATAATTTACACGTTTTGTTTATTTAATTTGTAAACAATACTAGAATAAAAATAGACACGATCATTAATAATAACGATTTTTCAAGTAAAGTTCTTGAATGAGGCTCTCCTCATCCGACGCTAAATCTAGTATGAACGTTTGAAGTGCTTGTGGAGGCATGGCGGTGCCATATGGGAAGGGCAAATTATTGCCACTCGGTTTCACAGCTGATCAGGTGTGAATAGCACATCGCAAAGATAAACCTTATAGTATGATAATAAATATAAATAAGAAGAAAATAGTTTTGTAATATTATAATATACAATAAATATAACAATAAAATGATTTTAACACTCTGTATGTCATAGTAAATATTCAGTACACTTACGAACAGAACAAGACATTATTTAACTAGTTATATAGTTTTATTAGTGTTTCCATCTTCTTTTCACCCATTTATCTTTACGTCGATGATATTTATTTTGTCTAGTGCAGTTTTATTCTTGAGTACGTGCATACGAAAAATGTTGAGGTAAAACGTCGACGAAAATAACGAAATAAATCGTTTAAAAAACTCTGTATACAGATATCTTGTCTATATTTGGACAACAGAATATTCATCAACGCAAGGATATTATATTTGGGAGGACAAAGATGAAAATAACCCAAACAAATAAGTCTATCTAAAAACAATCAGACAAAAATGAAAAATGTTATAAGTCATAAGCGAAAAAAGGGAAGGAAAAAAACGTAATATTACTATAAACATGATATTTCATAATAAACTGAATGAGATATTACGGGAAATACAATCTCCAGAAAAGGCAGGATATCTATCTCTAATAAAAGAATTATTGATTTCAATAACATAACGGTAACAAAAACTGCATATATATTAACACATGCCAAATAAATATAAACGTTATGGTAATGGAATCTCGCAGGACAAGTTGTCGTCTTAGAAAGGTGGTTAAATAGCGAATGATTACAGTGAAAAAATGGTTAGGATGATATTTTGGCCTAAATGAAGTCGAGCAAACCACTTTGGGCGTGTAAGAAGAGCTAGAGTAGAGTAGAGATTGGTAAAGAAAATTAGGCTAGTTAACTTAGGCGAGGACGATCATGTAGAGGTGAGGTGATGAGAATAGAGCGACGGAGATTTAACGAAAGATAGAATGAAATCGAGAAGAGGGGAAAAATATAATATAATTCATGAAGATTGTGTCCTATGCTTTTAACGAAGATTGGCCGTTTTCTTAAGAAATGATTAAATATAAATACAATTAGCTATATATATTCTTGATGTAACCTTGGAAATTGTTATACAAATATTTAATCTATACAAAATCATTGGTATATTCGATATATGAAATGATTATTAGCTGAAATGAAATAATTATTTTAAAGAAATGATTAATCACCTCACACAATAAATACCTGTAGTAATATATATTGATTGTAAGTTTGTGTTATCTTATATTTGTAACTTATATTTAATTATTCCTATTTCTAGTATTGTCATGTACACAGTATTAAACAAATGTCAATTTCTTGTTTGAAGTTATATTTTACAGAATGCTTTGTAATTTTCCAATAAACCTCCTAAAAATATATTAAATTATATTCGAGTTTATATTCTGGAAAACAAAATATAATTGAAATATTTTCCTTAAGAAAAAAATATATACAATTTACGATTACTTTTTTTTTCAAATAAATTATATAAATATTTCAAATATAAATACAACTGACGAGATTATGTATAATTGTTTATTATTTTAACACAGTTTCACTTTATTGTACACTGTAATGATCCAATATGACATAATTGTTTGAACAATTTTCAACACTGTTCATTGTGCGCAGAGGCTTCAGGAGTTATAGATTTTTTCATCACTCTGAGATTTTATCATTTCAGAATAACCAGACATAAACTTGACAGACATTTCGAACCAATAGCTCAGCATTCAATATCAGTAGAACATCATTATTTATTGAAGAGTAGCTGGTGACGTTTATTTGACTGGCTTTATCACAACGTGCCTCGTTAGCCGTTATATACAATCATTTATTTTACAATAGTAATCATTTGTTTATTTTGTAACAATACAATTCAGGTCTTTTTGATATTGTAATTAATTTGTTGTTATATGAATCCAAAATGTATAGATAAAATTAGTTTAATCAGTTATATATATATATATATATATATATATATATATATATATATATATATATATATATATATAAATATCGTAATATGTTTTCTTGTGTATTAATAAAGAACAAAAGTCAAAATACAAATACAAGAATTATATTTGAATTTACAATTCAAAGCTTTTCGTTGGCTAACAGTACCAACATCATCAGGAATATTAAACAATTCAATATTGTTTAATATTCCTGATGATGTTGGTACTGTTAGCCAACGAAAAGCTTTGAATTGTAAATTCAAATATAATTCTTGTATTTGTATTTTGACTTTTGTTCTTTATATATATATATATATATATCAAGTTAATAGAATACAAGCATTATTTTTTACATACAGAGTTGACTGTAACACTAATGCTGATGAGCTGTATTAACAACAAACAGGCTGGTGATTGCTAATATCTGTTACGAACTTTGTTATTGCATGGTTTTTCCCCTTTCAATAATCAAGTTACCTAAATATGATGTACCTAAACATAATATGTGGACCTAAACATAATATGTGAACCTAAGCAGTCCACAGCTATAGATTATTGCGCAATATTGCAATAGAACGACTTTTGATTGGCTTTTTTTATTTGTGTTTCTAACTGTAAAGGAATGAAAAGTATGTTGTTCTCCTAAACAAATGTAAAAATTAAAAACACGTTATCTCAATCTTTGGATCAATAGTTCGCACCAATTTTGCATCCCCTTAATGTTTTTAATTCATGCTTGGTCCTGTTTTAATGAGTAGGGAAACAGAGAAGAATTTTCAACGGAATTTCCTTCAAAAATATTTACAAAATCATTAGGTGGAATTTGTGAAAATCTTTAAAATTTAGAGTTCTGCCGTATTTTTATTAGAGATGCCTAATATTTGGCATCTAATAGTTTTGTACATTATACTGATGGCAAAAGTCAAATATGTGCAAAATTTTAAAATATTATAAATGATGAAGTGATAAGAATACAGTATATCGGGTTAAAAAAATCACTCAATACATACAAGAAACTTGCTGCTGCATTTGTGGTACTAGTGTTTGACTATAAATGAGAAAATTGGACCATCAACGAAGCCATGAAAAAAGATAAATATAATGTAGATAAATTAAAAAAAAAAAAAAAATATTCGAGAGCATTACAACTCGAAAAATATCTAAGTATAATAGTATGTAGATTGGGATTATTTGGATCCGTAACACTGAACATGTTTTGCCACGTTTTACCCATGCGGAGAATACATGGCCCATAATATTTTCCATTGTAATTCCTCAAGAGAAGAAGAGCTTACCGAAAATGATCAACTAATTCTTACACTCAAGATAATAAAAACCGTAGATCTGTAAGTAGCATTATAAAATATAGTTTGGAAGGTTACACGCGATTGCAAATAAGGCAAGTCGACTACGCCTAACCTGAACAATTTGTGATCGGAAAACCATACTTTGCAATATAAATACGCTGCGTAGTTAGTATTTTTTAATTATTTTCCCAAAATAATTTGCCAAAAATTCGTTTAAAAATTGCTTGCAAAGAGGTGTAAAACCGTTGTCAATCTAGGGTTGAACTGGACATAATGAACGAATAAAAAGATTGGAAAGAAGGCGTTTCGCAATGTGGAGATGGTTTTAGAATGTTGTTAATTTTAAATAGGTTATTTATAAAATAAAAATATTTTTTTCTATAAGTAAATCTAAGCAGTAGATAAATCTCACAATTGATGTATCATAAACTCTACACATGGATTTATGATGCTGAAATGATATTGGTTTCATTAAATTAATATTGATGTCTAATTTATGTTATCCGCTGGGAAATTCCCTGGTTTATTGCTTACCACAGTTTATAACAAGTAGTTTCTTGTTGTTGGCTCAATAATGCAGCTTAGGAATACTGGCAGCAGTACAGAAACTTCGGATATTCTATTAAAGGATGTATTTATACAGGTATGATTTGTGGTTGTGATGTTTAAGTCGAGACAAAGGCTATTTTTCTAAACATATTCATAGACACCAGGCAATAATGTAACTGGTTTTAAAATAAAGATGCGCCTGAACACCTATATAAAACTATATGATATATTTACATTTGTATACGCATGAATATTCTTTTCTTATCTTATGTTATGAATACTCTAACGAAACAACAGCTAATGGTCTGTGAATAGGCGTTTGGTGAAATAGGTTTGAGAAGAATTATAAAATCTCAAGACGGTATACCAGGATACAAACATAACTTTCATTTTAAACGTTTAGCAAATGACCTTTTTTGTGAATAGTTTCAAAAATATCCCAAAGGCCGGCTGTAATTATCGGAAGGTAATTTTTATTGATGCATAATTATAATTTTTGAATTATGGCCAAAATACTCGCTGTATTCAAATAATAATTGAAGTATGCAATAAACAATAAAGACACTAATGTAATTATTATTATTATTGATTACGAAGTGTAGAAAAACTATTGTTATTTTTCCACAAGAAAAATAAACAATACGCTTCTGTAATTTCAATAATTGTAACCGTCACGTTTTCAAATATTTTCGTAAAAGATATAATGTTTGTAGATATTAATTGTTACTTCAATACGTAAGAAAGTATTCAACATTTTCCTCTCGTAAAGTCTACCAGTGTTGTAAAGTGTCACTTGTAATACTGTGCGGAAAACGTCGAGAACGCTTGGTGGTCTTTTCGTATTGTAAGAGCAGTTCTTTGGCAGGAGTGTAAGTCACTGAAAAAACCTATACAATTTATGGACCATTAAGTACAGACCCTTCGTTGGAAATAAAATTGGATTTTCGCGCTATGGAAGTGGTTTACTAGTTTCAGATATATTTATAATGAAGAAAGAAAACTTTCAAATAATAATATTGAAAATTATTATATATATATATATATATATATATATATATAATTATTATTATTTATATATATACTAATTAATATACATTATTATATTATATATATATATATATATATATATATATATATATATATATATATATATATATATATATATATATATATATATATATATGCTCATACGTATTCCTTCACGGATGGAAAAATATGACGAATAGTTACTATCTGGAGTACATCAGTTCATTCTGCCGACCATAAATTCGCAGTTCCGACGTTTCGCTAGAATCTCATCCAGCATTCACGAGGTGAACCCAACAACAGTAGAAGAGCGAGTAGTTTCGTTCTTCTACTGTTGTTGGGTTCACCTCGTCAATACTGGATGAGATTCTAGCGAAACGTCGGAACTGCGAATTTATGGACTGCAGAATGAACGGATGTACTCTAGATAGTAACTATTCCTCATATATATATATATATATGTGTGTGTGTGTGTGTGAGTGTGAGTGTGTGTGTGTGTGTGTGTGTGTGTGTGTGTGTGTGTGTGTGTGTGTGTGTGTGTGTGTGTGTGTGTGTGTGTGATGTGTGATGTGTGTGTGTGTTTGTGTGTTTGTGTGTAAGTATATATTTATACCAAAGACAAATAAAACTTTAATAAAGAGATAAATAATTTTAAAAATCAGTGTGATCACATTATTCATATTTCAGGAAGAAACTACTTTACTAGGAAAATATGAGTTATGTAATATAAATAACCGTTATGTTTCGATGAAGATATCGTAAGAGTACAATTGAATGAATATGACATTTTTGTTCTTCGAACGTTTGGGGACTACGCGCTTTTAGTTTAGTGCGTAATTACATAATATTACAGAAAGTATTGTGTGAGTTCAGATTAAATCTGTCTAGATTGGGTTTTATATGGTCTAAGTATTTTAGACAATAATACACAGCAATAACTTGGTTCATAATTGGCAAGGCCTCTTAATTTCTTATAATTTAAAACATATCAAGGATTTAAACCATTTTCACACACCTTCATTTCTTTCACTCTCTCTTAGTCTATCAACTCTCTTTCTCTATTGCTCCCACCTTTTTACAAACCTTCTTTTCAAATAAATAAGAAGTAAAGCTGTACACATAAATTCTTTATAAGTTATAAATGCAAAAAAAATCAAAATTTTTATATTATTTCCAAATTGTTATCCCAAAAACTTTAGAAAAACACATTATCTGTTTAATTAGTTATGGAATCAACTTTTAAACATGTCGTCTGTATTTATTACTCTGTATATCTTTAGAAGAATTTTGTACTATTTGACACAACACAAAAACTATATATGTACATAATATTTTTCTTCTTTAAATTAAAAAAGCTAAATATTTTAAATACAATTTTTTTATGAAATATATATTTACATGATACACACACACTATAAATAAAATGATATTTAAATATCTTTTTCAAAAACTAAATTAAATAGTTACTTCTCAAAAATGTATTTAAATTGTCAATATAAATACCACGATAATAATGTCGTTTGTGATATAAAGATAAAATAATGGTTTTACAAATTATTATATCTACAGTAAATTTATATGAAACAAATCTCTTAAAAATTAAATAAGAATAAAATGAGACTTTCGTTACCTAAAATCCGTCGAACCTCTTCTTCAGTAATAAACATATTAAAATAAGACTCACAAACACACATAAACATGGTTAGAAGAAATGTCCGTACCAACATATCTGTGGCTCTAGTTCACATATTTTAAACCAATCCCAAGCGTCTTGGAATTATCTTGAAAAGTCGACAATTTCTGACATTTAAAATACAATAACAAAAACATAATATACAGTTATATATTCAGCGTTATGTATTTTTATATTTTAACGGTTCATTATATACAAATAAAAAAATATATTACGAAAAAAAAATTAAAATATTTTATTCAATATGACGATACTTTATTTTATATTATTCAACGATTTAGGAAAAAATTCCTAATTAAAAACAAAATATTCTAAAATTCTAGTACGTCAAATACTAGAAATAAAATTGATATAATATTATAACTTTGATGCTAAGCGTGTTATACAACTGAACAAATAACACTGAGAGTAACAATAGGTGTTTCTTTTACCAGTGCACGATGGAAACTGAATGGGGTTGTTTCTGCCGCAAACACACAACCAATGCGCAACCATTTTTGCGCATGGCTTTTACCCCGTGAAAGTGATTCAGTTCAAAATTCCTTTAGTTTCTAGGCCTACAATATTTGGAAGCTAGTACATGAGTAAAATCCTTGAGAAATATGTTTTTGAAGAAAGGTAAAAATGAATGTAATATAACGTATACAAATAAAGGTACTTTATAAACATATAAACGAACTTTCAAATATTAGTAGAATTTATAACTAAACAAAGTAATTTTCAATAAAAGTAGAAAAGAAACAATAACGAAAATGATTAATAATGGCAAATATTTTTTGGGATTAAAAAACATTGATATATTACAAATATTTATAAATATATGTATGAAAAATATATGAATGTAAATATGTATTTATGTGTTTGTGTGTGTTTTTTATTACTATGAATTTGTTTCTAATTTCAAACTAGACTAGATTGTTCTGGGTACAGTTTAATTTAAAAAATAGATTGTCGTAGCTTTAATTTTAATTTTGTATGAAGGAATAAGAATTGTGTTCTATCATTTTTATTTGTCAACTTGGTTTGTTATGCATTATTAGTTTTGGTTCATCATGTTTCAAATGATTCAAAGTAATAAATATAACACTGTTAATTTAAAACAAAAGATTTTTCGCAAGAGTATACACATCATTATTCTGAATAACGTTTTTAAATTATAGTCAGGAAATGATATTGTTCCTGTTGAGAACCTTAGTATGGGTACAAGTAACTCAAGTAACCTTTACCAAGTAAATTGTGCCCAGATCGGTCCCGTGGTTATGAAAAATAAATTTATGTTTATACGAGGGTAGTTCAATAACTATCCACAATGTAGTTATAAAGGTTTATTGGAATCAAGTAATAAATTTATATGTACATCATTTTCGACATAGTCCACTTGCTTTTCATCGCACTTGATCCATCATTGTTTTACAAGCATCCTGATGCCTTCATAAAATAAGCGTTTTCGGTTGATATGTAAGCCAGGAATTCACCGACTCTTTCAATGCTTCTTTCAACGGTCCAAACAAGGGATAGTCAGAAGGGGCAAGATCGGGACTATATGGAGGTTGTGCCAGTATATCAAAATTGAGTTTCTAGAGTATGCGGGAATATGGGCAGCAGTAAATAGACAGCCATACAACAAAACGTATTTTAAATTGTCTATATAATTTCTGATGCACATTTAACGGTTTACTAACAAAAATGAAGATCGATTGGAAACGTTTTGAAAATATTTCTTCACAGGTGGTTTTAGTGATAAGATAACAATAATTTACTACAGGACGTTTTCGCGTTAAATAACCATGGTATATATTTTTAGATCTACACCATGTTGAAACACATTTCTGTTATTTGAATTTCGATTTAATGTACCTTAATGAATCTTGGTGTGGAAAGAAATAATCTTACACGAAAACATACATTTCAACTATTTTTTACAACATCTGCAAGCTGTAGTGGTCTAGAAACTTTAATACAAAGAGTGATGATTCCACCTCTCAAGCCCTGATAACATTTTCTCTGTATGTTTACACTTTCAGTAAAACGTGGTTAAATCATTTTCCAAAGGACGGAACTAGGCAGGGCGTGAATTTCCGTCTAGGGGGTAATTACTGGTAGACGTAAAGACAGAATTCTGATAATAAATATACGAAAGCTTACAGACTAAATATTGCAGAAGCAGTATTCCTTTTTGCATCTAAATCTATGGTATTCCTGGTTTTGCAATGGATATATTTATCTCTAAATAAGTATGTGTTAGGTGTGAATTACTATAGAGGTAATGATAGAATTATAAGGCAGTTTTAAAGGAAAGTTAAAGCTGCCCAAAAATAGCAACTATATGAAAGGCAGAACTTGGTTTTACAGTATTGTTACGTTATTTTGTCTTTAAATAATTCGTAATTAGTTATAGAAA
>JBAIZL010000002.1:5425793-5445793 GCA_036971475.1 Prosapia bicincta
CAAGTATACATTAACAATTGTTGTCTTAGTATTAAAACCTCCTGGATTTTACAAGGATTTATAAAAATTCAATCAATTTCAGTGAATAGAATTCTATAAAAAATGGAGTAATATATTTCCCTGTCTATTCGGTTGGAATTGCGATTTAAATACTTCTCCCTTACTAATTTCAACAAATTTTGCATTTGCTTTTCACTAAAAGCACTAATATATTAGAGGCAGAAATCTTAAGATCGTATGCAAATTCGTATGTTAATGCATGAGCTGTTGGAACACTAGTTGAGCTCCGAGGGCAACAGCATGCATATTCATTATAACACGGAGCATACACTTTGATATTGTTTAACTTCAGAGTTTCTAACAAGAATAACATTTATTTTACCAGAATTCATGAGATGAAAAACGAACAAAAAATACATCTATTCTCTCGTACTAGGATAACTTATGAATGTTCCCTGTGTACAAATATTTAAATCGTGTATTCATTCCTCATTTTTTTGTTTTGTTTTAAAACATTGGCTGAATTTGGAGATAAATAGAAGTTACTAATTCACTATGTAATACATTAGTGGTTAAAATTGCTAAAATAGAACCAAAAATATTTACACATCTGTCTGAAATTCAGTAGCTGCTTCAGGGTGAAGGCGGCCTGTAGGCCTGAGTCTACCTGACTATTTTATATTTATTTGTGAAAATCGTTGTTATCTGTTAGTTTTATTGGTGCAACATTTTCTGTACCGTGCATTACAGGTACGAACCGTTAGTTGAAATTCACGGCAAGATCATAACTTTAAGTCTACTAAAGTACAGCGTGGTTTAAATGAACCAAAGTTGTATGAATATACTGAGAGACTTAACCGATTTCCCATCAGTATAAAGTTACAACAAATTAAACCAATTTCATTGATAATTCCCGTCTCTACAGCAACTGCTGAAAGAAAGTTCGTCACAATGAGAAGAATAGAATCGAAGTTGAGGGCTGCAATAACTGGGGAGAGACCGAATAGTTTGTGCGTATTATTTATTGAAAAGGAAGCAAGCTATGAACTTCTCAACTTCCCTGACCTGTGTTGATGAACTCGCTTCCAAGAAGATTGCAGTTTGTCATCAAATAAAACGTTCATTTGAACTTAGTTAAAAAAAATATACGTGTGCATATTTCTGAAGTTTTATTACTGAGTTTAGATGTATGATTCATTTTGATTTTGAACTACTTTTGCGACTTTTATAGACAATTAAGTTTGTTCTATTGAAATTAATAAGCTATTAGTTTTAATAATGTGAGTAGGCGTCTATGGTTTTAAAAGTAATAGTGTCAGAGTGTTATGTTTTTATTGTTGGTCTATAATTTAGAAAGATAAATGTTGTCTATTCAATATAAAATAAATGCTCAGAAATATAAAATGCACCCATCAACAATAGATGTCAGATAGTTTTTTTTTGTTTAGCCTATTATATCTATTTGCCCTTAAAGTGAAAATGTCCTCAAATACACCGTTTAGACTCTAAAAAATTTCTGGAAGAGTCCCCTAGACCCCCCCCCCCCCCGATAGTCACGACCCTCTAATTATTGTCTACCTATAAAATAAATCTTGAAGCCTACACTACTAAAATTTAAAACTGTTTTAAATTTTATTAACAAATTAATATATCTAGATATTGAAAACCGCAAATATAGGACGTATGAAACAGTGATTTTCGAAAATTAATATTTTATTTTAAACATAATTTCTCTATATTATTTCTACTGCGGAAAAAATGAGTACAAAGCGAAAAATAGACTCTCACAAAACTAGGAGAAAAATAATATTTTCTTTCAGAATAAAAAGAAATCGTATTTATTTATTGTTTAAACTTGGGGGAGAATACTATCTACTGATATTTTTCAGCAGATGCGTTTCGCACTTAATCAGTCCATTGTTATATGTTGTGGGTCAAGACGGTTGCTCAGGTGTGTTGAATTCTTGTGAATGACCGGTGTTTTGTATTATTTAATGTGTTGTTGTGAGAGTAGTATTTAGTAGTAGAAAAATGTTATGTTCAGCTGTGAGTGTCTCTTCTCGCTTAGTATTTGTTGCCGCTAGTTTTTCTATTGAATGTACAACAATAAAGAACACATACATCATATAATACAAAATACAAAAGTAACAGTAAAAATACAGAAACCAAAAGTAAGAAACATTCACTAATTGCAACCCATGACAAAAAATAGGTCCAAAGTTGTCTTCGAAACTACCTACGCACTACGAATCACCTAACGAACACAAATAAACACTCTGTAAAACGCACACCAGAGCAGAAGTATACAAATCACAGGGTACTTCACCCTAAGTTTTTATACATGCCAGAAAAAGGAAGAAACTCCATTAAACGATACCAGAAATACATAAAATATATCAAAAACACAGAACCCACATAAAAGTTGGTCGTACATATTCAGTGCATGTTACTCACATACACCAATAATCACACAAATCCAGAAATGTTACATTTCATCACTAAAATCAATAAAAATAAACACAGAGGAATATTTCGAAACACCACAAAAACCAACCTCAACAAATACTACAAGATAAAGAAACACGCGCAATCAAACTCTATATTCAAGCACGTAATAAAACAATACTCTCAGAGCAACTGATAATAAAATCATACCACAGATTCACAAAAATACATCCGAGCGTTGTGTTTTGTTCGTTACATGCATTGAATAATGCATTGACCAAGTGGTTTTTAGCTAGTGAGTTATTAAATAAATGTTATACAGAAACCTCGAGAAGTACAATTAAAAAACTGCAAAATATTTAAATGTACAATTCATTGAATTCTCATAATGAAATAGAACGGATGAAAAACGAAATTTATTTATTTTATGAATACCTTTAACATGTTTTATTTCCCATTATTCAATTAGCGATCATTAGATGTCAATAACCTACAAAAGCTCTCGACATGAAGTATTTCCGCTCGACATATAGCCTTAAAATATTTACGGTTTCAATTTAAGAAAATTATGTAAGAAGGAAAGAGACAAGGAATTACAAAAAGGGCAAATTTCACAACAAAAGATACATCCTTAAACTAAATTAAATTCATGATATCCTACCTATTCAATCATTGTGAATAAAACAAAACCCTGATTTTCAACTTATATGATCAATTACATACACATGATACAAAATGGTGTTGTATTTTGGCCTTCCTAGGACTAATTCTTAGTATATTTTACCTTCGCAGTGTGTATTAATACACTGACGTCATTAAACGTTGTATACTCACTCACCTGTTGGCTGATAACAGTAGCCTATGTCCATTATCGACAACATAGCTTGTTATAACAGCTGGAGGATTTGTTATTCCAACTAAGCCACTTGAGGTTAGGAATTAAACAGGATATAACTATTTATAATATTTCGGATTAGTGTTCTTAGTGAGAATACAAACTTATTTGAATTATATTTAGGTATATCTTTTAGTTTATATATATATTGGTATCAAAACTGTAATCAACCACCCAACCATAACGACGAGAATGTATTCCTTTACAGATACGAAGAGCTCCATTATCTTGGTTGAAACAGAAACATTTTCTTTTTTCTAGAAAAATAATATGGCCTACGAAAGACAAATACTAATCGCCCACCACTAAAGGTTTTCTACTCTACACCAAGTTTGACGTTCAAAACCATTTGTTCTTGGCGGTCCCAAATAAAAGTTATGTCTTGCGGAGGCGTTATACAACCATGTTCTATCTATTATCCAGATATCTCTCGACTTAATCGTCCTAATACCACTTTAATTGCCGATAACAACAAACATTCTAAAAGCGGAAAATATTCGTTCTGACGGTGAACTGTAAACTATCGATTCAATCATCTCCATGACTTATCGAATTGATTCTGAATGGGTTATATATTTATATATAAAACAAGGAAACATTTCACTCAGGAATTACAATATATATATATATATATATATATATATATATATATATATATATATATATATATATATATATATAATAAAAATATTTCGTTTAATGTTTAGAAAATAATAATTATATCGATTTTTTAAATATAACAAATATTACTATTTAGTCTAAATGTTATATTTGTTGGATATACCTTATAGTATTTGAAATCAATATGGGTGATACAATTGCCAAACAAGCAGCGGAAATGGGCCCAGTCTTCTTACCACAGTACTCTCTAAAGAAATGCCTGAGTGCTGTGAAAACATCAGTTAGAAGAAAATGGATCCACCGTTGGAGAGAAGAAACCTAAGGTAGAAACCTCTATGACATTCAAAAAGAACCAAATGATTTGGAAATGTATCAAGGGGTTCCCAGATTCACAGCCGTCTTTGCAGCACGAGCAAGAATCGGACACATTGTGACTGAGACCTATCTCTTCAGATTTAATCTGAGTGAATCTCCACTCTGCCCTAACTGTAGAAAAGAGGAGGAGACTCTAGACCATATCCTTCTTCGATGCTCCTCACCAATTCCACCAAGAGCAGCTCTACTGTCTGCGCTAGGAAGCCAGGGAAACATCAAAACAATACTGATCGATAAACAGTTTTGGACCTTGGCTGCAGCAACTTATTATGGACATCGGACCATCGGAGTCACATGACCGTGGACGTCCGCAGCAAGAAGTAAGAAGTAAAAAGCAAGAAGTAAGAAGTAAGAAGCAAGAAGTAAGAAGCAAGAAGTAAGAAGTAAGAAGCAAGAAGTAAGAAGTAAGAAGCAAGAAGCAAGAAGTAAGAAGTAAGAAGCAAGAAGCAAGAAGTAAGAAGTAAGAAGCAAGAAGTAAGAAGTAAGAAATCAATATGGTTAATACTACAAAGTAGACATATATATGTTAAAAATGTTGATAATATACGTTTTTATTAAACGTTTATGTTAGACCAACAAACTGTTTATTTAAAATTATCAAAATTTAGTTTATTGTACGACATTTACTCATTCATTCATTCATTTATTTAAAAATTATATGCATAAAATTAAAACCTAAATAATAAAGCTCTATCATTTTTTAAAATTTTGTAAAATACACTTTTTTAAATCGTAAGTAGTGTTTATTTATCTAAACTTTAGGAACTTAGCTTCAGGGAATACGACGTAGGACTAAATAAGAAAACGCGCAATATTCACGGTGCCGAATAAGCCTCAGCGTAATAAAGGAAGTAATCTTTGAATATCCCGAGGGTTTTCAGGGATTTGGCAACATGATCCTACAGGCAGCTAGACGTTTTACGAGTTCACGTATGTGTTTGTCAGGATTTCTTTCCTTTGGATCAATATTTGCTTTCGTTTATTAAAAACAGCTATAACGGTTAACTTTCGATGACAGAAATTGAAGAGCTCTCATCTTTTCAATAATTTTTAATTTGTTGAACATTTTTATTTGTTTAAAGGTGTTATAAAGGAAAATAGAATCATATAAATCGTTAATATATTAGTTATAGGAGCTAGAGAATATATTTAAATCAAAGTATATAATTTAGGTCTACGTATATTTAGTAGATCAATGAAAAAAAGAAAACACTATTAACATTATTGAGATCTCGTTCTGCCCATGTTTACTATCAAGATTTCCTACAGACAAATGTATTGGGAAATCCCAGTTTTTGTCAGTGAAGGATTACATTTTACGTAACGCTGTTTGATAATACCAACAATAAATATTGGCAAAAAGGGTAGGGGAATTAAAAAACATAATATACGTGTTTCCTAATATTTATAATATGTGATTAAATATACAATAGGTGAATATATAAATATAAATAAACAAATAAATATATATACATACATTCATACAAACTGTTTGTGCAAAATAAATGTTAATAATAAGTTTGAATATTTTATGTATGATAGACAATTTATAGTTTTTAAAACAATAGTTGAAATGTGTTTAAATAAATGCGGTTATTTGAGAGTCAGGTTCAACCATTCATAACAAGCAGCGTTTCAATATTGTCTACATTATCGTCATCAGGTCTACAATACATCAGTACACAAATCAAATTTCCAATATTAATTACAATACTTCACAAATAAACATAGCTACAAAGGAATATTTTATAATTACTGTATAAAACAATACAAAACCACTAAAATGTGTAACGTAAATTTAAAAAAAATATTATTAAAATAACAATTACAACCTTTTAGAAATTTAATTGCAACAAGAACCTGGAAAAACGCGTAACCCCTCACAAGTCAAGGAATAAAATCATTTACACTTACAAATATGAATAATGAAACTGACGTGCATTTAAGATAGTAAACATTATAACAAAATATATAGTATGAATTCCTTTATCAAACAATATTTAAATACTGATATTCGTTGGTTGTGTAATATTGATAATTTTAATGGAATTCTATGCAGGATTTAATATTACACAAGTAAAATTCGCTTTTTAATAAATTTATAACAGCATTGGTTTTAAAACTCAGTTATGTTAATGTTTTAAACTAATGTTCATACTTTCATATATCTAACATGATATATTTTCTTTCTAATTATCAGGTTTTCATAAACTTGTATTATGTTTTACAAACAGTTTCTGAAGATATTTTTATGAAATGGAATATGAGTTGGCATAACCAATGAATCTTTAAAGTATTTTTGGACTTGAAAGTTTGAGTGGAAGTGTGTAAGGATCTTAGAAAGTATCGTCTCTAGCCTGTCTATAATAACTGTTGAAATGACTTTTTAAATGTTTACTTTTGTTGGTTAAAAAATAAGGAACTGTACAACTATCGGTAAGTCCGAAACTTTTCCTACAGTTTTGAAAACAGTTCCACAAACCTGCGCGGCCATAGAAGGATCCAAATGTAATTTTCTGTTTAACTTTACTTTCTGGGTTGAGTTATAAATTTAAAAAATACCCTTATAGATCTAATTATATAACATTCCAATATGAAATTCTAACCCCAACATAATGGACACAGTTTACTTTAACAAGTATTTAATATAGTAATTGCACTGTATTCCTGAGTTAAAAAAAAGTTAAATTATCAATAATGTACACAATTTTAATCATGAATAAAACATAGGTTAGGAAATATTTCGTGTTTTATTATAAAGTATAGGAAATTAATTTGTTTATCGTCCAAGCAAATGTTACTACTCGTTTCATTTTTATTTGTAACAAACGCAATTAATTGTGCTAATAATAAGCAACAATAAAAATATAGCATATTTTATTTTACAATATATACTTTTTAAAAAAATAATAAAACAACCCACCATCCGATGAGTGTGAAGAATAGCCGAAACTGTTTATTTTCAATCATCAATAATTAAGTTTTCTTATCAAGTCCTTAACTAACTGCATTTAACAAACCAGATTGTGAAAATATACTGAAACTATTTGAAAACAATTGGACCCAAGTGACAGCGTGAGATCCCAGTGGGCAAGGGAAAGAGAGAGAAATTAACCATAAACTTAGACATGGGTGGTTTCATAACGCTATAGACTGAAATTATAGTAGACTGGACCTCGATAAAAAACCAGAGTGAGTGTTTAGTAACATTGTTTAAAAAATGAAAGAAGTGTTTCACAGGAAAGAGGTGGTAAATACACTTTTCAACAGGTCATATCCCATGAGACATGGAAAGGCATGTTGGTCCTGCAGAATGCTGAACTGGCATTAACAACGACGACAGCCATTCATTATTGTTCCAGTTCGGTCTATTTTCTTCGGAGGAGTGACCCATCTACCATGATGGAAAGATGACAGCTCAACACCTGCTGACCTGTCTTGAGTTGACTTAACAAGGGAGCTGATGAAAGATAATGTGTCACTACTTGGAAGCTCGAAGCCGTATAGCTCAAGTAACGAGCGATGTAGGCAAATGTAATCTGTCTGTTGTTGCAGTAAGGTTACAACATTGATTCCATTATTACCGACGTTGTATGTGTGTTGCATTGGCAGTTTCACCAGTTATTAGATATTTTTCTATAAGTTTTGATAAACAGGATGACATTTAAAATGTAGATGTTACTAGAAAAAGAGACCAAAGTTTTATTCGGATGATAATCTTTGCAAGTATATGAGGATAGGTCTTATCTTACCGAAGGCTATGTTTTCTTGTGAGTTTTAAGCTAGCATAAAAACACTTAGAATATATAATTGATCTAAACTAACTCAGGGACAGATCATTAAACACAGACACATAATCACATTAACGAATCGAATAGAGCCAACTTATAAGAAGATTGACTGGAATTACCGCTGCGAAACCAGCTAGAGACTGGTCACTAATGGATGAGTGGGAAGACCTCGAAAACGATGAGATATAAAGCTAATCCAGGCATTTCAAAAAGAAAAATAGAATGAGAATAATGCCTACGGCTTATATAAGAGAAGAAGGAGAATAAGACATTCACATATATAAGGTAGTACCTCCAAGATGTTTACATTTTTATAACAAAACATTTTCTGGATTGATGAGAACAAAAAGGACCCCGAAACTTTGCTGTAGTTGAAATAAATAATCATTTAATTTCTGTAACCGTATTTTCCATAATAAAACACAATATTCGAGTGCCTAAAGAAACGTGAATTAATTAAAACTAATATTATTTTAAATGTTATTATGATTCTGGAAAGTATTGAAAAACGAATAATAAGAAACCTTGTTTGTCTAAGAAAGTTATAAGAGCTTCCAAAAAAACAGCAATATCAGTACCGATTTGGAAAAAAATCTCAAAGACAGGGAACATGAACATTGTAAGTTGAACATGATACCCAAGAAAGTTAAAGTTAAAAGTATGGACATTAAAGAAAAGTTGTTCAAGTATGATATCTGATTTAGATAAATTACTGCATAAATGTCAATGATCTCATAACTAAAAATTAAATTATATTTACAGTTACACAAATTAAGCTTTTTATTGAATTTCGAAACAATCAAAAGTTCATATTTTTAAAACATTCATACATTTATAGTTGTTATTAAAAGAAAATCTTATTTTCATATCTGTTGCTTTAAACGTAAATATTAAAATTTGCAAATAGACATGAATAACACATTGTTTAAAAAAATAATAATAATATTTTATTAAAGGGGAAAACTTTATTAAGTAAGAAGGTTAATAATTGTTATCTATTCTTTTAAAATATTTTAATTACGCTAAGTTATTGGAAAAAGTTATTTATGAAACAAAAATAGTTTCTTCAAAGAAGAGAGTTTCCTTGTTATAGATTGCTACTGCAATAAATCAACTTTTTCCTCTTGGCATTTTAATCGTGTGAATCTACGGATGAACACCTGGCTATACGCCTAATACTAAACACAAAGTCATCTGCGTAAATGTTGCCTTTGCATGTCCAAAATCGTTCCCATAAAGTTAACAAGTTTGGAAAAATCTAATCTGCCCCCACATTATCTGCATAGCTCACGCAACGACTACGAAGATTTATTCCTGTACCTAGCAAACATAATTTATAACTAAGAGCAATATAGCTCCAATTAGGCTGGAAACACGTGAAATATCACATTTAATTTTTTGTAAAAATCCACTACAAACACATTCAGGTAACTCGTAAAAGAAATAAGTGGCAACTTAGGATGAACTCAGTAAGGATTTGGTGAAACAATTAGGTTAATCAGTAAACTCATTGGGGAACGTGTAATATTGAGAGATAGGGAGACCGGGGCAAGATGACTATTGTATCAATTGTTTTTGGTTATTTATTTATTTTTAAGGATAGAAAAATTAATTGAACATGAATTCTTAGAGCAATCCTTTTTGGTATTAAATTTATTACCATTTAATTTTACAAATAAAAAAATGAAGGATAACTTTATTTTTTTCATAAACTTAACAAAATGAAGTACTGGGGCAGGGATTAACACTGAAAAATGATTAACATATTTTATATTTTAATTTGTTACATGGTTTAACAAATGATAATTGTGTTTTCACATCTTACAAAGTATCAAGCTAAGCGTAATGCTCTGTAACGTAATGTTGAGTATTCAGTAGTGCAACTGTTTATTCGTAACTGGAACATTCTTCATGCCACCACACTTGGCGATTACAGCACTGGATCCATTCTTCTTGGAGGGTCACAATATTCCTCTTCACAAGCAGGACATCCTATAATACCATCCTTTGAAGTTGATGCAACTAGACTGTTTGTCTTGGATATTATGGACTTAGGCCTACAAGAACCTAGTTTGAGTTTTTTTACTCTCTTTCCACCTTCACGAGTTTTTTTCTCTGTAGTTTAAAAGTTCCTGTTCTCCCGTTTGCTTTTACTTTTGTTCTAGTATTTCTCTGATGGGTGTGCTTGTAAGAATGCTTGAGCTTAGGTTTTTGCTATCTCTTTTTTTTACTTGGTTTTGCTTCAGGCAATGGTTTGCTTCAGGTAATCAAAAACACTAACAGGCTTCTTTGGTGGATCGGAATCAGCATTTGCCATGATGTCTGAGTTTTCTGGAGGGCTTAAATGTTGGTTTTCTACTACCAAGGACAGATGCCATAGATTCTTTGCACCATTCTACTCTTGAGAATTTCTTCTCATAGTGTCTTATCATATCTGAAATGTAATTATATACATGTAATAGTATATCATACATTATATGATGTTTATAGTTAACTAATACTTATTTAAACCAACACAACAGCTCCACCATCATAATCATAGTTAGTTTAATAAGTTCCGAAACACGGGGCAATATGACGAGTCGCCATCTTGCCCCGGACTGCCTTTTTAAAACACATTGTTCATTGCCATGAAGAAATGCGATTAAATGACATTTATTCATGGTAATAGGTACTATTAAACTATGTTATTGATAAATATTATAGAGAAATGAAATACCTTACCTGTATCTGCAGCAGAACTTACTTATAAGTGCATAAAAGATATAAAGTGGCAGGCGATTAGCAATCAAAGCTTCACAACTAACTCAAAAATGTTGATTTCAGCGTTTCTAAACTATTGTTTAACGAATGGCTGATAGAAGAACCAGTAGTATCCAGTTGATGCTGCTACCTAGTTGAAAACTGAAAAATTAAGACATTCCTTATCTTGCCCCGCTCTTCATCTTGCCCAGGTCTCCCGTTTATGTTTACTCCTATTTATGTAATCATAAAACTAACTTTCTTTAATAAATAAAAGTTTTTCAGTGGCTATAAGTTTTAGTTAAATCAAAACTAATCTATTTGCCCATAATACATGTAATTAAAAGTTAACATATAACATTTTTAATTGTTTTATTCATGATTCGAAATAATATAATGTTTTTAACTTTACATAAATAATTAGTATTTATGGCTTTTGCAACGACTAATTTTTTAAAAAAATCCAAACCTTAAACATATTTATTTGTGGTAATACTCAACGTTTCTATTAACCTATGGAATCTTTCTTAGTGACTAAAGAATATTAAACCACAGTATTAAATAAAAAAATATACAAATTTATATATTATAAAAACATTAGGAATAATAAAAACAAAAGTATTTAAATTATTATTAAAAAAATTTTTTACACTAATATTTTGTTATACATTTCAATGTGAAACATCAAATGAACAGAAGTAATGAAATGTCTTGCATGCTACAGCTTACACAAACTGTCAGAAAGTGAAGATAATTATGGTGTGTAACTAAAGCCAATAACGATTAGAAGCCTATAATTAACGCCGTTAATTATAGGCATCACCACATACAGACCTCTATAATCCGGTAGCGTACAAATTAGCAAAAACACTACGGTTGGTTGAGTTAACTAAACATAATATTAATATGAATATGTTCCCTGTTCACACTAAGTACTCTTTTTACGTTAACCAAGTTTCCTAGTTTTTTTCTGCAACAAACTATACAATACTTTAAACATTAGGTTAAAAAAATGACACTTAAAAAAAAAAACAGAAAAATGCAATTTTGTTACCATTGAAACCGTAAGAGTATTAGGGTATCATAACTATTAGGATGAGTCGAAAACATTAATATTGCAGAATTTTCTTATAAGAAAATGGTGGAACCGGTGCTTATTATATTAAGACCGAAAACATATAAATATCTTTCAACATCTTCCAGTCGCGCAACATACTGAAAGATTTCGAAATTTTAATATTAGTTGAAATATTTACAATATGGTTGGCTCTAGTTTTTGATGCTTGATGTATGGTTTAAATAACTCAAAATTATTTTAAATAAAATATCATTAAAGTTATATTTTCTTTTTTAATTCTACATTAGCCGTAATAATACGTATTTTTCATAGTGTCAGTTACTGTATCAATAAACATTTAGTATAATATCTGTCTAAATTTTAAGAAGTGTTATTAGTGAAATTTTAAATTCTAATAATTGCCAATAACAAATTATTATTGAACTAAGTTCAATCGTTATTAATTAATTAATTACAGTTTTGTATTTCCAGTCAAGTTAAAAAGGCTTACTAAATATTAGGCTTTATTAATCTTTATATAAATGTAGTAATTTTTAGCTTACACAATTTCTGTCAATTTCAAGACGTTTAAAAACTAAAAACTTAGGCCTTTATTTTACCTATTTTATAAATAAGTATAAAATGCTCACAGCCTTACATAATTTTCTCCAAATATTTTGTAATTTTTAAATTGTATTGAAACCAATATTGTTAATGTTGTAATGAAATTTAAATTAAAAATATGTGAACTAAAACAAATATTGTTAATAAATGATGGCCCTAGGTTTATAAGTATAATTTCAGGAGAATATTATATACAAAATCGTTTATGACTATAAATTATAAAATTTACAAAAAAAATACATTTGTATGGAATATATTGAGGGAAATAAAATTTAAAATATCGTCTGCCCTGTTTGTATTTAGTTGTTAAAAATATCAAAGTTTAAACTTTATCATATTCCCCATCAAAATATAAATTAACTACTGGCTCAAGGGAGGCACCTCGCAACCCAAGGGAAATATGGTAGTTTGATGCTCCGCTACTTATATTCCTGAATTATGCTTAAATAATTTGTATAACATATCACAATCTCCACTGTCTGTAAAGTTTATATGAGTGATATGAAATAGAACATTATCAAGCAGTACTTAGTTATAAGTATAACGTGGTTTAACACGGCCAATTACAGACCATACAATTTTAAACAACCTCTAATTAGTTAGAAAATATTGCTCCAAATTTAAATTACAAACTGAAACTTTTGTAGGAGATAATAATTGATGTATGGAGCTATCTATTAAGTAGCATAACAAAATATTCTTTAAAACACTAACGGGCATAAGTTACAGGAAATACTTTTATTACGCAATAAGTAATTTGTATATTACGTTTCTTCAACTTTAAATATCAATTCAAAGTTAGTGAATTGACATATTTTGCAATAATTCTCTTATCAATGACACTCCATGCATAAAAACGTAATTAAACAAAACTTATCTAATAAAAATTCTAACTGATTTACATTGTTTTTATTCAAATAACACCAATCAAAATTTTAAATTTTTAGGTTACAGTAATTGCGAAATATTGTATTTCAATTATATAGTTTTACTATCATTTATTCTCCGTTTTATTATAAATTATTTTAATTCTATATATCCCTTGGCTGGTAATTAGTTTATTTCTGTAAAATATTAAGAATCTAACAATCAAATATGTTTCCTCTACGAAAATATTTGTAGACAAATCATTATAGTTTTTACAGTTTTTTAAATAATTTTTTAAAATGCTGATTAGATTATTACATAGAAGTCTCTTTATCTAGCAAACATAAAATTGCTACAAGTTTCACAATTAATTCCATTATCTCTTTTTTATTCTTAGTCTCCATTATTGTAATGGTATTTTTAATCTGTTTTTCGTTTTGATCAAACTTTTACAAGCAATATTTGAACATTGAATTCAAAATAAATGATTGTTAATAAGTTTTTATATTCTGAAAAAAATCATGTTAGAAGTCGAAACGTAAGTAATATTTTAAAAGTAATTAGTGACTTTTTAAAAATGTGAGGTCTCTAATTGATAATGAACCAAATTAATAATAAGTGATAACGTTAAATCATAAAAATAATTGTAATAATTTTAGATATCTAGCTATAATAAAATAAATTGAAAATATTTATTACCAGTATATGAGTAGCGGGTGATTGTTTCCTAAATCACTATATATATAGAAGTGTAAGATGTAAAAATGTTGTAGCAAAAGTGAACAAAAAAGAAATAATAATAGTCTGGAATTGTAAATCAAGGGGAAGTTAAGAGCTGCGTAATCAGGGTCTTCAAAAACTAGAGCTTCTCAGCTTGAAAGGACGGTGTCAATTGTGATGTGTTGTTCAACTAGAAGATCGAAAGGGTGCCTCACACCCCATATATAAGCCTGAGGGTTGGATATAATACACCTCCCAATGGATTTATATGTACATAAATATACAATAAATACATGTACCCTTCTTCTTCCATCTTACATTGTTCAAGTCCTTTTGTATTCAATGTTGTAAAAGTCCGTAGGAGTGTAGAGTATTATACTGAATACTACATACTAACTGTGTGTACTGAATACTATAAGGCTTGTTGTGTACTGATTGTATAGTTTAAGATTTTATACTTATCTGGTGAGTTTTTAGCATCTTCTGCTACTTTTTTACTTTAATTTTACTTGTTATGAAATTGAGTTTCTTTCTGTGGAAAACTGATAAAATTTAAGGTTAATATTTCGTTATATAACGTTTATTAAAAATAAGTTGTAAAATATCCCTATTTCAACTATAATAAAAATTTAAGGTTAATATTTCGTTATATAACGTTTATTAAAAATAAGTTGTAAAATATCCCTATTTCAACTATAATAAAAAATTGATTGTGTGTTAATAACTTGGGTGAATCAATATATTACTTTATTTTCAGTAATTTTAAGTAACATCGTTTTCATATAATATCACTATATTTATAAATCCGAAAAGATTTCATAGGCATAACTACAACCAATAACTAGATATTTTATGACAAGTGGAAATATTTTTCATACCTGTGATGCATAAAGGACAAGTGAATGAAAAAAACATTTTAATAATTGATTGTAATTTAAACATATTTAGGGTACTTTTCTACATAAACAAATTGACTAGTTGCAAGTTGTTTATTTTTCCTTCGCTATTGGCCGTAGTGCTTCGACGTTGGTAATGCTATTCGAATTCTTACGTTGGTAAGAAGCTTTGAGAATATGTCGGTATACACAGATTTCTAATGCGTATAGTCATTTCGTTGATGATTGCCTCCTCAACGCACATACAAACAGAAAATATCTGACGATCGTTGAGTCTTACTTTCTACGAAAGAGATTAGCAAATTAGTTTGATTACATTTCTCATATTATTCAAGAGTGCTCTGGTATTTCAATTTACATGTATAAGTCCATGGTATACGTATGAACCCAAGGTACACATATGAGGCCAGGGTACACGTATTAGTCCAAGGTCAACGAGTGAGTTCAAGGTACATGTATGAATCCAAGGTACAAGTGTGAGTCCAAGGTACATGTGTAGTTCAAAGGTCCACGTGTGAGTCCAAGGCACACGAGTTAGTCCAAGGTACATGTATGAGACCAAGATTCACTTGTCAGTCCAAAGTACGCATATGAGTCCAAGGTACACGTATGAGCCCAAGGTACACATGTGAGGCCAGGGTACGCGTATTATTCCAAGGTCCACGAGTGAGTTTAAGGTACATGTATGAATCCAAGGTACACGTGTGAGTCCAAGGCCCACGAGGCACACGAGTTAGTCCAAGGTACACGTATGAGACCAAGGTTCACTTGTGAGTCCAAGGTACACGTATGAGCCCAAGGTACACATGTGAGGCCATGGTACACGTATTAGTCCAAGGTCCACGAGTGAGTTCAAGGTACATGTATGAATCCAAGGTACAAGTGTAAGTCCAAGGCACACGAGTTAGTCCAAGGTACATGTAAGAGACGAAGGTTCACTTGTGCGTCCAAGGTAAACGAGCGAGTCCAAGGTACACGTATGAGTCCAGGGTACACTTGTGAGTCCAAGGTACACGTATGAGTCCATAGTTCACTTGTAGGTCCAAGGTACACGTATAAGTCCAAAACTTAATTAGTTACTTACTATAAACTGTCTGACAGTTTGCTGGGTTTTTTTTACCAGCATCCAATTAGTTTGGTTTAGTTTCTGTTCCCACTCCTCACTAGTTCTTTAAACTCTTGGTAAGCGTTGTCCTTCTTGCGACTTTTTTCTATTCAAAGTAACATTATATAGCGGCATCTCGTACTTGTATTGCTAAAGTTGTTGTAGATTTGTGTAAGTATGTTAAAGACAGGCGTTTTCATTAATAAGAGCAATGTAGTATGATACGCGGAGGTTTGTAGTGTGCGCTGAGAAGTCTGCTCTTCCATTGGTTCCATTATGGCTGAGGTCAGGTCGTCCTTGATAATGCCAGAGTTTTTATGCAAGCCAAAATATTTATTGATTGGAATTTTTATCTATGACCCGACCTACAGTCTCCTCCTTATGTTACTTGCTAGTTTACTCTCATCTGAAAAGATAAATTCGAAAACAAACGAGGGGCTTCAAGAGCACGATAAGACTCATTTAAATAAAATTCCAGCAACTTTCTATGTAGAGGTTGGTTTGAGCCTTCCACCTACTTTCCATGGTAAAAATGCTGTAGTCGTCTAGCCAATTATACTGGGAACATACTTATGGGATTTTGTCCATGAATAAAATTAAAACTTGTTTTTTTAAATAAATAAATTAACCGTTAGCCAAACCTGTAACTTAAGTAAATTTAGAAAACGTGTAGGCGCATTTCTAACTCATTTAGCGACGATCCAAGTGATTGAAACATCGTTCTCAAAGATTCATAGAGACACCTAGTAAAATAACTTAATGAGATAGAAAACGTTTTGTCTCAGTAGGTTTTCATAAATCTAATTAATTTATAAGCTCTGCAAGATTTTAGTTTGTTTATTCAAAATATAAAATTTACTATGAGTCTAATATTTTTTATAGCATCAAAATAATATCCTCAATTGATTTATAATTAATTACTAATTTACAGGCGATATTTACCTACTTTTAAAAAAACAACCCTTGTACTAAACATAACAATGGCGACCACTTAGGCATTAGCGCTTTTATTATTCTATACCATTATATTTATTATACCCCATAAAGAGCATCAAACGCAATAAAACAAATGTTGGTACTTTATTTCACTGTGAATCTGTTACGCTTCATGTAGTGGCCTTTTATTTTTAAACAAATCACGCAAATTCTCTCTAAATTTATACTCGCATTTACCCCGTAGGAGGGATATTGTTAAAACAAAGAAGGGTGAATATGTAACAAGGGCGGCACGTGACAATACCGGCAACATCTGACTCCGACTGCATTGCATATGCAAGGGAAAACAGTTTGTAGGAAATCCAGAACTGAATACACCCACACTCCGAATTATTGAGATCCATTGTAGTTATAATTGCTCTATTATGCTTGTAACTAAGTAAAATCTCTCGTGGTGTCTCGGAATGGTTACAGGGATGGCGAGGGAAACATGTCGGTCATAAAAATAACGATCGTATTATTTGGTATTTTAATTTTTAAAATATTTCGATAACTTTTATTAAAAAAAATTGATTTAAATAATATAAATCAGAAGCAGTCGTTAATACTTGTGTTGGCTATATTCATGCTTCGGGAATCAATAGAGATTTGTTTTTTTGCTATTCTTTTAAATGTGTTTGTACTTGTTAAAACATTGCGTTTGTTATCTTATGTGATTGATGTTTTCTCCTTTTCCTTATATTTAGTCATGTAGTTCAGTCTCCAGTAAGCTTCCATTCCTCATTATGTGTCAATCACTTAGACCTTCCTCATTAAATCTCTTACTAGTGTTTGTCTACCTTGAATAGTTGGTAATTAAATTTCACTAATTTGTAGTTTGTTAGTATTGTTTTAGTAAAATATTATGACTATTTATTGTACACATTTTCTTGAATACTCTTTTACCAGTATTATATATATATATATATATATATATATATATATATATATGTGTGTGTGTGTGTGTGTGTGTGTGTGTGTGTGTGTGTGTGTGTGTGTGTGTGTGTGTGTGTTTGTGTGTGTGTGCGTGCGTTTTCGTATGCTTGCACATGCTGTGTATGTGTGTGTGTGTGTGTGTGTGTGCCTGTGTGTTGCGTGCGTGTTCGTATGCTTGCACATGCTGTGTGTGTGTGTGTGTGTGTGTGTGTGTGTGTGTGTGTGGTTGTGTGTGTGTGTGTGTGTGTGCGTGTGTGTTCGTGCGTGTTCGTATGCTTGCACATGCTGTGTATGTGTGTGTGTGTGTGTGTGTGTGTGTGTGTGTTGCGTGCGTGTTCGTATGCTTGAACATGCTGTGTGTGTGTGTGTGTGTGTGTGGTTGTGTGTGTGTGTGTTGCGTGCGCTTTCGTATGCTTGCACATGCTGTGTATGTGTGTGTGCGTGTGTGTGTGTGTGTGTGCGTGTGTGTGTGCGTGTGTGTTGCGTGCGTGTTGCGTGCGTGTTCGTATGCTTGCACATGCTGTGTGTGTGTGTGTGGTTGTGTGTGTGTGTGTGTGTTATATTATATGATATAAATAAATAAATAAATATATATATATATATATATATATATATATATATATATATATATGACTATATGATATATGTATTATATGATATATTTTTCAAAAGATGAAGGCATTGTATATTAGAAATTATAGCTTTTTGTAAAATTTAGTAAGATTTTAATTTTAAAAAATTAAAACTAAAAAAAACGACTTACTCTTTATCCTTGATTTAAAAGTTTGCTCAAATCTTAAAATTTCACTGACGTATTTTCGAATTAGTTCTTTTATGGATCTATCATCTCCTTGATCGTCATGAGCTAACTTTACCTGGAACGGTCTTCCTCTAGATAAACGCCGATCTTATTCACTGATAACAGTTTCAAAGTCCTAGAATATACTGTTTAATTATAACATTAATTAGTTTTATCGATCACGTAAATCCAAGCAGAAAACCAAAGTTGTAAACTTGATATTACAACATAGGCCTACGTTAAAATACGTTAAAGTAAAAACTGCTCTTCGGTTTTTGTCTTGAGTAACTAACATTAGATTTATCCCGCTTCTAAGTACTGTACCTCAAAGACTTTTAGCTGTACGATTAAAGGCAAAATAGTTTAACAGATAATAATATGACACTATATTTATCAATTAATATATTCTACGAACAATTTTCCAGCTGGGATTAAAAGGTAAAGCGGAAATAATGCCCATAAATAATTAAAATATTTTAACTTATAGCTGATCTGTAATGACTTCAAATACTACGAAATGCTAATCTTTTTGAACATCATATTTATATTAATCAGAGACACGTGAAATAGTTAACGTATTTCGGTAGAGCAAATTCCTAAAAATAAATATTAATAATAACTCCAGA
This sequence comes from Prosapia bicincta, assembly GCA_036971475.1. Lineage (NCBI taxonomy): Eukaryota > Metazoa > Arthropoda > Insecta > Hemiptera > Cercopidae > Prosapia > Prosapia bicincta. The sequence continues at coordinate 5,445,268 of JBAIZL010000002.1, forward strand.
CCTAATATCGGGGTGTTACATAACTGATATTAAGCTAACTGGCTAATACCCAGTTTACTGGTTCATTAATAAAGACTAAACTAGGATATTTGAATAATATTTATCTTAAGCTTGTACAAATAACATTTCTTTAAATATTTACTGTATGAAAACAATAGCATAGTAAAATAGATAATATTGTCTACTTTGGTAACAATCCATATTCTGCTTCTGAATGTCTCAGCCATCATGCGGTCGTTATCCTAACTGGTTACATTGACGTATCGCTGACTGGATTCCCTGGATTTACATTGGGTGTATTATCTGGTGTCAGTGTATTTCCTTCTTGATCCCAGATGACCTCCAGTCCCTAACCACGATGCATACTCAAACAAAAGTTTACTCATCAGTTATGAGCAGAGTATATCTTTGAAATAATCATAAAAACTAATTCGCTCTCCCCTTACCATCTTTTACAGACCTTATTATCTGTGTCCAAACTATGAAAATAAAGAAAATGTAATCAGGTAATTCGACTCGAAATTTT
>JBAIZL010000002.1:5450793-5483293 GCA_036971475.1 Prosapia bicincta
TGTATATCAGGAGTTCTATCCTTCTTATAGTTATACGGCCAATTCGAGATAAACTTTCAAAGTTTTGAACGATTGTAACGATCTGCCATTTGTTTGAATTTAAAAAGTTCAGTTATTTAAAAGTTCTATCTACTTTAACGAGTTTCTTGCCTAGAGTGACATTACCAGATGTTAACTTTCAAACATTCTTATTTACTGAAATAGTTGAACTTCTGAAGATTATAATACACTCTTACGTCCGTAGCTACTGGTTAATAATGCCAAGGACACATTACATTCGTTGAGCTCTTATGACGGATTTTGCTGTAAAATATCTAACTAAACTAGTTTTACAATATGTCCTAATGGGCCGATGATTTCGATGTAATGTATATACATAACGTTCGAAATTATACGTTATTTGTATGTAAATTAAAGTTAAATTATAAATATATATATAATTTTAGTTTATTCATAAAATACTATAAATTGGTTTATCAATGATGAAAATAGATCGTTAGGTAGCTCTGAAAACTTTAAATATCTTAGGAGTAAATTTATATTTTTAAATTATGTGTATAAAGTAAAATTTATTGGCATATTCGTATAAAAGTGTGTTAATACAAGTGTTTTGTGATTTTAAGCCATTCGTTTACCTGGAGATCTCTTTGACTGAAATGGGAATCCAGAAACATATGATGATAGTAGTCTATTGGTGAACAGACAGTAGTTATAAGCAAAGACTAAGTGGATTGATAGCTGGAAAATATCTATTTTACAATATATTATGCTTAAATACATTTAGTAAACACCAGTAGTGACATAACATAGGACAAGGCTAAATATAAAACCTTCTAGTCTTAGACGTTACTGTGGCTTTTGAATATATTTAAAGTCGCCAATATCATTAATAGACTGACATTATGATTATATTCTCTTAAAATATCAATAATAGTACATAGAATCCATAAAAATGAGTTTGTCATGTCACGAGAAATATTCATTCGTACGTTTGTTAACCAATTAATAACCACATTTAGTAACGCTCTAGACATAATGCTGTCGAACGCACTTTGTATTATTAATGCGATTGTGTGTTTCATTAGGCATTGTAGATTTTTATACCATATACAAGGCAGAGTTTGTTCGTAGTAGTAATCTCGGGTGGATAATCTGACTAAAGTAGGATACAATATTAAAAAGATCGTTGGTGATGAAGTGGCAGCTGGCGTATGCCACCTTGCGGTGGACAGCGGTAGAAGGTGGTGGAATCTAGTTATTTATTTATAAGCCTCGCATAAGATAGATATATATTATATGCCATTATAAATATATTATTTATGTCTCCTATAGTGGTTTTTTATGATTGTCTCTGTATACATACACATATTTGAATATCACTTAACATTAAATACTAATGTATGGAGGTAATGCAAAGTGTTTAAGATATTTTAAGGAGAAAATAATAGCTATTTTATTATTTTAATTAAAATGTAGTTATACTGTTATATTTTAAATATTTTTAAAATGAAACTAACGTTAAATGTAATAAAAGACAATTAAAAATAACACTAACTTTGACTGATAATCTTTTTTTATTTTAAGTCCATCAATCAAAAGGTCTAATAATGTCATAGTGGAATATAATAAATATAACAAAGGGACATAAAATCTTCTGGTACAGGACATAGCGTTAATAATGTTGCATCTCGTTAGGAGCGTTGTGTGTCTGAAATATTCCTATTTTCTGTAGGGCTATAGAGAGAGATATCAACCCATTACAACCCCTTGTAAGAAGTAACGTAAGATAAGGAAGGGCAGATAGGGATAAGTACAGTTAAGAAAAGGTCATGATTATTCCCTACAGTGGGTAATAAAGGGAAATTATGGATCTCATGAGTTTATCGAATTTATACCTAATTCCAACCGGGATGAGAGGAGATGACTACCTCCTTCCCTGTACTTCATTTCCTTCTTTATCCCCTGAAAATTTACTTAAAGCGGTCTTCTAATAGAAGTTTGATCGTGACGTCACATAAATTAATACCTGTTTTACCCTAGTGAAGGTCAGGGTTACTGCCCTTCTCTTTTATCACCAATCGCCAAACGTCAGCAGCCATACTTATCCATTTTTAGTTACTAGTTACTTGTTATCTTTAAAAATGTCCAAAGATAAAAAACAACAATCAATATATCTATAAAATATCAAAAATGAAGCAACTGCAAGAACGTGTGATGCGAGATAGGAAGAACCGGGATTAAGATGTACGCCTATGCCATTTGCAAGAAGCATATCAAAGTTATTGTTGTGATTATACGATGAACCTATATGTTGGCGAAAATCAGAATAATTAACAGTAAAAATACATAAATGTACTTACAAAAGACTATAACTGGCAATTATTATTCTGTTTGAGGTAGGTAAATAGCAGAAAAACGATGACGTAACAGATAAGGAAAAATAACTTGCAACGCCGAAAATGACCGACGCAAGAAATATGGTAATAGTACAGAATATGTAACTAGGCCAAAGAGCCTAATATTGAAATTATTTTAAATGAATGATATAAAAAATGGTAAATATAGGAAAAAGAAATGTAAATAGACTTACTTAAGACTAAATTAGACAAACTGTGAGTGTTAAAATATATTATAAACTGTTTAAATTAAACAGTAAAAGTGTAGTTGGCGGAACTAAGTCAAAGTGCCTAATATTAATTACAATTGGATTAAATAAACTACAGAGTAGTAAATAATAGACTAAGAAAGAGTAGGTAAAGTAATTTAGATAAATTTAATTTAGATAATTTAATTAACTTAAAAGGGGTTAGCCTAAATAAAGGTGTCAATAGGACGGTATTAGCAAACTATTAGGTATAAGAAACTACAACTCAACGGGCGCCTCAAACGATCGCCCTAATGATATTATTCTACCATTAAATGTTTTAAAATGAAGTTTGTTGTTTTATTATATTAATAATAATTTGTGGGTTTCACTAACAGGTTTGGGACAGAAAGGGAATAGAAAGTATCAAGTGGAATAAGGAAAATTACTAATGTGTCTAAGTAGATAGAAACAGTTATTTATTCAACGTATAATTTGTTCTTTTATTAATTATTGTAGGTAACACATATTCATTAAAATTCGTTCCAATTATTAGATAGACTAAAAGGTGAACTATTTATTTGTGTATAACTAGGTCAGTAAGAAATAGTGCACCCACTGAAGAACTGAGAGTGTTATATCGATACTTGATCTGAATATTGCACGCAGTAATTGCACTTTCTTTGAGAAGTTTAATAAGCAATTATTATATACTTCTTATAGGGGGTTTAACTTTTTCTACAAAAGCATACTACGTAGTTAGGCTTTGTGAGTATGTGCGGGTAATTGTTCTCACACGCAAACAGAAACACAAACACACACACACAAACACACACATGTGCGCACCCTCACCCACTCACACACTCACACTCACAGATGTACAGCCCTATATATATATATATAAGTGTTTCAAGTTCGTGCACATTTTTCTGTTTGTATGTGTTTTAAGTGATTACAGATATAAGGTCCAAACTCGTATGACATAGACATAAAAAACATTTAAATATGATGCGTGACCTACGTATCTGGATTTATAGATACATTTCTACATCGCACGATTGAAATACAACAGAAAATGTTTCCGATCAAAGACTAAACTATTGTAACTCTTCCAATTTAGGCAACCTATGATTATATTTTCAAAAAGTGGTTTTGAGAATAAAGCTATTCGATATTAGTTATTAGAGGGTTGAAAGTGTAAAATATTCCTTAATTGCAACTTAGTGTACGTCCTTTTATTACACACGGTAAATTGTGAATATAAGACTGCAGACGGTTGTATGTGTTTTACAGTCCTTTTAGCTAAACCATTTCTATGGTCTGGTTTATTATTTTAAAATAGGAAATTCGAGAAAAACGCAGGTGAAAAAGCAATATTCACGGGTAAAATAAAACCACCTAGTATAAAGAGTTGAGAATTCAGTGAAAATTAAAAAAAAACATAGCGAGGAAGAATGACATAAAGAAGGTACGAGTTACTGCAGAACAATATAAAAAAATATAAACAATGTATAAAACAATGATTCTGTCACAAATCAAATATTGTCAGACGTACTTGTTATCACAAGCGGACAAAATATAAATCTTGGAGTTTGTAAATATACTTGATCACTTTTGGTATAGGACTGAAGTCCTATATTATTATGTTGAATGCAAAAACTTTTAATTGTTTCTCTTCACTTTACATGTTATGTTTCGTATTATGCGAAGTGTATTAACAGACATACGCCGCTACTTAATCGTTACATTAGAACTCTTCATGACTAGCATAACTATCATGCTTCTTTTTATATTTCCGTTGATCTAATGTTTGTAAAAGAAAACATTTAGTGACATAATATCAAAATACAGGTAAGTAATTCGCCGATGTATTAATAGTTTTAATGGACAATCTCCAAAACAAAATAACTCACTTTGTTTCATATTCAGTAATGTGATTAGATCACCGTAAACAACACGAAGGGGCAAAATGGTAGCTGTCACGCTCTTTCCCTTGCGTGTGAACTGCACGCGTTTACCTAAAGATTACCCTAAACTACGTGGCTACCTGGATTAGAAGATATGACAGGTTTGGGCGGCTTATATTTTCTAGTAATGAACGATGTTTCTATAAACTAAAAGGTCCAGTTATGTTTTTAATATAATCTTGAATTTGGAAAACCTTAAACTATATGTTAAATTTACTACCCACTAGGGACCACGCCAGACTAATTACATTTTATTTCGGTAGTTCGTAAAATTAAAATTCGACCCGATTAAAAACATTTGAGGAACAGTGACTGAAAAATCTTTCAATTCATTCTATTATCTCACATTCTCTTAATATATATCTTTTACAATCGTTAAGGAAATAACTTTTTTATTAATCTAAATACATTTATTTTAACCTATATATAATGAAAATTTATGTTAATAAAGTTTTTTCAAGTATTTACTCAATAATTAAGTTATAAAAATTTAGGGGCTATTGGAATTCGAACTATGAATCTTCTACTTCAAAGTCTAGCGCGCATTGGCACTGCGACAACTTTCCAGTACCAAGATATTAATTTCTCAAAGTCGTAAATGAATTTCTTTCTTCATCTCGTTGTCTTTGAAACTTCTATTGTACAACCTTAAACTGTTGTCATGGCTACCACGAAATATCATAAATAGTGCCGAAAGATTGAAAATGAATGAAAAGAATAAAATAAACAAATTGGAAATAAGCAAACAATTATAGCATTATTCTTTCTTGATCTCAGTAGGAATTTACCTTTTTAAAAAAATTCGATATAATTTGTTTATATGAAAAATAACTAAATTATTAGATACATTTGGCACTGCAAGTGAATAACTGACCTGAGTTATGAATAAAAAGAATGGTGCTTACAATTATAAACTTATTAACTAGACATCGTCATCGTACAAATACCATCCTAATTAGCAAAGGATTAAATAAATTATAGAATTTGTCAAAAGGCTGTGATATTGTATATAATGTAACTAAATATAATATCATGTACGTTATATAACTAGTAAGAAAACGAAATGCTTTAGGTGTAATTAACCCTAATACTAATAACTATACTTCACAAATTATATTCACTTGACGAAAAACAGTTTAGTTTTGTAATGATTTCAAAAATTAATATTTAATACGTTTTTGTAATTAATTAGTACTTAACATGAAAAACAGTTTTTTAAACAGTTCATAACTAAATACAGTGGAACCAGTCAAATCCGAACTAATTGGGTCTATAGCCTGATCGGATTTCGAAAAGTTCGGATTTACAGAAAAGTTCGGATTTGCTGAAAAAGTTCGGATTTCGGATTTGCTGTGTATTTTGCATTTGAAAAAAAATTTTTAATTAACGAACATTATTGGAGCATTTATTACATATTCCTGTATTAAAAATTGAACAGTTTTGCAGTACTACAAGTGAAAAGTCTTTGGAGCAACGCCATCAGGCGAAAGTTTCTGTGAATGAAAAATGAACGAGGCTGTATTTTTACGGTTTATACAAGAGAGACAGAAAGGAGTTCCTATTAGTGGCCCATTAATACAATAAAAGACATTACAGTGAAACAAATTAATGAAAACTTAATTAATAGAAACTAATTGTTTAAGTGATTAATAAAATTAATGAACAGTGATTTGGAATTTACTGCTAGAAATGGATGGTTGGATAGATGAAGAGAAGGCACGGAACTAAACAACTAACGGTCAGCGGGGGGAAGTTATCAGCTGATAATCTTGCTGCAATAGGATATTTAGACGAATTCACAGATTTGATTTCGTCTGAAAATTACTCACCCCAGCAAGTGTAAGCCTATAATGCGGACGAGACTAGATTGAATTTTAAAGCCCTTCCCACTAAAAGTCTTGCTTCTAAGGAGGAATCTTCGGCGCCAGGCTTTAAAACTAGAAAACAGCGTCTCACAATTTTAGCTTACAATAACGCCGAGGGATCAAATACGTAAGCTACCATTAATGGTGGTTGAAAAATCCACCAAGCCACGAGCCCTAAAAATATGTACTTGCATCCGATCCCTGCTCAACATAGAAAACCGTGTAAGGCGTGTATAACTGGTAATATTTTCAAGGAGTGGTTCAAAAATGAAATTTTTCATATAGTAACAAAAATTAATGAAGAAAATGGAACTACCACCAAGAGCTCTACTTTTGATAGACAATGCTCCTTCACATCCTTCAGATATGCAGTCGGTATGTAAAGACATAAAAGCAATTTTATGCATGCTCTGCACTCTGATTAGGTATTTGTTGAGTGTTTACCTCTGAAACCTCTAAAGCCTTGGCCCCAATAGTTGGTTGTAAATCTATCTTTGTCGATCCGTTTGATCTGGAATTTTTCAAACGCCATTTTTAACGTGTTTAACATACTTATCGGGTTTGTGACTTTAGCCTTTGCAAATGTATTCCTGTCAGGGCCGGCCTTAGTTTGTGTGGATCACAGTGCAATCGACCACTGGTGGTCATTAAATATAGTACACTCCTTGCACACGGTTCCATCAACTATAATTAGGACTAAATACCATGTAAACGTACAATTGAGAAAGATTTTAATACTAAAATAATAAGTACCCTTAGACAGTGGAAATATAAAGTTCTGAACAACTAATATTATATTTTCTAAATTTACAAACTACTCTACACTGTACACAAAGGTTACTGAGAATGTTTTGACTGGTATTAAATTGTTTTATTTACAATTTTGTTTCCTTTTTTCAGGGCAAAGTCATTGATACAAAACATTTTTTTACATATTGCTTGTAAGGAACATCATGTTAAATTGACAGCATGTCAAGACATCTCAGGCGTTTTTGTAAGATTTTACTTTTCAAATAGGGTACGTCATGTTCACTTACAACCAGGAAAAACTTCTTTCAGCGAAAGCCAAATTTAATAAATTTAAATTGAAGTTAATACATTTTTCTATGTATCAAATTGATTGAGAAATGGATTTACAATTTATTTTAAGCACTTTAATATATAAACAATATTGTCTTGTGAGTGAAGGTTATAAAGAAAAATAAATAGACTAACAAATATAATAACTTTATTATCAGACGCGTTTCAATGACAACATGTAATCATCTTCAGTGATGCTCCACAATTGAAACTTAAATGAAAAATCTCACTTTATATTGGTGTTTTGGTTTCACTCAGTACCATTCTTCTGAAAAACTCTCTACGACTTCGACTGTCATAAAGTGTTGTTGGCATTTATATACGTAGCGCACTATGTAAGATGCGTACCTACTCCCCTTTACCCCATAAAGGTAAAAAAAAAAAAATACATTTAAGGTTGTAAAATAAACCAAATAATAAAAAAAATATACTTTTTCAAAATAATTTACTTCGCTTTCTGTCAGTGATATACTTTTTCTCATAATTCCATTCTTTAGCCTCGAATATATAAAAAAATGTATTTTTAAATAATCCTTATATAAAGATCCGGATTATTTACATCAAAATAGCTATTTAAAAAATGAAAATTTTTGATAGGCCAAATCACGATTTACTATTGTAAAAATAAAATTGTAGGTTCTCAGAAAAGATTTTGAAATTCCTCTGTCTTAAAGATATCAGTTTTTTTTTTCTTTTGGTGCAGGGTCCAGTGCGGGTGCACCAGTGGGCCTGGGTAGTGGGTGAAAGTTTCCTGGTTTACAATGATTTATGATCGGCCTTTTTCCAAGTGCCAGGCCGCAAAATAGTTGTTATGCTTCAAATATTTTATTTATGACAATTACAATAAATTTTAAATACGTACACATAATTATTGGTAATGATTTTTTTGAAAACAATCCTTTTTGAATGTGGAAAGCTTATCATAGACGTGATAATCACGATATTATATTGTAATATTAGTAGGAATGGGTAAATATCTCGTAGTACAGGCAGTCGGCAGAATGGGTTGGTTTTTTTAAAATGCGTCAAAATCTTTTTTTTATTATTTAATTGTAGATCCATAAGATGAAAAAATTGAGTTTGTTGTTTGGCTCATTCTGAACGGCAACATCACCAACTAGTGGGAGCGAGTAAACAATTTGTGGAAAATACAGGACGATTGTTTTTTTATTTTGTACCTTACAGTACTCAAAGGTAGCTTACATATAATACTGAATGTTTTCTATTTTAAGGATAGTTGACAATTTTAATGGTTATTAGAAACAGATTTATATATTTCAATATAATTTTATGTTTTAGAAGTAGACTTTTCAGTTAGAATTACTGATATTAAATTATATAGAAAAATTATTGCGCTATATAAAAAAGTAAGCTTTATATTTTGCAGTTGTTTAGAAATTGATTCGTTTAAGTTATCGCCTAGAGTTGTTATTAAGTTTGCATGCATAGAAAACAATAATTCCCAATTACAATTTTGAAGAAAATAGGTTATGTAATAATTAAGCATTAAATTTTCTATAATTATCCATTTTTAAAGTTTTTGTTTACTTTAATGCTTTTAAGCTAATACTAGATATTGATGATGGTGAAGATCATGCATTTTTTATTTTTAAGTACAAGCATTTTTCTTTAAACCCGGGTCACGGCTTTAGATCCTTCCAAGCTCTTGTGGCATTAAAACAAGTGGGAGTGTGGTGCTACCTATGACGCAATACTAGAACTAATTGAATGTCACTTTTTTACGGTTAAAAACAATATTTGTGTAACTTATTTCATAAGGAATTGCAAATTATAAAAATGTTTGTAAAATACAAAGTTGAGAAACTTCACATTTATAACTATTTACTGAAAAATATAGTAGGCTTATATTCCAGTCGGGGTTATTAGTTTTGGTCGCTATAACACTATAACCTACTCTATTCTTTATAAGTATATAGTTTTTTATAGCTTAGATAAAATTGTTATATTTTTGTCTTTAAATTTTGAATAAAGATTCAATGAAATATAAATTTAATTACGCGTGGTCGCTATAACACTACAACCTACTCTATTCTTTATAAGTATATAGTTTTTTATAGCTTAGATAAAATTGTTATATTTTTGTCTTTAAATTTTGAATAAAGATTCAATGAAATATAAATTTAATTACGCGTGGTCGCTATAACACTACAACCTACTCTATTCTTTATAAGTATATAGTTTTTTATAGCTTAGATAAAATTGTTATAATTTGTCTTTAAATTTTGAATAAAGATTCAATGAAATATAAATTTAATTACGCGTGGTCGCTATAACACTACAACCTACTCTATTCTTTATAAGTATATAGTTTTTTATAGCTTAGATAAAATTGTTATATTTTTGTCTTTAAATTTTGAATAAAGATTCAATGAAATATAAATTTAATTACGCGTGGTCGCTATAACACTACAACCTACTCTATTCTTTATAAGTATATAGTTTTTTATAGCTTAGATAAAATTGTTATATTTTTGTCTTTAAATTTTGAATAAAGATTCAATGAAATATAAATTTAATTACGCGTGGTCGCTATAACACTACAACCTACTCTATTCTTTATAAGTATATAGTTTTTTATAGCTTAGATAAAATTGTTATATTTTTGTCTTTAAATTTTGAATAAAGATTCAATGAAATATAAATTTAATTACGCGTGGTCGCTATAACACTACAACCTACTCTATTCTTTATAAGTATATAGTTTTTTATAGCTTAGATAAAATTGTTATATTTTTGTCTTTAAATTTTGAATAAAGATTCAATGAAATATAAATTTAATTACGCGTGGTCGCTATAACACTACAACCTACTCTATTCTTTATAAGTATATAGTTTTTTATAGCTTAGATAAAATTGTTATATTTTTGTCTTTAAATTTTGAATAAAGATTCAATGAAATATAAATTTAATTATGCGTGGTCGCTATAACACTACAACCTACTCTATTCTTTATAAGTATATAGTTTTTTATAGCTTAGATAAAATTGTTATATTTTTGTCTTTAAATTTTGAATAAAGATTCAATGAAATATAAATTTAATTACGCGTGGTCGCTATAACACTACAACCTACTCTATTCTTTATAAGTATATAGTTTTTTATAGCTTAGATAAAATTGTTATATTTTTGTCTTTAAATTTTGAATAAAGATTCAATGAAATATAAATTTAATTACGCGTGGTCGCTATAACACTACAACCTACTCTATTCTTTATAAGTATATAGTTTTTTATAGCTTAGATAAAATTTTTATATTTTTGTCTTTAAATTTTGAATAAAGATTCAATGAAATATAAATTTAATTACGCGTGGTCGCTATAACACTACAACCTACTCTATTCTTTATAAGTATATAGTTTTTTATAGCTTAGATAAAATTTTTATATTTTTGTCTTTAAATTTTGAATAAAGATTCAATGAAATATAAATTTAATTACGCGTGGTCGCTATAACACTACAACCTACTCTATTCTTTATAAGTATATAGTTTTTTATAGCTTAGATAAAATTTTTATATTTTTGTCTTTAAATTTTGAATAAAGATTCAATGAAATATAAATTTAATTACGCGTGGTCGCTATAACACTACAACCTACTCTATTCTTTATAAGTATATAGTTTTTTATAGCTTAGATAAAATTGTTATATTTTTGTCTTTAAATTTTGAATAAAGATTCAATGAAATATAAATTTAATTACGCGTGGTCGCTATAACACTACAACCTACTCTATTCTTTATAAGTATATAGTTTTTTATAGCTTAGATAAAATTGTTATATTTTTGTCTTTAAATTTTGAATAAAGATTCAATGAAATATAAATTTAATTACGCGTCGTTATATGATTTATTAATTGCTTTTCTTCTCATAATTAGTTGAAAATAAATTATACTTTTGAAAAACATTGATTAATACTAAAAACGTTTTTAGTAAACTTTTGTTAGTATCTTTTAATGTTTAACACCAAAACACAACAGATATTAATAATGTTAGTTGATAGCTTTATTTGATTCAGTTAAATACTACTTTTGGTAATTTAAAATTATTTACAGGTAAACGTAATTTTAAACCAGAGCCTTTGGTAGTTAAAACATTACTCAGTTTTCTTGTCAGTACAGTGCTTTACTGACTTCTAGAGTTAAATCTGTTTAAATTATTGGAATTAAAATAAATGAGGGTTGTTTGTTACTGTAAAAAAGAAATATATTTGACGGTACAGATTTGACTAACAGTAAGCAAAGAAAAAAATCATTAAAATCATTTTTTCAAAGTATGTTCATAGTCAATAAGTATAAATACAGAATAAATATCACATTTCATTGTTCTGACGACGAGAAAAAGGAGATAATTAGTTTTATACGTTTGTCAAAAAACAATAACTACACAATGCATAGCTTTAAAATATTTTATTAGGTCGAAAATCATTGTAGCCATAGAATTTTTCAGTTACGTATTGGACGGTTTTAGATTAGACGAGCTGTCAAATCGATTCCACTACAACATAAACCCTTACATTTTAGCTCTGATTTAAGAGAACAGCTATACTTGTGAAGTTTTAATGAGTGTAAAATAACTATAAATTTGTGTAAATAGTGTAAAATGTAAATTTTGTAAACGTAAGAATACTATATATAGCATTATCAGTCCTGATGTAGTTATTCGATTTCTCAATAGGCCGCTCTAGTGGTCTCGTTTAAACTGAAAGTTACTTTTCACTGGGGGAACCAGGTCAAATATCTGGGAGTCATACTCGACAGAGGCCTGACTTGGGACCCTCACATTACCAACACGTTAAAAAAAGCAACAATTACATTAACACAACTATATCCTATGCTTAACAGAACAAGCCCACTTTCACTACCGGCGGCCACTACTATATACGTATCTATGTTGCGCAGCATACTCACTTACGCATCACCAGTCTGAGGCCATGCAGGTAACACACGCACACGCAGACTACAGTTATTCCAAAACAAGGTTTTGCGAATAATCACGAAGGCACCTAGATGTACAAGATCAACACTGCTTCACACTGACTTAAAAGTGCCTTTCATCAAACAACACCTCCGACACTTAACAACAAAGTTCTACAAACAGGCTCACGCACATACAACATCAACACTCATTTCCTCACTGGGTAGATATGACACACACAGACGGCCGCTGTCCTACTGACCGCTTAGCTCACACCATACCACCAAAATAAAATATACATACTAATAAATTCTGCTTCACAGTTATGTTCCAGGTGACGCAGGGGCACATCTCCAGGGCCGCAGCTTAGCCCCAACGGAAGTACTAAGTTTCGAGCAGGCAGCAGAAGAAGAGGTGCATGCCATTCCTGCCATAGACTCACTAACAAGGTATTTGCAAGGTAATACCTCTCACTATTTCTTAGCATAAGGTGATCCAAGCCCCCAGGGTTCCTGCATGATCTGTCGCGGGATTTTTCCTGGCAGGGTTTCTTTCTTGCCAGGTTTTTTCATCCCGCTCTTAGCGCGACACTTACCGTACTGTTTCATTTCACTATCTCCTGATTCTCCATGGAAAGAGCTTATGAGCTTGGTACATGGGCAATCAATCCCGTTTCCTTCATTCGCGGTAGGAATACTAACCGCATGCGCATGGGAGACGGAGGTAGCTCGCTAGAGGTTGGCTGCCACGAAGGCTGGGCGGGTTTCGGGGGCTCAGACCGGGGTAAAAAAATAGAAAAAAAACTTCCTTTGTTCAAAGGCTCGTACAGAAACTTAGACACTATGGCGTTCCAGACGAGCTTATACACCAAGTTCGATGATACCTGTCCACTCGTAATTCAAGGGTGGATATAGACTAAACGTAATCTACTCTGCTAACTAAACTGTTCGGACTCCATCATGGTACAATTCATGGGCCCGTAGTGTTCAAAATCTACATCAACGAGATTCCAATTAAACTCAACACTGACATGGCTATATTTGGAAATGACACCGATTGGTCCGGAATGTAAAAATGAAAGAAAGGCAGTGAAAAACAGGAGTATCTGGTTTTGACGACTCTCATCCTGGTTTAGAAAATACATTATAACATCATTATTTCGAGAATCTACAGCCTACCATGTAAAGCCACAACCCCCACAAATCCAACTTCAAAATCGAGACTCCAGCATGGGTGACTAGCTTCAGGCACGAGACAGGGGACGGGGCATGTTTCTACGATCTGTGCTACCACTACGCAAGAGCTTTACTACCTTGCTACAAGGCCTAGACTGGTAATTGGCTCGGCCTTGTGGACGAAACGAACTCTAACAGGTACAGCAATTTGGCCGCTTTTGAAGAATCATTCGGGACCAGTAGACTATTCCGTACCTTCATACTCCGTCTGATTATTTTGGTCCAGGTAGTAAAATCGGACTTTTATCCACTCTCGGTGTCAATACCTAAGGGCCGACCTTCACACGCAGACTTGGTCCTAGTAGGGCAAAACGTTAAGTTCCTACTAGTACCCTACCCGTAAGTTAAGTCTAACTATCGTTAAAGTCTCTCTGCCAAATATCATTGCATCTTTTCTTCTATATGTACGTTAAACGTAATGTTTTTACTTTCCCTATGTTACATACACCCACACAATGGCTAACATGTTCGTACCTAATTTATATGTGAAAAATAAAAATTTTCTCTCAGAACCCTCTCAGTTAGATTAACGATTCCCAAAAACGTCTTTCTTCTTCATCCAACCACAGGTGTCTTTTGCAGAACCCTTTTCAGCCCTTGTACCAAAATCCCTGGCCCTATATTCTTGTTCGCAGGTAGTGTTGCGGCAACAGAAATCGCTGCGCCCATATTATTCTTAGAGGTCACCAACCCCTCTTTTTTGACTGGCTGGTTATCAACAGACCTCGCTATACAAAGTTATTTTATTTTCTAAAACCAACGAATGGTAACCTGATAATTTCTTGGGAGATTTTAAAATTGTTGTATAGTAATTTAATGTCATATAGAATAGTGTTCCCTTTTATAAAAATACTTCCCCATATACAGTAAATATACATTCAGGCTAGCTTCATGTTAGCTCGGTTAAGCATATTTACGGCTTGCGAGAATTAACCCGTACTATATCTTTTGTATACAATATATTTTTGAATTAAATATGTAAGAATGAAGACGGTAACCGCCATTGTTCACATAATTTTTATTTTTGAAGTATGTGGGAAAAAGAAAAACAATACTAAACAAAAACTGCTTTTATATTATTTATATGATTAGTTTTGAAATTTACAGACCTATAATTATTTTTCGTAAAATAAAATTGTACACGTTCTGGCATATTTGCGTTTATTGAAGCCCGCAAGTTTATCCTTTATAGTAACGCTATTGTTGCTATAGTATATTGTTAAACGTATTTCACGGGCATTTGGGCATCTTCCTGGTAATTATTTTCCTTAGCAAGAAACTCAATTTACGTTGACTACTCAGCAACAGGAGACGGTCTGCACCTAATTTAATCTTGCAAGATCTGTCTAAATTAATAACGATTCGCACACACAAGTATACGCATGTACCTCTGTGTGTAAGGTAGCCTGTAGGATTACTTAGTGTTAACGATTTTACTTCCAGTTTTGTAAGTATGTATGAGTGAACATGGTTGATAAGATCTTTTAAAATTAAATATTAGTTTGTTTTGTTTAGCAATAAAAATGTAATTAGAATCAGTCAAAAGATTTATAATATGTCCTCGAATTCAAGTTATTTACTAATTTAGAACAATTAGGTTACAACTTAAATTGCAAGGAATATAAAAGTTATTTAATTTTGTTATAATGTATAAATACGTTTAGAATTAATTATTAAATTCTGTATTCTGCAATTACGTTATGAGAACCCAAGGCAGTTCATATCGCTTATATAAGATATGTAACAGACTTCTTATATCAAATTAAAACTACAAACTTCTAGGGATAATCAGTTTTATCTCCAGGAACTTAGACGGTATTATTCTCACAACACATACTGTGTTTAATATTCGTACAAGCCAGTTACACGTATACTTACCTAGTATATATATACAGAGCATGAGAAAGAATTCTAATGAGCTCGGATGATAGTATAGTATAAAAATACAATCATGGATAATATAGTGGTATATTTCGTCAACAGTGTTTAAATTTGTACTTGGAAAAGATTTCCATTGAATACAGTATCCAATAAAACATGAACAGAGTGTCGTGTGATAAATAGTAGCTCAAGTCACAGAGGTGTCGCTCTTAAGTCAATAAATCATATAGAATGACATCAGTTGATTATAAATTGGTCCTTTAAATCAGTTCTATAACTTTTAATAGATACCTATTCTGTTTATAGTGTACATTAAACAAAAACTTGCAGAACCCGATTCTGTTTCAGATCTGTTAGACTGTATAATACATAATCAGGGACAGACTACCATGACAGGGCAATAACTGAATAACAAGTGGATGTAATATTTCAGTCGAAGTTCCAGCTTTTGATGGCTGTATTTTAATCTTGATAGTGGCCATAAGTTAGAGTGTACAATGACAAAACGACGAATGATTTATTAAACTAAATCCAACTGAGTCATTGTTGCTGCATACCAGGGGTCAAATTCATTTAGTCGAATTGATTGTAACATCAGCATAAGCTTTCGTCTGACTTGCTGTTGTGTGTTCTTTTCTCTAAATTGAAGATTTACCAAGTAGATTTTATTGAATCTTTTTAGTAATAAATTACCTTTTATAAAAATTGGGTGTGCGGTTAAGAAGAAGGTGCCACACATTTAATGGCGAGATCACGGATAGAGCGTGTAAGGGAATTTTCACACTATAAAAGTTAAGCAATCTTCCAAATTCGGTAACACAATGAGGCATCCAGACACTATGATTTTTTGCTCTTTTTATTTAAAGGATGAACTCTGAGTAACAAGCAGAGAGGTGCGATAAAAAAAAAACATGAAATTTCAATTTCTGTCAAATGTGTTTGGTTTAGGGTTAATAGGTTTTGTGTTAGGTTTATAAGGTATCTTGTTTCGTACTTTATTTTTATATATTTATCTCAGAAGTCAAGGATTTTCACAACAAACTACTTGGTGACCAATAAAGACCTCAGGAACATGTTGAAACGATAAGAATTGCGCGAGAACGTTACAAGAAAGAAAAGAAATTAAGACAGAAATAACCTAACTATTAGACAGACACATTCAGCCACAACTTTATAAACTCAAAGTTTCATTATTAAACTTTGCTATTTATGTTATTATATTCCACCCTGACAGTGTACAGCTACAGTGTATCCTGTAAATTAAATAAATAAATTATGCTATGAAAATTTAAAAAAAAACGAAATAAAGTTTCATAATGAGATCTAACCAGTTAGTTAGTGAATTGACCTCGATAAATAGTGTACCGCAAGATATTACATACAACATTTTATATAGACATATTTCGCATCTTAATGTAATGTTAGCTGTTATTAAAAGTTTATTTGTTTTGTTTTAACGAAACTTCTCGTACCGGATACTTTGTAGCTACGTAGCAATATAGCTATAATATAATGAATATAGATGTATCATAGTGAATTGCGTTTATACGAAGCCTTGATTTATATTAATTTTCATGTGTGATATAAAGCGACGTTAATTGAATAGTTTTTCGGAATATTTAATTTAATGGACGTCATCGACTATTTAATTCTTTCCCTCTCTATACCTAAGCTTTCCACATCGTTAGATATTATTGTTGTTTGAAATTTCAATGACATCTGAGAGCGACAAACAATGTGTTTTATAATACTATCACCTACAATATAACTTTATGTAGTGCTAAATATAGAAAAAGGTATTCGAATAAAGTCTTCATAAGTTAACATAAATATGTATAAAATAATATTATAATAGAATGTTGTATTAAAAATTAAATAATAAAATCCTCTCCGATTCTAATATATACAAAAACAATGTTCAGTTTATTGAGAAAAATGGTGTAGTAAAGGGATATTTTTTAAGACATTTAAAAGATAAGAACTATTAAGAAGAGCATTAACAACAGTTTTTAAATGGCAAAGTTTGTAGTGTTTTATTTTATTCATTTATTCTTACTAGTTTCTTAACACCTCTGAATATCGGAAACATTCAAATGTTAACGTACTAACAGCTGTTCTGAGTTACTACCTTATAATCTCCTCAAGTGATTATGTAAGCTTGAAATTGGAAAGTAAAGGTGAAACAAATAGAACACTAGGGACAACATATATTGGAACAACACAAATATAGAATTAGAAATTAATAACGCCGAAGCGCGCATTAAAACAGAATTATTGAGTGCTAAGCACACAACAATGAACGTGGAATGTATTGGATTTACGAAGCCATTGCTGGATAGAATTGGATTACAGGAATATCATTTTCACTCGGCGTATGGAAATGAGGTTTGGAAGAGCTTAGGGATTGTATTTGATATAACACAACTTTCAGGAAATACAAAATTCATTTATACTGAAGGAAAAATAAATATATTGGTGTTTATTTTGTACTTTTTAAAATGGAAATTTACTTTTATGGAAATACTGTTTGTACAATACTTTTAATGCAATGAATTTACCACTGTAGGCAACCTAAATAGTGAAAAAATAACAAATATCATATTAAAACTTTATATTAAACCATTATCCGAAATATATAGAAGGCATAGTTTAAAAAACCGTAATTATTCAATGCTAAAAGAGTATAGGGTGTTTATTTACGGCGAATTTGCAAGATTATTTGAAAAATATTCTTAAAACAATTGATAACTGATAACAGTTTTCTACATTTCGTAAATACCCTTCATTGCTATCTTAAAACAGAAAATTTTATATGAGAGATATTGAAGGTTTTATCTATGTGTTTTAAGTGAAAATCCACTCTTTGCAAACGTTTGGTAATTAATTTCGAAATTATCTTATATATTAAATAATATAAGCTTTTACACCTTTAATACATCTTTCAACAGAAACAGTAATTATGTTTCAATATTTTTATGTAGTAATTTGTTATATATCTAATATTTCCCAAGCATATTTCTTGAAACTCACAGATTGCGTTAAATGTTAATTTATATTTTTGTAATTTATAGAATGATTTGATCACAAACGTTTATTAAAACCTTATTTAAAACACTTGTACATATTTTGAAAATCTGAAGATCAGGTGGGAACGACCTCTGCTCAAATGGTTACTTATTATATTTTCGATTTGACATATCCAAGACTCTAATATTTAGTGTTGTCTTTTTCGATTAATCCAGTTTACAACGTTTACACATTCATTTCTCTTCATAAATGTTTGGATAGCAGTAAATTAGCTTTCCTAGTTATAAACATGTTTTGCGTTGTTTAGATTATATAATAACAGTTCATTTAACCTTTAAGGGTAAAAACTTAAATTTTCATTTTAAGGAAGGTTCATATTCCTTCATAGTCTTTTGAAGTTTAAAACAATTGTAAAAACTGGTAGATTATTGTGAAAATGTGGATACTGTAAATAGCTTTTGTACTGATGTAGTTATTAGAAACGTCGGTAGATTGCGTTTATATGCTCTTTCAGCAGAGCGCGACACTTACCGTACTGCTTCATTTCACTATCTCCTGATTCTCCATGGAAGGAGCTTATGAGCTTGGTACATGGGCAATCAATCCCGTTTCCTTCACTCGCGGTAGGGATACTAACCGCATGCGCATGTGAGACGGAGGTAGCTCGCTAGAGGTTGGCTGCCACGAGGGCTGGGCGGGTTTTGGGGCTCAGACCCGGGTTAAAAAAAATAAAGGTGACTGATAATCAGGTACGCTACACCGGGCTGGGGCCATGCAGCCAAATCAGGCACACGCAGACTCCAGATATTCCAAAACATGACGAAGGCACCTAGATGTACAAGATTAACACTGCTTCACACTGACTTGAAAGTGCCTTTCATCGAACAACACCTCCGACACTTAGCAATAAGGTTCTACAAACAGGCTCATGCAGATACTCAATCATTGGGTAGATAATTATTTATGTGTCCAGAATTACTTAAATACTTTCAAAATTATGATGTATTAGCATATAATTGAAAATGTCTCCTAAATTAAGTCTATTTTTTAACAAACGAAAACTGTTAATGTTTGCCCATTCATTTTTTTCCTGTGTTATCGCCATTTCGTTCATTGATTTTTTTATAGATAAAATGTTAGTTCTTACTTGTTAGACGACCTTAAACAAATTTGAAGAGCAGCTTTACCTTTCTAAAGCTTTGAGGATGCAATGAAACAAAAGTTTAAAGTTGTTCAAACTGTTGCCTTTCCCTGTTCCAAACAAGCATGTCTCTCTCTTTCTGGAATACTTTGGACAAAGTTTAAACCAAATGAAAGTTCTCAAAGATTTTAAATGCGAAAGGCCTATTCATGTATGGAGAGTCATAGTTACATGCAAAAACGTTTGCGACTTTTGTAGACAGTTAAAAACTGGTCGTACTAAAACTCGCCTAAGTAAAACTTTATGGGGTACATTATATCACCCTTAATAATATTATAATGTCAGTGTAAATTACAACCTTTGTTGTGTTAAAATTGTGCGTTATAACTTCTTCAGTATTACTTTAAACACAAAATTTGAAATTGGATTCTTATTCAGTAATGTTAAAATTTTAAAGTAAGTTAGATTTTCAAGAAACAAATATATTAAATTTAAAACAGAAAAGATAAAATGTTTAAATATTTTGAAAGGAATTAATAATTTGTATTATATTTATTTAGTGTTTTTAGTTTTTGTTAGTTATAACTCAGTAAAATGTGTTAAATTAACATTAAAGTATCATAATTTATAATAATATATGGCAAAAAAGTTAATTAAAGAAGTCAAAGTATTATACTTATAGGTTTTATCTACTTTGAAACATGTAATTTGTTTTTAAATCGCCATAAATACGACCATTCTTTGTATATCTATAATTGTGTATATTTTTATTTTCTTCCATAGCTTTACGTGGAAACTAACACAAGCAATTGGTTTTATTTATCATAATGCTGTTTGTTATTTCATGAGAGAATGGTAATAAACATGTCTTACTGTATCCTGGCCCCTTCCTGATGTTAATTCTGCTCGGCAAGAAACGCAATTCGCTTTAACAACTCTGGAACAGAACACGGTGTGTTCCTTATTTAATTATGCGAGAACTGTCTGCATTAATAATGACGCACATACACATGTTTCCCTGTTTACATTGAGGGACACTCGCTTCAGGAGGTGGTTTAGTTTTAATAATTTTACTTCCGTTTTCTAGACAAGTTTAATTAAATATTTACGATGTTGTTTTTAGAATAAAATACTACTCCTTTCTAGATAACCAAACTGTTCAGCTTTTTTATGACTGTAGGTTTTTTTGTGAATAAAAACCGAAATGAGCAACATGATTTTTGTTCCTGAAACATATTCTATTATCAGAATAATTCTGTACTTAGCGGAATCCTTGTACAATTTCATCTATTAGTTCACACACTCCTTATATATATATATATATATATATATATATATATATATATATATATATGTACATAAATATATATACATATATATATATATATATATATATATATATATAAAAGTCAAAATATAAATATATATATATATATATATATATATATATATATATATATATATATATATATATATATATATCGCAATATGTGTTCTTGTGTATTAATAAAGAACATAAGTTCTTTATATATATATATATATATATATATATATATATATATGCTGATACGTATTCCTTCACGGATGGAAAAATATGATGAATAGTTACTATCTGGGGTACATCCGTTCATTCTGCAGTCCATAATAATATATATATATAGTATAAATTATCAATCATTATTAATAAAATACTTTTCATTCATCCAATAAAGTTCCATAAATATTCAGATAGATTACTTTTAATCTATAATGTATAATAATTAATGTTAATACAGTTTTTTAAATACTGTATTTATTTAAAAACTAAATTTAAAAAAATGGGGGGTCTAGGTAGGATTGTTCAAAATCTAGTCATTTGCCACTGAGCCAACTTTCCCATAGCTAAAATTGTACTTCTCAAACATGTATATGAATTTTCCTATAGCCCCATCTGTTTGTAGAAACCTTCCTTGCACAGCCATAAAATGTTGCTATGGTTACCACAATGTCATAAATATATTGCTTAGGATTAAAAATGAATGAAAAGAATAAAATAAACAAACTATATTAACGGTATCAAACGGTTGGTTCACAAACGGGCATTGCGAATAGAAAGCGAAAAGAAATTACCACACAATTCAAGCGATTAAAAAATGAAAACGTATAAATAGTAACAAAGAAAAAAATTAGTTGAACACTATACGAATAGGCTATATAGAAAGGAAAATAGATTATTGCAAGTACATTCGATTTCTGCTTTGCCACTTAATATTGATATTCTAACATATATATATATACATATTTCTATTAACTGTATTTATATCAAATAGAAAGAAAGTAAAATAAAATTTTTTTTAATGTCGATTTAAGTAGGACTTGACTTTTAAACCAATTTGTTTATGGATTTCTTGTTTATGACTTTATTTAATAAAAATATGCTTAAAATATATTACATAATCACAAATATATTAGTACCTAAAATATTTATACTTTTATTATTTTATTTTATATGATGAGAAATATCTTGATACATTTTGCTATGTATATAAAATTAGTTTTGCATAAATTAAAATCATTTGTTAAAGTATAATATATACTTTATCTTATAGTCCTATAGTCTTATAGAAGATTTTAATAGCATGACTTTTTTCAATTACAGAAACAATTTTAGTCGACGTTCTAAAAATAATTTAATTAATAATTTTTAAGTAATTTTAATATATATTTTTTATTGGAACACGATATAATAAAACCAATAAAATATAGGACAAATACAAAGTAGAAAGTTTTATGTCTCAAAGTAACTAGTTACATTACAGTTTGTATAAATACAAAAATTCTTTGGAAGAGTCAAATCTAACTTGAACTTAATTTAAATCCTTTTAATACGAAAAACAGAACGAAAATTCGAAAAAAACTGTTAAATCGTGGAAATATTTCAATATTTTAAAGGCTGAATATAACATTTTTTTTCATTTTTACTCTTAACATCTACTGTGCAAGATGTTTCCACAAAATTATTTGCAACACATTAAGTGAAGATTAAAACGGAAAAACATTTCTTTTGATAATAACTTATTTTTGTAAAAACTGTGAAAATGCAAATGCAAAAACCCGTATGTTATTAAAAACTTTGTATGAAAAGATTAAATGTAACTAGTGCAGAATAATATTTATCATTGCATTTAATTTGTTCCCTAGTTTGTTTATATTAAAGGTGCGATGTTTTAAATACCAGAATGAATGAAAAATTGTTGAGCTAAAATATTGAAATCTGTTTATACATTTATATAAAGAGTGCTTTTTAATATTGTTTAACAAATGGAACATAATTAAATTAATAATATAATAAATATTATTTAATATTCAATAATATAAAATAATTACATTGTCATCGTTCAAATATTTATACTATTTATTTGGTTTTTACATAAATATTATAATGTATATAGAATTATCTAAAAAAATTACAGTAGTTATGAAAATCTAGTTAATTATTGCTCCTGGTTTGCTATTGTTATTATTTTCAAGATCATAAAAATAGGTATAGAGAAGCTTGAAACACTTTAATAGGTTAACTATTGTCAGAAATATAATAAATAATGTAAGCTTTACATTTAAAAGCTTTTTACATAATAATTGTTGCTGGTGCTACTACTAATGGTGTTCAATTAGTCAATTCAACAGATATATACTGCAGCTCAAAGAAAAATGCTGTACATACACTTTTCTACCATATCTAATACCATCATGGAATCTTAAATGAAGTAGACCTATGAATTACTGGGTAGTATTAAATAAATTACCATTAATTAAAATTCGACCTCCATAATGAGCTCAGCTCATTCGAATTATTACAAAAATTTAAATTAAAACTGCACAGTTACTAGGTTTTAAGCAAGTACAAAACTTAAGCAGAAAAAGTGAAGGCGATAAATTCATTCAACTTGTACCGTCCGTCCTTCTCGATGCTAATTTCCCTCAGCAAGAAATGCGATTTACTTGACTCCGCAGCAGACCCTGCGCCCGCTGTAACTTAGTTATGCAAGAAGTGTCATAAATAACTTACCAACATATGGTTTCTGCATTTCTAGTTACCCTTCTGGTATAATATGTTTGATTTACATTTAGCTGTGACTTTTTTCCTTAAGCAAACATATTTACGACATCTTTTATTAGGCAAGACCGTAAATGTAAAGTTGTCTTAAGTTTTCATGGAATAGTCGAGTTATAATCCTGCATTACGTAAAAAGACATGGGTGGTCGGTTATAGCCGACGAAGTGCTTACATTGCTTATAAAAGTTTGGGAACTAAGGCAGTTATTTTATATTGTCAAAACACTATTTTTCACTTTAAAATTAACCCTATTTATGTTTACACTTATATTAAAAATAGGAGAATTAGCCACGGACACTTAGAAACCTTTACTTTTATACCGGGGTGTACTTTAGCGCCAATATTTTGAGACCTTACTAAAGCGGTTTCTGGTAAGCCCAATCAACAGATGTCCCCCTCCCCTATTAGGAATGGGTAAATCTTTTGTGCTTGTCACGTGCCTAACCCTTATTCAACACACCTGCACAAAATAAATCTGTTTCTACCTACTTTCTAATCTGTTGAGATCACCACATAGTGATAAATCAAAAAGAAGCACATTTATGGATTACCACTTAGATAAACATGAATATCAGATAATTTAGATAATTTTCTTGCTAATTAATGTTTTTGGAACATGTAGGAAATATAAACCTTTAATAAAACTTGAATTATTATTAAAACAAATATTTTGAATGTTTTTCTCATGGAAGAACATGGCAGTTCGGGACTGCTGGCACAAGTGTAATGCCAAATAATTTATTATAGGTATTAAGTTGTCAAGACGTCAGTAAAGATGCAATCAAACTCTCTAAAAGTTTTGTAGATGAATTTAAACTGTATATCAGTTGTATATGCTAATGATCTAGTCAAACGTAATGAAACTAATAAAATACATTAAGATAAATACATAAAGAGGTAAGCAAAAGAAGGTATTATAACCTAATAATTTTAAAATTTTATATTTTAGAAATATTAGGTTTGAATTAAATTTTACTCTATTATCTTTTCGTATGCTAAATAAAAATAACGTGAATTTGCTAATAAGTAAAGTCTAACACATTGTCAAATATTAGATAAAATATTTATAGCTAAATAATTGAAAAATACATACACATCCTACAAAAGGTTTTTTTAATTCACTAATGTAGAGTGCGGAATATAACTTAATACAAGAGTAGTAAAACAACTGTTAAGAAACCATTATATCATATATTGTCATTTAATTGAGTTAAATTTATTTGTGTTATTTCTAAATAAATCTCAAGTTTCATTTGTTAAATATTTAAAATAATACTACTGAGAAAGTACAGGCAAAGATGAAAACAACAAAGGTTTGTCAATACAATGAAAATAAAATGGAGGACAAAGTCATTTTTAACAATGAGGACAAAGAATTCTGTCAAACAGAATAAAGAAGATTTTATTTTAGTTGGTCTTTCGATTCAATATCAGTTTTAGCAGTACTTTAAAATTTTTGTTTAAAATAAGAGAGAGAAAAAGTGTTAAGTTGCAAGCTAGTTATCTTTTATCAGTACACAATAGAAAAATGCACCAATAATGTAACACAAAGTTTAAGAAAATAAGTAAAAAGTTATTTTAAGAAGTAACAAAGTTTATTAATAAAGTTTCGACAAGAGTACCGTTGTTATCAGTGCTGTAAGCTTATTTAATAAACTAGAACTCATTGAGTATCCACAAGTAGCATACTTGTACCATCATAATACATCAATATTAATTTTATTTATTAACTTGCCTGGCGCCTTTAGTAAAGTAAATAATTAAACAGGAATAAATATTACTGATGTCTGTTGATTTTATTTACGATGAAGTTTTGTAGAAATTTTTAAAAGCTCTTTTGGAAAACAGAGGCCTTTGAAATAATATTATTTTGATTGTCATAGCTATCTGCCACTCCTAGTACTGTAGCTATGCAAAGTCGACATAGTCACCATTAACAAAAGATATTGTAACAACACTGGGAGTTATAAAAAAATGTTGACAGTGGAAAAATTAAAGTGCAACCTAGGAAAAACTAAACTTTTACCCTAATTATATAATATTAAATATTTTTTGTAATAATTTAATTTTTCAGATCTTCTATTATACATGTAATTAAACTATGTTGTTAGAGATAAATTTTGAAACATAATAAAATCGAGTTCACTTTTATTAACTTTTAATATTGTCTGTATAAAAATAAGTATATAAAATAAATATTTTTACTTTTTTGGTATATCACAAAATATACATCGTTTACACCAATCAAAAAGGTTTATAAATGTATTCATGAAATGTATATTATTAATTAAAAACTTGTATGTAACTCAAA
Organism: Prosapia bicincta; assembly: GCA_036971475.1. Lineage (NCBI taxonomy): Eukaryota > Metazoa > Arthropoda > Insecta > Hemiptera > Cercopidae > Prosapia > Prosapia bicincta. The sequence continues at coordinate 5,476,915 of JBAIZL010000002.1, forward strand.
AAACATCGAGGCTTGTACAAAGTTAAAAAAATCTCTTACATTTGGAAATATATATGTTTGAAAATTTAGAAACAAAAATTTGTAAAAATTATTTTAGGTAAATTTATAAAACTGCTACAGACTTTAAAGAGATCTAAATCAATGTACCAGACAAAAGAAGTTACAGGCACTTGTGACACTCTGTTGTGCTTTGCTAAGTGCGTTCGACAACTTTTTTTTTTCATAAATTTACTAAATTGCTAAGTTCGGCATTCTACTAAGTCAAAATGTGAATGCTACGTCGATCGTTGACATCTAAAAATGCACTTGTAGTACATATTACTAAAATATGTTTTTATAATTTTATCGACATATATTTATTGTATGTATTCAGATTATACAAAGTACTTTGTTACATTTTCCAAAGTTTCTTTTTTCCTGTTTAGATATTAATTAGTGGTGTTCTAATTGTAGCCTGTCTGTTTAGAACTTTTGAAATTATTAATTTAATAACTGTTATTTTAAAACCTCATATTTAAGGAAGAAATTCATTTAGAACTTTTCACAATATATGACTGAAGTCTAAGCCAGGATAAATACAGTAATTTTCTTTTCTAGTTTACAGATAACTTAGAATACAAATAGTGCAATATTAGACAGGGTTACATTTACACACAAAGCGAAAATTGGAAAACAAGAGCTGTAATTTAACTACCCTCTTTACCCTGTATTATATTAGGCGCTACATGAAACCAATGCGGTGCTTCCATTTTGTTTAAATGAATAATCAATTCAGCTTTAACAATGAGGCAATGATTGCGGAACCGTTTTACCATGCAAACATACTTTTAAAATCTTTAAATTTCTTTTAGGCACTTTAGTTTTATTGTTCACTTTATTGCAATCAATGTGAAAACGTTTATGGTACGAGGTATAAATAGCTGTGAAATCAGTTACGCTGAAAACATTGAACACTGTTAATCCCGTTTATTTCTTCGCTAACTATTATGGAGAATATATTGTTCCTAAATGTGTAAACATTCTGTTATTTTACATTTGATATGAGTAGCAAAACCATGCAATATATCAGTTAATAACTTTAGTGGAAGCAAATCTGTTTCCCAAGCAGATGAGTTTAAAACGAGAGGAGAGATGATAGAAAAATTTACAGATGAACAAACAGAAAAAAGAATGAAATGGGTAAAAAAGTAGTTCATATAAATATTGTAAATATATATTTCCCAAACTATTTTACCAAAAATAAATAATGTACTACGAGGGTTACACAGAATGAGTTTTTAAAAAAGCAGAAGCTTTAGCAGTCATAATATGTAGGTAGGGTTAAAAATTCTCGGCCTGACTTAGAGATGACATTGTAATCAGTGGAATGTATTTTTCCTGCCTGGGCGAACATGTCATTAGTTCGTATGATAAGTTTTAACTTATACGCTCAAGTAGTTTGTGTACAGGAATTTTTTGTAGTAGACGTCCTGCGTATTGTTCTTTAAAAATGATAAACTTAAATTTTTCGTTTTGGATGGATTAACCTCTAAGGAAGTTCACGAGAAGTTTACAAAAGTGTACGGGAACTCTGCTCCTTCAATGTCAACAGTTAAAAAGTGAGCATCTGAATTTAATCGTGGTTGCACGTCACTGGAAAATGTTCTACTTGAAGGACAACCAAAAGCTGTAACCTAACCGTAAACTATCGAAAAGCTGCACTATATCGTGTTGGATGAGAGGAGAATAAAGGTACGTGAGATAGTTGAGGCTGGGCGACATGAGAGGAAAAGGTGCGAAACATCTTGCAGAAAGAATTAGGGATGCCAGGTGGGTGCTGCATTTTCTGAATGCGGATCAAAAGCAAATTTTTAAACGACATTCATAGTAATGTTTGGAAGAATTCAAGAAGGATCCAACTGATTTTGTGCTACGATTTGTTACTATGGATGGGACATGAGTCCTTCACTACACGCCCGAAACTAAACAGTAGTCGAAACAGGGAAGGAAAGCTGGTGGTTCAGCGCCAAAGAATATATGCTGGTGATTCAGCGACGATTGCATCTGCTGGAGAGGTCAAGGTCAGTAGGTTTTGGGGGTGCCAAAGGGATCTTGTTAATTGATTATTTTGAAAAGCCGAATATCACTCCTACCTTCTTGACCACTGGATGACAAATTCGCTAGAAGTGCCCTGGAATAAAGGAGGAAAAAGTAATCTTTCATCAAGACAACGTACCTGCTCCCAAAAGTGTGTTAGAAATGAAAATTTGGATACGATTTATTCGGCGATCACCCCTAATTTCATTAGACACCATTGGACTTCTACCTCTTCCCAAACCTGAAGAAATTTGTTTCGCGTCCAATAAAGAAGTGGACAGGGCAAATGAATATTTTAACAGCCTTCAAGACTCTCACTTCCGGGAAGGAACACTGATATTGGAGAATCTCTGTACCAAGTGTGCTGAAGTCAAGGGAGATTGCATAGATAAATAAAAACTCTTTTAAACTGAAAATCACGGTCTTTCAATTTCAGGCCAAGAACATTTCGTCCTACCATCGTAGTATTTAAATTTATCGCGAGATAGAGGGAGAGATAGAGAGATAGAGAGAGAAAGAGAGAGAGAGAGAGAGAGAGAGAGAGAGAGAGAGAGAGAGAGAGAGTAGAGTGACGATAATTCTAGGTGTATGGGACAGAAACCCACTTGGATTACCGAAAACTCTTATTACACGGAAATATGTTCCTGTGCATTAAAAAAGGGGGTATACTAATGCTATGATTAAGAATCCAGAAAATAAATCTATGGAACTTCATATAAACCTTTCTTAAACTCTTTTTTCAACATACTTTACTGATATAAACATTTCTTTGAAGCAAGACTCAATTCCTTTGGATACTGTATGACTAATAACATTTCTTGTTACTAGAGAGAACGAGAGATAGAGAGACCGGCAAAAAAATGAAATATTGAATTATTCCTAATGCAGAAAATACGTCTTTGATAAAAAAGCTACTGTCACAAAAATAAATTGTAATGAATACCAGAAGTATACTGTTCTGCTTCATAATTAGGAAATGGAGTACTTTTAGAATCGTTACGGCCAGTTAACTTTAGAAAGATATAGTTACTTCTTCACTTCCCGAGAGCAAGAGAGTGTAGCTAATCCTTATTTTTCAGTCTTGCTTTGTGTCTCGTAGGGAAGTAATTTCTCACTCAGCTCAGGAGTTGTATTTCTGAATTAATTTATTTTCACTCGCGCACGTGACATTGTTCGGAAACTTTTCCGCCTGGTTGATCAACGTACAACAGGAATTCATTTAAATAGGCTTAAGTTTTTAGGTGCACAAAGTTCACCCGACACAATCGCGGCTTCAATTTGCACTGGAATGAGTTATTTAAACATTTCTAACACAATTAGTTTTGAAATAGATTTAAAAGAAAAATACAGACCAAGAGAGGTTTGGGTTGAATAAACTCGAGGCAGATGTGGGAAAAAGATTACCTTCCATCACTTTGTGTAAAAGAAAATCTAAACCGAATTACCAAAGGTTGTTGAATTACGTGAATTGTTTGAAGCTTTTCTTCCCTCTCAACTGTTCCTGGTTGGTTCAATCAGCGAATCAATCCATTTACAAGTCAAGGCATTACAATCTTTAATAATTGGAAACAAATGTTAATTAGCAAAATCAGTATTCATTTTACACATTTATTTATTAGGAAATACAAAACAAGATAATTTGAGAATTGTTAAAAAAGTAACACAAGTTTATAAGACATTTTAGGAATTTTCTTCTCTTCATATTTATACTATTGTACTTTAAAACACTTCTTGACTATTAAAGTCATAAAGGAGGATATATAATAAATAAAGCTAGTAGGATGAAGATTGGTTAGGATATTAAGCTCTTTATTTGACAGGATATTAAGAGTATTTTTCCTCCGTACTTTGTACTCGCAAATGCAATTAAAACTTTGCACATAATTATTTAAAAAAAAAACCAAAGTCGTTATGTAATAACCTAACGACCATATTCCTATTGGAATGTCTCATATATACAATTTTTGGCTTCTATAATACTGTCTCTCAAGTTTAAAACTTTTTAATTTTTAATATGAAAATTATTTCAAATTATGAAAATTGATTGAAGTTACGTTTAGAGCTATTGATCCAAAGCATAAGGTGTGCGTGTTTCTAAACTAAATAATTATATTTTCATTTTGTTTTTTGTGTATATTTGTCGCTTATATTTTGCAATTTATTCGAAATAGTGCACTTCCCAGGTGTAGCATCAGGTTTAAATCTAGGTTTATGTGTATGAATTAAAAGATTTAGAAAAAAAACAAAATCGATAAGGCTATACTTTATTTAAGTGGTTGGTGGTAGGAAATGAGAAAGCTATTTATATTTCTTATAGAAATGGTTTTAAAATTTTGAATCATACTGAAAACTTTAAACGGATAAAGAAAATAATTTGAAAAACTGTTGTACTGGATATACGCTATAAGTAATAAGACATTAATCAAACTAATGTTCTTCAGAAAATATCTCCATCATTTCTCAAATAAATAAAGAATTTTTCATTTAGTATTTTTCTCAAAATTTTTCAGTTTTGTTATTCTCTAAAATGAAATTATTGTAACAACGTCGCTACTAGGGTCTGAGTTTTATGCCGTCTCTAAAGTTTGAATGCTTTGCAGTGTAAACAACAATTATCTGCCCTATTAGTTACATTGTCCACTTTAAGTGTTACCAAATATATTGACAAAAATAAAGGTACATTTTTTTATGGTTAACCGTAAATAAATGCTAAAGTTAAAGGAATATATTATCACTATTTTCCTTCAATTTTATTTTGTATTACTGTACTTTGTCAATAGTAGTTTGTAAACTAATTTAAAGATGCTACTCGGAATAAACGATGCTGAGAGAAATTTCTTGATTTATAGATTGTAATCTAACATCAATAAAAAGAGTACTACATCTCGACTACCAATACTTTTTTCGAGTTGAATAACAGATCTAAAGATTCTACCGGGTGGATCTCTCTTCGCCCGGTTGAGGGAAAGACTATTTCAGGTGGTATGCCTTAGACTGTGCTATAACTTTCCCCTAATACGAAAACAAAGGGATCAATACGTCTCTATCCCTACCTATTACCATATCTGCTAATCTTGTTACAAGGTGGTTTATGGGGTAGACACTTCGCTATAGGGGGTAGGTCTACTCAGGTAAGGGAACCTGCGTACGAGATCCTAATATGCTATGAACGCTATACGTCCATAGTCTTATGTTACATTTGCAATAGTTTTCTATTCTCCAAGAAGGCGGGAATCAGGACTAATTAAACTGCACAATTAAAAGTACTTACCATCACTAGTTTAAAGTAAAGATTAAATGGCTGGTGTTCATACAAATTCTTTTTATAGAAATAACTCAATAAATGTCTAGTTATAACTGTTGCCTTTAAAGTGGTTTTCATAGTCGCTTGCTATTTAACGTTCAACGTCGCTTTATAAAGAAAATAACCTTATGATAATTTAGTATGTTATTGTACTATTTATTAAATAACTTTTAAAGAGTTGTTACCTTCTCATTTTGTAATCGTGCGGGCAACAGTCAATGTTCTGTGGCAATGAGATTTGTTCTAATTTCTAAAATATCTTTTAATGAAATATAAGGTGTACCTACTTCGTTAGCTTCACTTTTATCTTCTAATACAAAATACTATTCTAAGGAAATGTTTACTATTCGTATTTTGGTATTTTTTGAAAATATTTTTCCGATTCAGGCTTTGGTTTTTGAATTAACTTTAGGTCATAGAGTCTTACGTAATATCAAATTGATAAATGTTTCAATGACCCTTACCGGTAGATTCCATTGTATTTGTTCACTTTCAATGTTTCGAGTGAATGGTAAAGTGCGTTCTACAGACTTCGACTGTGGGTCCCTTGGTTGTTTCCAATTCCTTAAAATAGTGATGAATTTTCTAGGTGTTATAGCTGTAGTGGTATTTGCTTTATTATCGCTTTAATGCATCTATAGCTATAAGAATATACTTTGCTTCATTATATGTCCTAAGTAGTGGTCAATATTGTTTTAAGGATATTAGTTTTGTTTTCTTTTGGGAATTATTCCAGCCATCTTCTCAATTCTTGTTCTGTGGTCATACTTGTTTTACTGACAATTTTCACGTGATTTATTATCTCTGCTAATATTCTTCTTGATTACTTCTCTTTATCACTAAGATATTCTTTAAACGCTTAATAATATTTCGTTATGTCTATATTGTTCATGTTATTATTCGTTGTGTATATGATCTCATATATGGAGCAGTCTGATATGAACAGTTTCCACGATTCCTTATTCATAAACAAATTTCCTTTCCAAAGTTTAAAAAATT
>JBAIZL010000002.1:5488293-5630793 GCA_036971475.1 Prosapia bicincta
GAACAAGTTTTTAATGAGCGACCGCCTTCTTCCGGGTCACGAGGCTTACGAATAATATAAATAGAAATAACACTACTTTTATTATTCTTATATAGGTTTACAAAACATTTATTAATATTTGTGAACATACCGTGTTATTATAAATATGTATTAACAGCAGAAAGATAGTTAAACTAGTGCAAAAGCTGACGACTCTTACACAGGCTTATGACAACATCTAAATTTAAAAAAATAATTTGGTACAACATCTTAGAAGCCTACATGAATGCATAAACACATTAATATATTATAAAGAATTATAATTCAATTACTGGCGAAAGGTTTAGCTTGAAGTATGTTACAAAATTACAAAAATAAAATACCAGTACATAAAACTTATAGATATGACCTCTTTTATTTGTTGATTTCTATACGTGAAAACACTATGTATATATAATGTTGAATACATATAGTTATAAATAAATAGTTAATATATATATATATATATATATATATATATATATATATATATATATATATATATGTATATATATGAAATTTTGTGTGTTCGCTTCCAAAAAAAAATTGATAATTTCATTTGTAGTATTTGTAAGATATTTTGAAATACGTATATGTTATTCTACTGCTCTTAGACACTTCGCTGCTTATGAAATTTACAAATTATTATAAAACCTACATGTTAGTGTAAAAATGTAGGTTATACATTTTCTTTAGCATTGGTGAATCTCATTACAACATACAATTTTAAAAAATGTTCCTTCACAGACCTAGTAATATGTATATTAATTATTAAATGATTGTTTGTGCAATACTATTTTAATAAGCCAATTATCAGTTTTAGTATTATTTATAATCAATACGTTTTCGGGGAAATATATTAGTACACTGTTCAGGAATTTTAGAGTTTCAAAAATCTATAAATGTAAAAAATGACAAACCAGGAGTGTTCAATTTGATAATTTCTTTTTGTTAGGAAGAATTAAAAAGCTTGGCTGAATCTATCTCGCATTGGAAATAGACTATTTTGTTATTCTATTTGTACGACGTGAGCGTTCATTAACCTATAAGTTTTTATTTGTGTCATATAATTCTCGTATTCATTATATTCAATAATTGCCTCCTTTATTAAAATTAAAATTTCCGTAGATGACATTTATTTAGTGTAATTAGGTATATAACGTTTTTGAGAATATTATACAATTAATAAAAGATGGGTAAAATTCTGTAAAAAAATTAATAATTTAGGTTTAAAAATCACATTTACATAAGCAGTGAAAATAGTTGTTTCATACAGGCATACTTAAAGTTAGTAACAAAATTAAGAAAACCTTTTGCATTAAATTTATATGTTTTTTTCAGATTCAAATAAAAATACAGTTTTATTTATATCCGTATGGAAAGCATTCACATGTACCGTACCGTTAATCTTCTTATCGGATTTGGTGCATGTAAACTTTTGGCAACAGATTAACTTTACAATCCTGGAAAAGTAAATAATGCCCGGAATAAGGTTAATCCTGGAATATTCTGTGCGAATTTATTAAAAAGTAAATTTTTAACATTCTATCTAATCTTTCAACAAAAGTTTTAAAAATGGATTTAGGTTTAGAAAAATAGTTCCTGTTTATTCTGAAAATAATAATGTTATTTTTAATGCTCTAACTTTCTGTCATTACAAACAGCTCTCATATGAACATTATTGTAAAATGTCATTTGTTTTTAAAAAACTACTACAAAAATGTTTTTATAAGAAGATAAAATAACAATTTTGATATTTTCGCTCTCATTTAGGCTTTTATGCTCATTAAAATTTTATTAACAATTTTAGAGAATCTTATTTTGTAAAAGTGAGTGACAAACCAAACACTGAAAGCTAACTTGACAAAAACGTTTACAGCTTTTATGGTAATTTTGCAAGTATAGTGTATAAATATTTCCCTTGTCCAAGTTTTTAATTGATATCAGTAAGTAGCCAACTAGTACGTTGAAAATATGTGAAAAAGGAATTTTGCGGTTATCAGAGAGCGTTCTGTATTTTATAATTCTGTAGAACCTTTTTAAATATTACTGCAAAATACAAGTTTCGTCCAAAGTGCTGTTTCGAAGCACCAGTTTTAAAAAGAAAAACATATTAGAAAAACTCTGCTTGTTCGGAAAGTAAAAAAAAACGTTTCTTCTAAAGAGATTGATAATTATTGTAATCAGAAAAAAATTATTTTGATACCTAACCAACTATTCCAAATAGTCACCATTCAAACTTGAACACTTTTAATACCTTTTCGCCAGCATTTCTATACCGTATGCGTACTGTGTTGCCGCCAATGTGTTAAATCAGTGGTTACCGGCTTCATTAACATCATCATTACTAATGTGGTATTTTCTACCTAAAAAACCTGAAAAATTTGGGAATAAGTAATAATAGCTGGACGCTGAGTTCCGGTTTCTTTGAGCAAAATTCAAATATATAAACTGCTGAAACAAGTCCTTCGTCAATGCCGCTGGGGGATGTCGTGTTAGGGTATGACCATGGTGACCAGAATTCCGTACCGTTTGTTTTGAATGGCAAGATGGAGTCTACGATGTGATTCATAGTAGACCGTTGCATTCATAGTCGACACCCCTTAGGCATGTAGTTCATGAGTAACAGGTCCTTACGATCCTAAAGCACCATTGCTATAACCATCTTGGTGCTCAGAATTCGTTTTTCTCCTTTCGGTTTATTATGTATCGCGAATATCCAATTCCAAATACTGGCATTTTGTTTCTTGAGGGAAGTGTGAGTTCCAAGTCTTCTGTTCTACTTCGTTGTAGCCAACGCCCACCCTTGTCTATTGAGAGATTTGGCGACGCGCTGATCAGTATAGACGAACGTCCGTATGTCTACAATTATCTCCTGAACGATCGAGAGTATTGTATGATCCGCATTCATCGTACCCTGTCCACAGAGAAGGGATATTGATGTTGATCACCTCCTCGTGGTGACCCTTTTCGTAATCTAAACGATCAACAAAAGGTTCGTATCTAAACACCCTGATAAGTTACAAGTATCATCACCAGTTACGATGTGATTTAACAGTTCACCATCCGAGACAAAGCGAGTGATATGTGAGATCAAAGTCTCACCGGCAGTATCGATTTTATCAAACACCTCCTCACTAACCGTAACTCAGCGAGTGATATGTGAGATCAGAGTGATGCTATTGAACATTTCATGATCCGTGTCATAGAGAGTTGTATGTGAGATCTAATTTTCATCACCAGTAACGGTGTGATTACACATTTCATCACAATCCGTGTCATAGCGGGTGATATGTAAGATTCAATTGTCGTAACCAGTAACGATGTAATTACAACGTTGATAATCCGTGTCATAGCGAGTGATATGTGAGATCCAAGACTCATCATCAATAACAATGTGATTATACAGTTCATAATAATCCGTGTCATAGCAGGTGATATGTGAGATCCAATTGTCATAACCAGTAACGATGTGATTACACAGTTCATAACGATCCGTGTCATAGCGAGTGATATGTGAGATCTAATTTTCATCACCAGTAACGGTGTGATTACACATTTCATCACAATCCGTGTCATAGCGGGTGATATGTAAGATTCAATTGTCGTAACCAGTAACGATGTAATTACAACGTTGATAATCCGTGTCATAGCGAGTGATATGTGAGATCCAAGACTCATCATCAATAACAATGTGATTATACAGTTCATAATAATCCGTGTCATAGCAGGTGATATGTGAGATCCAATTGTCATAACCAGTAACGATGTGATTACACAGTTCATAACGATTCGTGTCATAGCGAGTGATATGTAAGATCCAATTGTCATAACCAGTAACGATGTGATTACACAGTTCATCACGATCCGTGTCGTAGCGAGTGATATGTGAGATCCAATTGTCATAACCAGTAACTATGTGATTATACATTTCATCACGATCCGTGTCATAGCGCGTGATATGTAAGATCCAATTGTCATCAACAGTAACGATGTGATTACACAGTTCATCACGATCCGTGTCATAGCGGGTGATATGTGAGATCCAAGACTCATCAATAACAATGTGATTATACAGTACATCATAATCCGTGTCATAGCGGGTGATATGTGAGATCCAATTGTCATAACCAGTAACGGTGTGATTACACAGTTCGCCACGATCCGTGTCATAGCGCGTGATATGTGAGATCCAATTGTCATAACCAGTAACGGTGTGATTACACAGTTCGCCACGATCCGTGTCATAGCGGGTGATATGTGAGATCCAATTGTCATAACCAGTAACGGTGTGATTACACAGTTCGCCACGATCCGTGTCATAGCGCGTGATATGTAAGATCCAATTGTCAAAACCAGTAACGATGTGATTACACAGTTCATCACAATACGTGTCATAGAGAGTTGTATGTAAGATCCAATTGTCATAACCAGTAACGATGTGATTACACAGTTCATCACGATTCGTGTCATAGCGAGTGATATGTAAGATCCAATTGTCATAACCAGTAACGATGTGATTACACAGTTCATCACGATCCGTGTCGTAGCGAGTGATATGTGAGATCCAATTGTCATAACCAGTAACGATGTGATTACACAGTTCATCACAATACGTGTCATAGAGAGTTGTATGTAAGATCCAATTGTCATAACCAGTAACGGTGTGATTACACAGTTCGCCACGATCCGTGTCATAGCGCGTGATATGTAAGATCCAATTGTCAAAACCAGTAACGATGTGATTACACAGTTCATCACAATACGTGTCATAGAGAGTTGTATGTAAGATCCAATTGTCATAACCAGTAACGATGTGATTACACAGTTCATCACGATTCGTGTCATAGCGAGTGATATGTAAGATCCAATTGTCATAACCAGTAACGATGTGATTACACAGTTCATCACGATCCGTGTCGTAGCGAGTGATATGTGAGATCCAATTGTCATAACCAGTAACTATGTGATTATACATTTCATCACGATCCGTGTCATAGCGGGTGATATGTAAGATCCAATTATCATCAACAGTAACGATGTGATTACACAGTTCATCACGATCCGTGTCATAGCGGGTGATATGTGAGATCCAATTATCATCACCAGTAACGATGTGATTACACAGTTGTTAATCCGTGACATATCGAGTGATATCTGAGATCCAAGTCTCATCAGAAGTATTGATTTTATTAAATACTTCATCACCATCCGTGACTCACCATTCCTCATCACCATCCGAATGATATGTGAGATCTAATTGTCATCTTCAGTAACGATGTGACTACACAGTTCATAACTATCCGTGACATAGCGATTTACAGCGTTTCATAGCTATATGTCAGTTCCAAGCCTCCTATACAAGCTATACTTTGTTATAGCTTAGTATATTTCTATATGATAATATAGTTGCCTAATAGCTTTTTCTATCTCTCTCTCTCTCTCTCTCTATATATATATATATATATATATATATATATATATATATATATATATATATATATATATATATTACCAATTATTCCAATTTCAATTCATAATATTCATAGAAAATATTTACGCGAAGAAAATTGTTTTACAAGAATATAAGAGAAACCTTGACTCCTTTATACTCTCAGTAACTTAATGTAAATCAGCAAAGTTTTGCAAACTCTTTTAAGAGAATTTTTGCGAAAAATACAAAATTTTACTAGGTATAAACAAAGCTATATAACACCATTTTAATTTTCATTTTAAAATATAATTTTCAGTATTTTGAAATCTGTAATAACTTAATGAGTAGTATCTCCCAATATGTTGTGTGTTTTTGTATAAAATAAATTGAGCAAAAGTTTAACACATATTGCAAACATGGTTTAATATTCGGAAGCCGATTGAAACCTTTATTAGTAGTTTGAAGTAAAATCTCATTTGCACTTTGTTTCTAGTTATCGTAGATATTAAAAATATCTATATATCAATTTAAATACTTGATGAAAACAGCGTATTTACTATATTGTAATTAAAATACATGCTATAAAAAGAAAGAACCAAATTAAATGTACAAATGACACAGTTATGTCCTCACAGAATCACACATATAAACATCCTTTCCATTCATACACGCTCTAAGTATCCAATCACGTGTTTTCAGCCATTATTAGATAAACGTCCCATTTCACTAATTCCTCATTAAAAAAATAAAATGAATACTTTGGAAAATTTAAAATATATATACAGCCAATTGCAAGAGAAATAATGAAACAAATTGTAACAGATTAAAACACAATACATTTTAAAAAAATTATAATTATTATGACAACTACAGTTCAGACAGAAACTTTTGATTTTAAGGATGGAACATATTTCTTAACTATAATAATAGAATGTGTTGAGCGATATTGATGTGCAATGTATTATGTAATGTGTATTATGTATCAATGTGCATCATTGATACTTTCTTAAAATTGGTCATATGCACACCATATGAAACCATTCAAAATTGTTTGAGTAATAAGCTTAAATAATAATGTACATCTATGTCATTAAAACAAAATGACTGCATGAAATACCTATAATAAAATTAAAATTTTTACTGTAAAAATATATCACAAGTTAAAAATAATAGTCAAGTAAATCCGAAGCAATTATGAATTATAAATATTATTTAAACATTTCATAGAAACAAAATATTTTTATATTGAATCGGTTTTTTTAATGATTGAAGAATAAATCAACATTTCGGCCATATGGAGAAACATTATTACATTCTAAATTCTAATAACAAGATTGTTGCCTTCATGAATATATTCAAAGTTTAGAAGAAACATTGCTCCACTTTTCACGACTCTATGCGTAAGGAAACTTGGGTGATAATAGTTTCGCAATCGAAAACATTTCGTCTTTGGCATAAATATTAGATGTCTGATTATCGATATTTGATAAAACAACTAGAGTATAATTCCGGTTATAGTGAAAACAGATCATATTGATTTACATGTATTGAAAACCTATCGTAATGATTAGTATGTAATGAAAACTGATCCTAATGAAAATATATGTAATAAAAACTCATTTGTAATGATTAATATGTAATAAACATTAATCGTAATGCTTAATATGTAAGGAAACTGATCGTTATGTATAATATTTAATGATAACTGACTTTAGTGATTAATATGTAATGAAAACTGACTTTAATGATTAATATGTAAGGGAAACTGACTGAAGTGATTATATATAATGAAAACAGACTGTAGTGATTGATGTGTAAGGAAAACTGATCGTGATGTGTATTATGTAATGAAAACTGACTATTGTGATTAATATATATTGAAAACCGACTGTAGTGATTGATATGTAAGAAAAACTGATCGTGATGATTAATGAGTTACGAAAACTGATGTTAGTGATTGATATGTAAGGAAAACTGATCCTGGTGGTTAATATGTAATGAAAACTAACTGTAGAGAATAATATGTAAGGGAAACTGATCGTGCTGATTAATATGCAATGAAAACTAACTGTAGTTATTGATATGTAAAGAAAACTGATCGTGATGATTAATATGTAATGAAAACTGACCCTAGTGATTGATATGTAAGGAAAACTGATCCTGGTGGTTAATATGTAATGAAAACTAACTGTAGAGATTAATATGTAAGGAAAACTGATCGTGCTGCTTAATAGTCAATGAAAACTAACTGTAGTGATTGATATGTAAGGAAAACTGATAGTGATGATTAATATGTAATGAAAACTAACTGTAGTGATTGATATTTAAGTAAAACTAATCGTGAGGATTATTATGTAATGAAAACTGACCTTAGTGATTGATATGTAAGGAAAACTAACTGTAGTGATTGATATGTAAGTAAAACTAATCGTGAGGATTATTATGTAATGAAAACTGACCTTAGTGATTGATATGTAAGGAAAACTAACTGTAGTGATTGATATGTAAGGAAAACTGATAGTGATGATTAATATGTAATGAAAACTGACCTTAGTGATTGATATGTAAGGAAAACTAATCGTGAGGATTATTATGTAATGAAAACTGACCTTAGTGATTGATATTAAGGAAAACTAACTGTAGTGATTGATATGTAAGTAAAACTAATCGTGAGGATTATTATGTAATGAAAACTGACCTTAGTGATTGATATGTAAGTAAAACTAACTGTAGTGATTGATATGTAAGGAAAACTGATAGTGATGATTAATATGTAATGAAAACTGACCTTAGTGATTGATATGTAAGTAAAACTAACTGTAGTGATTGATATGTAAGGAAAACTGATAGTGATGATTAATATGTAATGAAAACTGACCTTAGTGATTGATATGTAAGTAAAACTAATCGTGAGGATTATTATGTAATGAAAACTGACCTTAGTGATTGATATGTAAGGAAAACTAACTGTAGTGATTGATATGTAAGTAAAACTAATCGTGAGGATTATTATGTAATGAAAACTGACCTTAGTGATTGATATGTAAGGAAAACTAACTGTAGTGATTGATATGTAAGGAAAACTGATAGTGATGATTAATATGTAATGAAAACTGACCTTAGTGATTGATATGTAAGGAAAACTAATCGTGAGGATTATTATGTAATGAAAACTGACCTTAGTGATTGATATTAAGGAAAACTAACTGTAGTGATTGATATGTAAGTAAAACTAATCGTGAGGATTATTATGTAATGAAAACTGACCTTAGTGATTGATATGTAAGTAAAACTAACTGTAGTGATTGATATGTAAGGAAAACTGATAGTGATGATTAATATGTAATGAAAACTGACCTTAGTGATTGATATGTAAGTAAAACTAACTGTAGTGATTGATATGTAAGGAAAACTGATAGTGATGATTAATATGTAATGAAAACTGACCTTAGTGATTGATATGTAAGTAAAACTAATCGTGAGGATTATTATGTAATGAAAACTGACCTTAGTGATTGATATGTAAGGAAAACTAACTGTAGTGATTGATATGTAAGTAAAACTAATCGTGAGGATTATTATGTAATGAAAACTGACCTTAGTGATTGATATGTAAGGAAAACTAACTGTAGTGATTGATATGTAAGGAAAACTGATAGTGATGATTAATATGTAATGAAAACTAACTGTAGTGATTGATATTTAAGTAAAACTAATCGTGAGGATTATTATGTAATGAAAACTGACCTTAGTGATTGATATGTAAGGAAAACTAACTGTAGTGATTGATATGTAAGTAAAACTAATCGTGGGGATTATTATGTAATGGAAACTGACCTTAGTGATTGATATGTAAGGAAAACTAACTGTAGTGATTGATATGCAAGTAAAACTAATCGTGGGGATTATTATGTAATGAAAACTGACCTTAGTGATTGATATGTAAGGAAAACTGGTCGTGATGGTTAATATGGAATGAAAACTAACTGTAGTGATTGATATGTAAGTAAAACTAATCGTGGGGATTATTATGTAATGAAAACAGACCTTAGTGATTGATATGTAAGGAAAACTAACTGTAGTGATTGATATGTAAGTAAAACTAATCGTGGGCATTATTATGTAATGAA
This sequence comes from Prosapia bicincta, assembly GCA_036971475.1. NCBI lineage: Eukaryota > Metazoa > Arthropoda > Insecta > Hemiptera > Cercopidae > Prosapia > Prosapia bicincta. The sequence goes on from JBAIZL010000002.1 coordinate 5,497,876, forward strand.
AACTGACCTTAGTGATTGATATGTAAGTAAAACTAATCGTGGGCATTATTATGTAATGAAAACTGACCTTAGTGATTGATATGTAAGGAAAACTAACTGTAGTGATAGATATGTAAGTAAAACTAATCGTGGGCATTATTATGTAATGAAAACTGACCTTAGTGATTGATATGTAAGGAAAACTAACTGTAGTGATTGATATGTAAGTAAAACTAATCGTGGGCATTATTATGTAATGAAAACTGACCTTAGTGATTGATATGTAAGGAAAACTAACTGTAGTGATTGATATGTAAGTAAAACTAATCGTGGGCATTATTATGTAATGAAAACTGACCTTAGTGATTAATATGTAAGGAAAACTAACTGTAGTGGTTGATATGTAAGTAAAACTAATCGTGGGCATTATTATGTAATGAAAACTGACCTTAGTGATTGATATGTAAGGAAAACTAACTGTAGTGATTGATATGTAAGTAAAACTAATCGTGGGGATTATTATGTAATGGAAACTGACCTTAGTGATTGATATGTAAGGAAAACTAACTGTAGTGATTGATATGTAAGTAAAACTAATCGTGGGGATTATTATGTAATGGAAACTGACCTTAGTGATTGATATGTAAGGAAAACTAACTGTAGTGATTGATAAGTAAGTAAAACTAATCGTGAGGATAATTATGTAATGAAAACTGACCTTAGTGATTGATATGTAAGGAAAACTAACTGTAGTGATTGATAAGTAAGTAAAACTAATCGTGGGGATTATTATGTAATGGAAACTGACCTTAGTGATTGATATGTAAGGAAAACTAACTGTAGTGATTGATATGCAAGTAAAACTAATCGTGAGGATAATTATGTAATGAAAACTGACCTTAGCGATTGATATGTAAGGAAAACTAACTGTAGTGATTGATATGTAAGTAAAACTAATCGTGAGGATTATTATGTAATGAAAACTGACCTTAGTGATTGATATGTAAGGAAAACTAACTGTAGTGATTGATATGTAAGGAAAACTGATAGTGATGATTAATATGTAATGAAAACTGACCTTAGTGATTGATATGTAAGGAAAACTAATCGTGAGGATTATTATGTAATGAAAACTGACCTTAGTGATTGATATGTAAGGAAAACTAACTGTAGTGATTGATATGTAAGGAAAACTGATAGTGATGATTAATATGTAATGAAAACTGACCTTAGTGATTGATATGTAAGGAAAACTAATCGTGAGGATTATTATGTAATGAAAACTGACCTTAGTGATTGATATTAAGGAAAACTAACTGTAGTGATTGATATGTAAGTAAAACTAATCGTGAGGATTATTATGTAATGAAAACTGACCTTAGTGATTGATATGTAAGTAAAACTAACTGTAGTGATTGATATGTAAGGAAAACTGATAGTGATGATTAATATGTAATGAAAACTGACCTTAGTGATTGATATGTAAGTAAAACTAACTGTAGTGATTGATATGTAAGGAAAACTGATAGTGATGATTAATATGTAATGAAAACTGACCTTAGTGATTGATATGTAAGTAAAACTAATCGTGAGGATTATTATGTAATGAAAACTGACCTTAGTGATTGATATGTAAGGAAAACTAACTGTAGTGATTGATATGTAAGTAAAACTAATCGTGAGGATTATTATGTAATGAAAACTGACCTTAGTGATTGATATGTAAGGAAAACTAACTGTAGTGATTGATATGTAAGGAAAACTGATAGTGATGATTAATATGTAATGAAAACTGACCTTAGTGATTGATATGTAAGGAAAACTAATCGTGAGGATTATTATGTAATGAAAACTGACCTTAGTGATTGATATTAAGGAAAACTAACTGTAGTGATTGATATGTAAGTAAAACTAATCGTGAGGATTATTATGTAATGAAAACTGACCTTAGTGATTGATATGTAAGTAAAACTAACTGTAGTGATTGATATGTAAGGAAAACTGATAGTGATGATTAATATGTAATGAAAACTGACCTTAGTGATTGATATGTAAGTAAAACTAACTGTAGTGATTGATATGTAAGGAAAACTGATAGTGATGATTAATATGTAATGAAAACTGACCTTAGTGATTGATATGTAAGTAAAACTAATCGTGAGGATTATTATGTAATGAAAACTGACCTTAGTGATTGATATGTAAGGAAAACTAACTGTAGTGATTGATATGTAAGTAAAACTAATCGTGAGGATTATTATGTAATGAAAACTGACCTTAGTGATTGATATGTAAGGAAAACTAACTGTAGTGATTGATATGTAAGGAAAACTGATAGTGATGATTAATATGTAATGAAAACTAACTGTAGTGATTGATATTTAAGTAAAACTAATCGTGAGGATTATTATGTAATGAAAACTGACCTTAGTGATTGATATGTAAGGAAAACTAACTGTAGTGATTGATATGTAAGTAAAACTAATCGTGGGGATTATTATGTAATGGAAACTGACCTTAGTGATTGATATGTAAGGAAAACTAACTGTAGTGATTGATATGCAAGTAAAACTAATCGTGGGGATTATTATGTAATGAAAACTGACCTTAGTGATTGATATGTAAGGAAAACTGGTCGTGATGGTTAATATGGAATGAAAACTAACTGTAGTGATTGATATGTAAGTAAAACTAATCGTGGGGATTATTATGTAATGAAAACAGACCTTAGTGATTGATATGTAAGGAAAACTAACTGTAGTGATTGATATGTAAGTAAAACTAATCGTGGGCATTATTATGTAATGAAAACTGACCTTAGTGATTGATATGTAAGTAAAACTAATCGTGGGCATTATTATGTAATGAAAACTGACCTTAGTGATTGATATGTAAGGAAAACTAACTGTAGTGATAGATATGTAAGTAAAACTAATCGTGGGCATTATTATGTAATGAAAACTGACCTTAGTGATTGATATGTAAGGAAAACTAACTGTAGTGATTGATATGTAAGTAAAACTAATCGTGGGCATTATTATGTAATGAAAACTGACCTTAGTGATTGATATGTAAGGAAAACTAACTGTAGTGATTGATATGTAAGTAAAACTAATCGTGGGCATTATTATGTAATGAAAACTGACCTTAGTGATTAATATGTAAGGAAAACTAACTGTAGTGATTGATATGTAAGTAAAACTAATCGTGGGCATTATTATGTAATGAAAACTGACCTTAGTGATTGATATGTAAGGAAAACTAACTGTAGTGATTGATATGTAAGTAAAACTAATCGTGGGGATTATTATGTAATGGAAACTGACCTTAGTGATTGATATGTAAGGAAAACTAACTGTAGTGATTGATATGTAAGTAAAACTAATCGTGGGGATTATTATGTAATGGAAACTGACCTTAGTGATTGATATGTAAGGAAAACTAACTGTAGTGATTGATAAGTAAGTAAAACTAATCGTGAGGATAATTATGTAATGAAAACTGACCTTAGTGATTGATATGTAAGGAAAACTAACTGTAGTGATTGATAAGTAAGTAAAACTAATCGTGGGGATTATTATGTAATGGAAACTGACCTTAGTGATTGATATGTAAGGAAAACTAACTGTAGTGATTGATATGCAAGTAAAACTAATCGTGAGGATAATTATGTAATGAAAACTGACCTTAGCGATTGATATGTAAGGAAAACTAACTGTAGTGATTGATATGCAAGTAAAACTAATCGTGAGGATTATTATGTAATGAAAACTGACCTTAGTGATTGATATGTAAGGAAAACTGATCGTGATGGTTAATATGGAATGAAAACTAACTGTAGTGATTGGTATGTAAGGAAAACTGATCGTGATGATTATTACGAAACGAAAACTAACCGTAATGAATAATATGCAATGAAAAATGATAGTAATGATTAATACGTAATGAAAAGTGATCGTAATGGTTTATATGTAACGACAAATCTGTTCATAATGAATATTATGTAATTAAAGCTGATAGTAATGAATATTATGCAATGAAAACTGATAGTAATGATTATTATGTATTGAAAACTGATCGTGATTATTGATATGTAGTGAGAACAGATCGTTATGATTATTTAGTAAAGAACACAGATAGTAATGATTATTATGCATTGAAAACGGATTGTGGTAATTAATATGCAATGAAAACAATCGTAATGATTAATATGTAATTAATGGTGGTAGTAATGATTATTACATAGTGAAAACTGAAAAAAGAGGGTATGATGAAAACTGATCGTAGAGATTATGTATTAATGAAACATCTGGTCATCATAGCGGAGTTTCCTAATACATGCTACTCTTGGCTGTAATAATAAAACATTACATATTAAATTCCTCCTAATTTTATCGTTTTTTCATAAAATGTTGTGAACAAAATCAGCTTCACAAAGTTTACCACGATAAAATCACATAAGTAATTATGGGGTACTAGTGAACATTATCCTCTAGAACATGCATAGAATAATTATTTTATGGTACACCACATTTCACCATTAAATACCAATAGATATTGGATGAATAGTAATTGGTCAACATTAAAAACATTCATAAATTTAACATTTTACGTGTGAAAGTATTAGGATATAAAATTTATACTGAAAAATATTTCCAGTTTTTGTGTTGTACATCTTGAGGTTTTTTTATATAAATTACTACTCTTGGTAACACTTGTAAGTGTCTCACAGCATTGAACAATGCACTGACCTAGTGCGAAATGCATCTACAGAAAAAAATCAATAAGTACGGCTAGTGTTTGTTTTACCAAATGTGACCTGATGTAGTAATGAATGAAACCTATTTATACATGGATTATGACACTTCACTTTTCTAAATAACATTGAATAAAATATTATTTAATTATGCTTGTGGACTTATACTAAATTTTTAATTATTTTAAAATTGTTTGTAGAAAGCAATAAATTATATAACTTACCCTTTATACTTTCCACTGTAACATAATTCTATTGATGTTTAAATAGCTATATAAAGTTTGAATTACAACCTAAAAAGACTTTATAAATACTATCACTTTCAAAGAGAAATAAAATTAGAATAAAACAAACTTTAAGTAATAATTACTGTGATAAACTAATAAGAAAATAAATAAGTGTATATTAATTTACTTAAGTAATAGTTCAACTCTTAAAGTAACAACTAATCACATTAAATGTGAATTGTGTGTTTGTATTTTGTACTTATTAGTAGGTAATTAAAGTAGCGAGCTATTTAATTAGGCTAATTAAAATTAAATACAGTGTTATATATACGTATATATAAACTATTTTCAGTGGATTATATTTCTTGAAGGTAACTTTTATTTGGGATCATCAAAGTTATACAAATGACGTTTCTAACATTCAAGTAAAACAAAATTGATTAAAATGCTACTGTTTGGTTTAAATCCCAAACCACTAATGGCTCACGTAATGTAGAATGTGGACCGTTACATCTACCTCACTGAATATTTATTTAACATTTATCACACCCCTCATTCGATAAATGTTCAATATTGCTCGACAGTTCAGTAGCCCTAATAATTTATTATACCGGACTGGACATATTGAACGCTTATGCGAGAGTGTTCTTACTCAATTCCAAACTGCAGCGTTAGAAACCGATTAAAAGATGTGAGTTAAATCTTATTATAAACATAATAAATAATAATAATAAAACAAATAATATGCATGAAAAAGGTGGTGTTTATAAATTAGAATGTGAAAACTGTAATAAAACCTATATAGGTTAAACCAAGAAAAACTTAAAAGAAAGTTATAAAGAACATTTGAAGGCTTATATAAATCCAGAAATATATAAATCAAATTTTGCAAATCATTGTATTAATAATAAAGCACCAATTTCCAAATATTGAAAATATGAAACTTATACAAGAAATTAATAAAGGATTAAGAATAAATATATATGAAGCATTTGAAATATATAAATACAGTAAAAAATAACAAATTATTAAAAGAACAAATACAAATACATTCTAAATTTGATACTGTATTCAATGTCTAAATGTTACAGAAACAAAATAAAGTTGGCAATTTGTATAAATTTAGCAACAATTCTATTTCTAATTTAACAGATGTTTTAGGCCTATATCTTGCATTATTGTATTTTTCATTCCTCATGGTGTTGGTACTGTTTACCAACGAAAAGCTTTGAATATAAATAAATAATATTCTTGTATTTGAATAACCTATGTTGGTTTAATATATATATATATATATATATATATATATATATATATATATATATATATATATATATATAGTTATATATATTTCGTAGACAGTGATCAATAGAAAGTAAACCACATAGAGAGAAATACCATTATACAACTTAGTTTAGATAATGACAGCACACGTTTAGTATATTTCTGACGACTAAGATGAAAATTGAAAGAAACTTACAAATCTACTACCGAATAATACAAACAAAAAAAATTCTGGATATAGGGAGCGGTGGAAAAGGCACTATTGGGCAAAGAAACACAACAGAAGATCAAAAGGAAAACGAATGTATATTAAAAAGTATTACAAACTAGAACCTAACAAAGAAAAATACAATACAAAACTTCTAAGCATCATTTTTTTAAAATACATGGTATTTTTAATAGCGTTTTATCCGACCTGGTTCGAGTCAGCGCTACTTTCTGATCTGTTATTGTATTGTGTAGGGCAATGTAAAAGTGAATACAATGGGTTGCGGTTGGTGATTTGTCTACTGTTGATGAGGTAAATTCTTGAAATAATTAGTGGCTAATGTTTTTTTTGTGACGTGTTACAAACACATTTTGTGGAGTGTTGTTTTGTGAACAGTTTGGGTAAACATTAGATAAAAGCAAAAATATAATTCACTTAACGATTATTTTCTCATGAAAGTAAGTGTGTGGTTTGCATGACTATGTGTGTATGTTCTCCCCTAACAGAACAAGGATTAAACCGAATTGAATACCATTTACGTTTGGACATCATCCATTATATAAAGTATCATATCCAATATACAAGAGTAATTCCCAGAAGTGTTCTCAGTACTTAATTACTGGAAATAACTGTTTATTAGCTAGGTGAACATATTTTGCATTATTTTTGTTATAAATTATAAACAAATATTTCAACAAATTAATTTCAGCTGTAAACGTTTATAAAATACAAATTTTAACATTCCCAAACGCAATTTTGCGATAAATGTTCTAATATCAAAACTAAAATTAACTAAATAATATATGTTTTCTCATTTGTTGTCTAAAGATAGATATTACAGCCATCTTTTATAATAATTTAAATGCTCTATAACGTTTAAAATGATACATACATTAATACATCCTACTCACAATGAATTTGGTAATAAAATGGAAACATAAAAAATACTTCTCCAACTATATCTATTTTGTTACAAACCTATCTAAGAAGTGTTAATTCATAGAGTTTCATTGTTGAATATAATATATATTTTATACTAAGAGAAATAGTAAAGGAAATATCTTGGCATCATGTGGCTTTTTAACTTTCACTGTATTTTTTTACTCTGTTTTAGGTTGGCTTACTGAACCTTCTACTACAAAGATATTTCGATTCTATATTACAAATATAATTTACGTCACAACATTAAATGAAACTGGTAGTTATATAACCTTCACTTGTTGGCCTAAAGAATATTTTTAGTGTTTTTAAGGACATGAGGCATTTGTCGCTAAGAATAACATGGTACGCATTGTAAATGTAGAAAGGAGTAAAGACAGATGTAACAATTAGTGATGTTCGAGTATATTTAGGTATTAAGCTATTAAGTTGCAGTAGATCTTTCGAGTTTATAGGGCCATGTCTGACTCCTTCACAGATGCTGGCTTAAATGCTTAATTTATATTCACTGTTTTTGAAACAGGTTGATATTTTCTGTTTATATAGTGTAGTATTTAGAGAAGAAACCTTAATATATTATAAACCTATTTACTGACATTATTTTAAAATTATTCAACACAGGTTTATAAATGTGGAGCGTTACCTGACAAAAAATTAAATGTTCAAATAATTTTAAAAAAAGAGGATGGCGAGGGCATTTGACGCCTATAAAAGAGGCAGTTTGTAGTTTCATCTTTTATAAAATCTATTTTACATCTGTATCTGATAAAATATTACTTATATATACTAGTTTTTAAAATTTTCATACTTATATCTAACCCTTAGAAATGAATTAAAATCAATAAATGTCAAGGTCATTTAAATGTAAGATTAACCTATCTAAAATTATCACTTGTTTGTCTGTTGAATATCATTGCTGTGTGCGTTTGTTCAACTTTTTTAAATTTGATATATAAACACTGCTTTCATTACATCCAACTAGTTACAGGTAATATGTCTAAATAAACACACACATGAACATTATAAGTATGTAGACAGTTTTACTTATAGAAACAATAAAACAAATGGAATGTATTTATTAATAATATTCTTGTATTACAGTACTAAATCTATCGTTTAGTTAGTGTAAATTTGGTAGTAAATTTTATTTTGTTTATCTAATTAGTTAAACAATTATGACTAATATATTTTATATACATTCCTACATTAATACCTAAATGTTAAACATAGATTAGCTGTTTTATTAAAAGAAATACCTTTTTGTAAATTATGTGTAAAAGGCTCTTAGAAATAAATTAAATTATAAATTAATGCTATGAATATTGTTCAAGCATATTATATCTTGTTACACGGTTGGCTGGTTTAGCTTACGGAGCAGTTATATAACGTAACGGAGAGACTTATTGCATCGCTCAGCATTTATCTACACAACACTTAGCAGGGGTGATTGATGGTAAGATGTTTAATCCTGAAATAATGTTTGCGCTTAGATGATCTTGGTGGAAGAGTAGAATATATTTAGTTTAACCATTAGACAATCGAATGTTTAAAAATTTATAAAACAATCCTTTTTAAACGAGGAATAAAAGTTTAAAGGCTTAAAGGTATAAAATGAAAGATTCAATAGCCTAATAAATGATTTTATGAAAATGTTTATGTAATCTTTATTTTAAGTTATTGTAAAAACAGTTTTTTTGTAATGTTTAAATGGTTTGTATTTTGTAATTCACTTGTTTTATCGTATTGATATCAAGAATGTAATATTTTATTTAATATAATGAATTTTAACAATACTTATTAATACAATTTAATTATTTCAATAAAGTGTTTTACAGTTTAACTACTATCATCTGATGTGAATCTGTCGGAGTGTATCTTTTGTAGGTCCTAGCACAACACAGTCGTTATAATTGCCAATTTTCCTCAGAACCACAACAGTTATGCAGCTCAACAGCTACTATATGCTCAATCCCTTGAGAGACAACCATAAAATAATATGGGATGACTAATAAATAGGCACTTTCACAGTTTCAGAATTCCTCAAAGCAAGTGAGCATTGTGGTCAATAAGGTTCTTAGCTAGAGGGTTTATATGTGCTTAAATGCATTACACAAACATAATCTCTAGAACGGTTGCGAGGTTTCTTCACTGCTCCACCGAATGTGTGAAGTTTGATTATAGCAGTTACACTTATTCGAAGAAGAGTCTCTTAGAAATAGGATAGCAATGCGGGTGACGTAGCACTCTATGGTATATTGGGTCAGAATGAAGTGTTTAAATTATTTGTATATCAAGTTCACTTGCGTTATATTACTGACTGAGCGGAACCGGAAATTGTTAGTACATGGCAAGATAGGAATAAATCCAGCACAGGAAGTAACACACAAAGAAACAAGGATCTTCGGGGCGAAGGAGCGTAGTCTAGATTACTAAGAAAATACAACAGCCATAGCACAGAAGTAAACATATTTAACAATGGCATTGGAAGTCTACGCGAACTGGTTGCGCGAAGAAGTGAGTTATAAGAAGTTCGGATGGTAGAAACAACCGGGGGAATGGTTTAGGATATGAATGAGTAGAAGATTGCAATCGAACACTTCGCATTGAATTTAAAATGGTAAACCTATATACTTAGCACAATGTACCTAACCTATATATTCCTCCCTATACCTACCCAATCTCTTGCGTATATTTTTATAAAATTCTAAGTTTATTTTTGTTTAGGAAAAATATTTTAAGTGAATTATTTGTTAGCATTTTTTTAAATAACTGTAGAAATAAATTAACAATTTGGTATTGATTTTTTTATTTGCGAACGCTAGCTTTTTAGTTGTCGGAACTCTACGTTTTGGATCATCATCAAGATCATCCCTGTGTACTGAATCTCTTGCAAAGGATTAACTTTGTTTCCTAAGCAACCCAGTGTTTTACTCAAAATGTTTATTAGTTTTTTCTGTTTAAGATTATCTTGTTGATATTACTGCCTCTTTTGTTACGAAAAATTTCCATTTTGTTTTCATTCAGTTATTCGTCAGCATTGAATTAATGCATGAAGAGCTGACTAATTCTCTTTACTAACATTTCTTAATTCCTAGTACTTGATCGTGTTGTGGCTATTTTTTTAAATATGATTTTAAGAAATATCACCCTTCCCATACTTTCAGGATTCCCCAAGATTTATTTTGGTAGAATAATCACTCAAAGCATAAATTAAGTAGGTCTGTCTTGGTTTACGCCATTTCCTTTATAGTGCGTCTAAATTGAAGCGTCGGTTTTCGCATAGACCAACTAAGTTAGTGGTATTTATAAGTTCTTGTGCTACAGTTTGTGCAAAGTTTGATCTCTATAAACCTAAGAACGTGGATTATGCAATAACTTTTACACTCAAGATAGTTCTTTGCTCGCTGAAGGATATAAAGTTCACAAGTAACTTCGTATTTGGAGGTCAGTATATTAAAAAAATCGGTCGGAAAATCCAATATTTCTTGTGTATTTCTATTGTAAATTTATTATTGTTCAAGATACATTACAGTAACTGAAGTATTTGTTGAATAGTTTTAACATTTATTGTAGAAACGAACAATATACCCGATTCCTCTTCATATTATCGCTACCGCTGACCTTGTAGTTGTAGGAAATCTATGTAGTTGTGGAACGTGGTCACGTTCATCACTATACACAGAGTCTCTTAGTCTAGTAAGTAAGTCCAGTTTTTTAAAATTCCAAGTGAGTAATAGTTTTTTTTTGTTTAAGATTATCTTGTTGATATAATTACTTATCTCTTGAGGAAGAATTGTTCATTTGCTTTCATTGAGTTCTTTGTGATTGTTACATCTATCTACAAAAAAACTGAATAACTCCTTCTACTAACATTCTATAGTACTTGTTCTTTTAGCATAATTCTAGGAAATGCCAACTGGTGTCTACGTGAAATACTAATGTCCATACTGAGGCCTTAATGATGTAAAATTCTTATAATTTAAACAAAATGTTACACACTTCAACGATGGATTTGTTTCATTACTGCAACAGGGTTTCCCACTGAAAACCCATATTCTTACCTGATAACTGCAACAGTCGTTCTGTTATGAAACATTCAAGACAAGTCGCCTCTGGTATTCTCATTGGCTATAAAAACTCGTTCCTGGCGAAACCTCAGATCTTGCATGAAGTGGAGTTAGGTGATAAGCTGGAGGTGGTCGCAGTTGTCACCGCCAATATTTTAAAACGTGTCCAGTTGCTCTTATTTTAATACTTTCCACTTTATGTATAAATGATGAGAATCGTTACTGAGACCACACAAAAATACAACATGCACAAATATTTACGAAATTTTAATTTATAATATCTAGGTATGCAATACAAAGTATATACAGCATACAATATTAACTATATTGACAGTGATACTTTCAAAAACAAATTATAAAATAGAAAATTATTATTTTAAACTAGGAAAGTATGCGTATTAATAAAACACTTCAGGGTCAACACTAATGAAGCTGTGGGTATATTCGGTAACTTATTTTGCTACATTTAGAAGTGCACAATTCTGGTCACGTATAAGGGAGACTTTGAAGGGGATATTTTCTCCACTCAATAAGGCTTGATTTATTCAGCGCAAAGGTAATTGATTTAGGCTCATTATTTAGCTTGTGGAAGGTATCTTTGTATATCAGTAATGTGATAATACTAAAATACTTTATGGACTATTTTGTAGTACAAAAAAGGGTGGAAACCCTTACGTATAAACTATCTTTAACCTAATACAGAAATATTTAATATTTTTTGAATTTTAAAAGGGTCTGTAAGCGATTCACCTCACTAGCTTAAACAAAAACACAAAAATAATTAATAACCTCCATACAGAGAACACACTCACTAAATAAATAGGGTACCTAGACTATAAGAACTTAAAACTCAATCGTATAAAATGAAATATAACTATTGAACCTAATACTGCACTGCTTAACAAATCTAAGTGTAACATTTACAAAACACTTTACTGCATACGTGAAACCTTAGGGATATAAATCCAATTCTGACGCGCACACTCGCCCCGTCATCAGTACTTTCCAAACATCACGAACACAGAAATGGGTGAATACATTTATTATTGAATGTAATTTCTTATTAAATGTATTATAGGAAAGTGTAGAGCAGTATGTTCCGTGAAATATTAGCTATTAGAAAGTAACTAAAGTAGTTATTAGTAAATTTTAGAAGTAAAAATTACTCAATTACTAACCAACGCCTAACCTTGGCAGTTGAACCATACTGCGACATGCTGACCTGAAGAAATGGGCCTCTTTGAAGGTGGGACTGTTGTAATACTTGGCCCGTTCCCAATTTGTGCAATCATTAGGCTGTTTGGCATTCGTTAGTTCACAACCACACCTCAATCCAAGGTCTGTAGCACAAAGATGCAGCCGAAGTTGCCAGCAAGGTAGCCATGACCCGTCCTTATTTTGAATGCTGCAACGTTAACAGCTCAGTGCAACGTATGCTCAATTCGTTCCTCCGACACAAGAATTTTCTACAATTTTTCTACTGAGAGTTACAGCAATCGACCTGGATTCCATGATTTTGGTAAACCATCTTTATTAAGGATTTCAATGATTATAGTGAACTCAGATGCTCATGCTGTGGTAGGGTTGTTCCTCGATGGTAGTTGACCAGCCTTTGCATTGCCAGTGATGTTTCCACTGGAAATTAGGTACCTACTTAAGGTTAAAGATGGTGGTCTTAGAATCAAAAAGGAAACTGGCCTTAATCAGATCAGTCAGGTTCTCAAGCGTAATTGCTGCAGCACATATGCCAATTACCTCTTACCTCACAGTCCTAATATGTAGTAGGCGAAGCCATTTCCCCGGGAGTGACTCCATACTTTGTATAATAGTCCTGGTATAGAGACAAGAGTTGTTCGCTAGGATAGGAGTCATTCTGTAAGTTTACGATAAGCAAGATTTTTTTGATCACTTACTCAATAGATTGTGACTATCCGAACTTTAAATTTAGTAAATTTGTTAAAACTTACTGAGACAGAACGTTTTCGATCGCTATGAGCCGATCTTCATCAGTTTCTTCTGCTTGGAGATGTTGGGTCAAAGGTGACGGTTTTAAAGGTAGGTTTTAGATAGTATCAAAGAGTATGTGTGATTTGTATTGTGTTTGTTCGTTTAATACGTTTGTACGTTGTGTTTTTTGTGGGTCTGTAAATTTCATATTGTTCTAGTGTGTTGAGATGTGGTCCTTTTTTGTTGATATGTAGGATTTCTAGGTTATTGTAAATGTCTGTGTATTTGTGTCCTGTTTGTTTCATGTGTTTGTAAAATGTTGAGTTGGTGTTCTGTTTGTGTTCTTCGACTCTTTGTTTAAAGCTGCGACCTGTTTGTCCAATGTAGAATTTGTTACGTTCTTCGCAGTTCAGTTTGTATAGGCCTGGTGCTTGTAGTTTATCTTTGTTGTTGGTGTCGTGATGTATTTTGTATTGTAACTTGTTATTAGTTTTGTATGCTATTTTGTATCATATTTTTTGAAATTTGGGGGATATTTTGTTTCCTGTTTTGTTATGTATGGTAATGTGATGTGTTTGTTTTCCCTGACTGTAGTGTTCATTTTAGTGTTTTTTTGTATTTTGTACCATAGTTTGTCTATTATAGTGGTTTTGTATCCATTTGTGTATTCTAAATATTTAATTGTGTCTAGTTCTTTGTTTATGTTTTCTGTAATCATTGGGACTTCTTGAAGTCTATGGAGAATGGATCTGAAGGCAGCGTGTTTGTGTTGGATAGGGTGGTATGAAGTGTTGTGGATAAGTGTGTCTTGTCGTTATGGGTTTCCTGTAATTATTGAAGCTGTGTTTTTGTGTGTGGCTTTTTGTTATGGTTAGGTCGAGGAAGTTTAGGACACGGTTGGTTTCAATTTATGAAGTGAAGGGGAGGTATGGTTGTATTTTATTAGTGTAGGTGAGGAGTTTTTCGCATTGATGGGAGTTGCCTCTGTGTAGTGTTATGATATCATCGACGTATCTGAGCCAGTAAATGATTTTGTGTGTCTGTGTATTGTTTGTGAGTATCTTGGTGTTTTCTATGTGTTGTAGAAACATTTTGCTTAGGACACTACTGATAGGACTTCTCATGCGTAGGCTATCTGGTTGTGAATAGAAGATTGAGTTGTGGGTGAAATAGCTTTGTTTGGTGATGATTTGGAGGATGTTTATGATTTCGTTAACGGGGTTTTTAGGTATGTTGTGCGCTTTGGGTATGGGTATGTTGGTGTACATATTTGTTATGTCGAGTGATAGTAGTGTTGAATTGTGTGGTATGTTTATGTCTTTTATTTTATTTATGGGGTTTGTTCTGTATTTTATGTGGATTCTTTGTTTAAGTTTATGGATTGTCTGATTATTTTGTCCATGTAATTTGCTAATTTATGTGCAGGGCATTCTGGTAGTTGATGATGGTTCGGATGGGGATTTTGAGTTTGTGAATTTTGGGAAGATCACGGAGGGTAAGTGCTTTGGGTGGATTTTTTTGTTCGTTTAAATCACTCCCAGAAACATAGGGTTTACGTCTCTCTGAAATTATTAAAATTAATTACAGTTAAAATTAATTCATTACTGCTTCCTACATGCTTAAAATAAAACAATACACGAATAAAAGTACCACCAAACACGTAATCTAATTAAAATAGAAACGAGTCGCTAAAATCAACTACTTAAAGTATGTCTCCGCTCTCCTGTGACGAGACAGAGTAATTAGGTCAGTACAATTAAAGCCGAGGTAACTTTATATATATCTGTATTGTGTAAAAACCTGAACCCTAATTGGCTAATAGTTACTTGAAGTATTGTAAAGCAAATATTATCGTTACTACCTTACAATATGACGTGTATCTTTACATGGTTTAATTGCTTTAGTTTACTTTTCCGTTCGTTTTAGAGATTTTATTCTTAGATTTTACATGGCTTACTTCAAGATACTGTAATTAAACTTTCATATGGTTTAGAAATTTTATTCTTAAAAACTATAGTAAATACAATTTTAACGAACACAATAATAATTTACCAAACCGCATTAACAACAATTTCTCAAAATATTGTGCATATTTATTTCATTAGGCCAATTACAATTCTATTATAAAAAGGCAAAATGATTTTAACTGAAATATACTGTTCAAAATAGTTTATTATATTATGTTTATGTGTATCAGTACATCTCGTTACTACCTATTCTGTTTTTTCTAATAGTTATTTAAAGTAAATAAAATTGTAATTGTTTTATCATTATAATAGTATAAACTATATTAACATAACCATATTAGTTTTAATAAAGTTCACGTAAATACGTTATAAATATAAAATATACTCATTTATATTTTTTTATAGATTTATATTTTTATACATATTCAGATTTAATATTTAAAATTCCATAGACTTTTAAATTTTAATACATTCTACACGTGTTTATATACAAAGTGGAAACTCTGTTACGCCTGTATGTATATACCCTCTACACCTACAGCTGTAGACCCTCTTCTTTGGTATGCAGGATTGTGTCATGAAAGGTAAAGCGTGCTTAAACTATTGTTCCCGATTGTAGTATCCTGCCAGAGAACTTATAGAGTGGAGTTATATAGCTTAAAGTTATAGAGTGGAGTTATATTGTTGCTTCGCTCAGGTAGCACCTACGTTCCACTATTTCTAAAGTTGCGTCATCTAGCGTGGTCAGCGATAGACGCTTACACGTCATATGGGCAACCTAGAAGTGGCCTGGCATTTCAAATCTCCTTTCACGTCATATGGGCAACCTAAAAGTTGGCTGGCATTTCAAATCTCCTTCGATTTGACTGTCGTAGTCCAGTTTTTATAATTTAATTATTTTTGTATCACTTATTAAGTAACCTCGGGGAAGCCTGTACCCCTATAGGGCGCATCACCTGGTGGTGGATCGGGGAAGGCTTTCATCTGTTTCTCAGGTGGATGGTCAGAGGGTATAAAATACCTCCCACATAGCAACAGGCATTAGTCCAACCTCTTTGAGGCTCTGGCAACTATTTTAATGAACAGTGCAATATGGAGGTTTAATATTAGTGCTACCTCGTCGGGGCAGCTCTATGAGACGCCCCAGCAGTACGCTACGACTGTCAACTTCTTACAACTTAACATAAATGAAGACCAGAGAAAACTTTCTGAGCTCTCTGATGTTCTACATGCAAGAAACATGCATATTGTCTGTTTGCAAGACATAAATCTTACCCCCAGACTGAATTTCAAAATCAAGGGATATACGACGATATAAAAGGACAGACTTTCCAGCACTCGTGGAGAACTTGCTATTTTGGTAACTGCGCCTGAAGTGAAATACAATCTAAGTCCTTCTGACCTTTCTACCCGGTAGCACCATAGAGGTTCAAGCAATAGTTCTTCCAGAGCATACCATTACAGTTATAAATGCTTGTCATCATGATATTTTACTTATTGAAACTGAAGTCCTTCAGGATCTCGCTTCATCATCGGCTGAGACCAAAGTATTTCTTAGAGACCTACTGCAACAAACCCGATGCTAAGGGAAAATAGCTCGAAGATCTAATGGGCACGACCTCAATCTAACAATGCCTTAGACGGGAAATTACATTTGTATCCAAGACAAAATGGCACATCTGCTTTGGATATCTCTGCCATTAGTTATCCCTCTGCTGTCAAAACTAGCGAGCAAGTGTTTGATTTTTCTAATTCTAAACATACTTTTCATATAATTAATGTAACAAAATACATTATTATTCTTCTTGATGATTCAAAACCAGTTTTAAAATCAATGTATATAATTATTTATAATATTTATGTAATCACCATGGTTTTATTAGTTTATTCTTTTTTATAAGAGATAAACTGATAATTAATTCGTCCTCTACGTATCTGAATATTTTATAGTAAAATGACAATAGCTAGAAATATTTTTTACAGGGTGAAAAAAATTTAATTTTGTATTACTCTGTAAAAATCTACGAACTCTAATGTTTACATTGCTTAGTAAAACTATGAAAACTATTGATAAATCCTCATTATTAATAACTTTCTCTTATCATACAAAATAGTGATTATTTATTAATAAGATCTAATATATATCCTACATGAGGATTAATTTTGTTTGATGACCTGTAAAACCCATTCGGGTTTTACACTTATGCAATGTGTGCGCTTATGTTGGTGTAGACCAAGCTGTAACCTATAGCCTGAATAATAACTCATACCTTACAGGACTAACCTAT
Source organism: Prosapia bicincta (assembly GCA_036971475.1). Lineage (NCBI taxonomy): Eukaryota > Metazoa > Arthropoda > Insecta > Hemiptera > Cercopidae > Prosapia > Prosapia bicincta. Next base: position 5,515,538 of record JBAIZL010000002.1, read on the forward strand.
ACTTTAATCGAAATGCTAAAATATAGATTAGGCTGTAATGTTTTCCTCTTGTGTTTTAAAGTAGCTTAGTATTAGCAAAGTAGTTGCGCGAAGTAGTTTACTCTAAAAGTCATTAATTTTTTTATGTAAATAAAAGTTAATAGGTAACATAAAAGAAAATTCAAGTAAATACTATCACCGTTGAATTGTAAAATTCAATGATGCATTCTTTAAAAGAAAACAAAATAATTTGATTACAAACTCAACCCAATGAATTAATTGGATATTTTATAAAATGTCTAAATATATTAGTAGTATTTTATATATTATTACGGAGCTTTACGGAGTTCTTACCGTACAAATACCTCAATAAAAAGAAAGTACTTTGTTTTAATTATAGCGAAGTGGATTAAAGAACCATTGATAGTATTTGCGACTGTTTTTCTCATTAACTATTGCTCTACTTTACCTAATGGCTTTATCAATAAAGTGCAACAGTGCAAATTAACAGTCTACAACATATTAATAAAATATGCTAAACTAAAGGATGGTTGTAGAAACAGGAATAAAATTGTAACATAATCTCGTATGATAAGGACTTCACTTCAAATACTTAAGACATGAACAGAGCTTTCCTTTGTATAGAAACAATTGTTTTGTAGTTACCTGTATTTGACAGCCTCAGCAGCAGATGTTATTCAATTACTTGATACGTAAGAGGATGACATAATTGGTAAATCTTTATAATGATAAGTAGAATATTTATCAAAACGTAATCTACTTTGTGTATTCTAACGATTATTTTTTACGTTTATTATGAAAATACGTACAAAGATAATAAATGAAATTAACATGCTATATATTGTATGCAATATAAATGTAAGAGGATTTAGGAATATATATTTATATATAAAAGTTGAAATTAAACGATGCTGGATCCAAAATAATGATTTTGATGTTAAAATAAAACCTTTTCGTTAGTTATGTAAAGCATTATTTTTAATGAATGTTATTTATAACAAAACCTACAGTCATGACCTTCGTCATATTTCTTCAACCTAAATAAAAATTTGCAGTTTTGAAGTGAAATAAATAAAGAAATTCGGAAATGTACAAATTACAATAATCCTTTATTAAGTTGGGTATATATATATATATATATATATATATATATATATATATATATATATATATATATATATATATATACTATATTATGTATTCTTGTGTATTATTAAAGAAATAAGACAATTTACAAATACAAGAATAATTTATTGAATGTTCAATTCAAAGCTTTTCGTTGGGAAACAGTACCAACATCATCAGGAATGCTAAAGACTTAAAATCAATCTTACATTTGCAAACTAGATCACAACAAACAGCGTTGCCACATTTATTACAATGTTTGTCTGCAAATGTATGATTGATTTTAATTATTTAGTATTCCTGATGATGTTGGTACTGTTTGCAACGAAAAGCTTTGAATTGTTCATTCAATAAATTATTCTTGTATTTGTAAATTGTCCTATTTCTTTATATATATATATATATATATATATATATATACATTTTTGCTTTAAAAAAAGATTCTTTTAGTTTGAAATGCAAATGTTGCTAATAAATTAAATATAGAAGATACGTATTCGTTCACGGGTGTATAAACATGATGAACAGTAAATATCAGGAGTACATCCTTTCATCTTGCAGTGGCGAGTCCCGACGTTTCGCCAGAGTCTCCTCTAGCATTGGCGAGGTGAACACAACAACAGTTTAATTGCGAAATAACTGTTATTGAATAACTGTTCTCACTCCAACTGTTGTTGGGTTCACCTGGTCAATGCTGGATGAGATTCTGACGAAGTGTTGGAACTGCGATTTTACGCACACCAAAATGAACACTGGTTATTGCCATGTACACCGGTTATCAAATACTCATATTATATATAAATATTCACTTTTTAGTTAACTTAGCGTGGTTTAAATATTCGCTTCAATAAACAAATATTTATGTTAAGGGCACTAAAGCATTGATGTTAAATAACATTTTAAAATACAAAAAATAATGCAATGAGTAAATATCTTATAAATTGGACGAAATTTACTGTATCATCCAACGTTTTATCTAAGAGAAAATGAAATGTTATTGCTGTTAAATCAATAACACTTTCATTTTATTATTCTATTTATTACTGAAATAAATATAGTTAAATATTTTAGTTATATTTTCCATAATTAAAAATCATTCTTACCTTCTTATAGCTTATAAATATATTCTTTTAAAGTTGGGTTTATTTTGTGCAGATAAAACACTCTTAATCTGGGTTTCAATAAAAATTTATTTACCTACGTACCTAATGGTAAAACTTTTCAAAGTCTAAAGTTATAAGAAATTATCTTTTACTAAGTAGAGAAACAGCAATCCATAAAAATCTTGTAAATAGGTTTTCAGGCTATAAGGTACAGGGGTAAAGATAAGGTGCTACTCCAAACAATCAACACAAGATAGTAAAATAGGCTCAGCAGTTATCCCCTGAAGACTGTATTATTAACAGGAGTTTCCCTTAAAACAAAAATCGAGTTCTGGCTTGAATTTTTGTTGACTTTGATTAAATTAATTTAAAAAGACGTAAAAAAAGGAAGAGCTTAAAATAATTATACAAAAATACATTCGCTATGCCAAAGGCGATTATTATGTTTAGAAAAAATGCTAAAATGGTGGAGTGATATAATATAAATCGGTTAGACTGAGCTAGCTTATCCACTGTAAAACCAATATAATTCTGGATTATAGTGATCTAATTACTAATTATTCTTCAACCTTGTTACTGGAGATAAATCGATACAACATTCCACAATAAAGCTCTCATCAACTACAAAACCATAATATAATGACTCAGTGGGACATAAGTATGAATATACAGATAGATATACGCAAATATGCATAAAAATATAAACCTACGTATTTGCAATTTAAAAGTATATTTCTTCAATTAGTATATCATAAAAATTGCAAATACAGTATTAATAAAAAAAAAGAAATCCAGTGTTAAACATACTACTAAATTCATTCTTATCCATTATGCATACAGTTTTTTATGAACAAGTAATTAAATTAATTAAATTGTTTTTTTAATAATTTTTTTTCAGAATGAATGATTTCAAGATTAAATTGTATTTCGGTAAAATCTCAAAACACTTTGTAATACACAGACAATATTTTTCAAAGACACATTATTTCATATGAATTTATAATTTGTTTGTTTTTATTCCAGTACTCAAGCAATATTATTCACGATTCTTAAAACAATATTGATGATTAAGAAAACCAATCTAACAATGAGCCCTTTAAATGTCTACTATTGTTGGTTTGATAAATGTTTGTTAATTAAATAATTGTTATTCCAGGTAAAATGAAAGTTTTATATAGCCTAATAGTATTATAGAATGATAATCTATTAAAGCAAATTTGTTTGTGCTCTTAAATTTGCCACTAAGCTATGGGACTCAATGTCATTGTTTACAGATAGTTGGAGGTAGAACAATTTTTGTTATATCTGTATTAAATTTTTAACACATTTACACAAGCAATAAATTATTAATGTAATTGATTGAATTAGCATTATATTTAGATCAATTAAATGTAAATATTTCTACGCTCCAGCAAGCTACAAATTTTAAAAGATAACATTCATTTAACCAATTATTATAAATTTATTCAAAAACAAATATATTAAATATTAAAAAACACATGTAATTTAATTTAGAATAATAATAGTTATTAATCCAAGTTGGAGATATCTATTGTAATTAACTGTTTATAATTGTTATCTAGCTTTAAAACAGGTCTTAGTTTTGCATTATTCGTTTTTATACAAATACTATCGTAGGTATAAGATGTTTCAGCTATTTGTTACGAGTAATAATAGATAAATTTATATTTTGTATTGATAACATTGTAAATACTTTTTATAATATTTTTTAGTAAAGATATTTTAACAAAATACTGTTAGAAAAGGGGATTTGCAACTAGTTATATATTTTGCTTAAAACCGTTAAAACCTATTTACCAGAAAAACCTAACTAAGTGAAAGCTATTGAGTTTAATGTAAATAAAATCCCCTTTTCTTAGGGTTAAAAAATATTGGACTGATAGTACGAGTATATCAATTACTACCTAACAGGTTTATTTATGTCTAAAAACATGACAAACATTTACGTTTACAAGCACGTTTAAAAATTGAAATATTTTCGACATTATTCACAAACATACTTTTATACAGTTAGCGAAATGGTTGCCATTTTTGATAATTCCCTGCATGGAACACAAAGACAGATATGAATAAAACATTGTCTCCACTCCCTCTTCCCTGCCATCGTTATAAATGTAAAATCTCGAGCTACACCTTCAGTTTTACTCTGAATGGTTTCGTCTCAACAATCGAGATTCGTTTTGTCTTACAATGTGTGTCGTTACGGAAGGAAAAGTTTACCGTTACTAGAAGAGATAATGCTTTGCAAATATGACAACAAACCCCTTTTAAAGGTGTATTATTTCATATTTAAAACATATCACACATTCGTGCTTGTTTAGGCGCGAAGGTTTGAGATTTAATATAAATTTCAATTGTTTAATTCAATATTTTCATAGTATCGATATATTTTCAACACTTTGATAAATATTTATTATTCCTCAAAAAATCAAAGTAAAGATATAAACGTTGCTTAAAATGGTAGAAAATTCATAAATGTTATTTAAAAACTTAAAACCTATTTTGTTTAATTAATGTATGTTTCGGTCAATGTTATTGACACAGACAACAGTGGAGATACAAATTGACACATACATATAGTCAGAAAAGAAAAGCCATTGATAATTTAATTTGTTATTAAAAAGTAATGTGTACAATCATTAACATCCTGAAAGCTGCAATATCAAGACTTTACACACACACACACACACACACACACACACACACACACACACACACACACACACACACACACTCACTGCAACGTCCCCCCACCTCTCCTTCTATTAACCGTCCCTACTACCGCTGCTCCGCGCGGTCGTGTTGTTTAAATCCTTTCTTGCAGAATACTAAAATTCAATTGTTTACAAGAAAAACATATTTATAAACAACCAAAAATCTGCCTATCACCCTGCTGGTAAAACCGTGCTAAACTCCCAGAGTTAAGTGTATGTTTCCTGCTCGTAGGGCCAAGCCCACAACAAGCCTATTCCCGCTGACTACTATTTAAAATACGTATAAACACTCCTAAATTAGTTTATCAATTGTGTATGGTCTAAGTATAGTCCCACATATCAAATTAATAGTCAGCTGGAAAGAAACACATTTATAATAATATACATAATAAACACAGAGTCTTACCACCTGATGATGATCTGCAGAAACAGCAAGGGAACGTGCAAAATATGATTGTGTTTAAAACTACCTATTTTAAAAGGCTCCTGTGTCCTCTTAAACACAATCTGCCAGTAGATAAATCTCTGGACTTTTATTACAAAAAACCAACTAATCTTTAGACTAGCTCATGAAATTAGTAGAGAGAAACTCTTTAAAACATTAGGCTTTATCTATTGCCATTTAATGAAATTTAATTAAATTTGTTTACTGATTTGATAATCATTTTTGTATTAGTTGGAAAAAGCTAAACAGTTTTTATTGGTTATTTGACACAGGATGGAATGCAAATAATGTTGATTTTTATGACATATTTAACTCTATTTATTGAAATAAAAAAGAAAATTTATCCTTCAAAGTATTACACAATTATATTAGCAAAACAATTCACTGAGTTACTTCTTGTTTCTTATGCTTTAAAAATTTATACTTTGCATATAGATTGATTACATAGACATAAACATAAAATTATTTTTCAAATTACACCTAATAATATTTTATCTCCTATATGGAATTGGTAAATTCATATTTTATGACCTTTAATTTTTAAGTTTATAATATTCGAAAATTCCTCATTTCCTTTATATAAACGGCTTATGGCCAAAAACCTTTTGTAAGTTTAATATTCATTATTTTAGATATTCTGAACACATAAATTCATTTACTTAGCATACAATTTATTAAAATTTTATAAAGAGTGAAGTCATTGTTTTAAGCTTGCAGATTTGTTTGAATTTAATAAAATTAACTAACTAAATTTGACGTGACTGATATCGAATAAAGAAAATGACTTGCCAAAGATGTTCCTGCCGGTCCTCGGGGTCCCTCGTCTGGATTCCCTGGTCCTTGGACACCGGAAGTCGCCATCCCTGGTTCGTCGGTGGTGGTTTCCCTCTATTCGAGCGTCCTGGAGGCTGAGTCTGGAGCCTTCATCCTTGGTGGTCCTGGATGTCGAAAGCGCTGAGGTTATGGTCCATCTGGCCTGCTGACGGTTTCTACTCGCGGTCCAGCATAGCGTCCCGCGGCACCGCGTGTTAAAAAATTATTGCAGACTGTCCCTAAAGGCTTAGAGACCAAGTATATATAGCGGTGAATTTAACCTACCTCACCCCGCCTGCAAAGCTTGCTATCGCTCGATTTATTCCTTGTACAGGCAAGTCAGGCAACGAATCTGTTTTAGCTTGCATAGTTTGATAATTAATTTTAGAACACTGAAAAATGTCTATTTTATTTAAACGGCTGTAACTTTTTTGTTTCTCAAGTTTTTTGAATTCTGTTTTCTCTAATGTTCATTCTAGGTTATTGTGGTTCTTTTAAAATGTCGATGAAAGTTCTACGTGGTTTGGTTCGTAATATAGCTTTTTTAGGCACTTAGAATTTTTTCGCTTCACTCTCGATGTTCAAATTTAGTTAGTTATTACAAATTTATTTTACAACATTCTTTAATTTAGCTTAACTATTCTATTTAAGGTTTTATTTAATTTTTCCCTCTTTATTAATTGTATAATTCCCTACTTGATTATTTTAAAAACAGCTTTATTTCTAAAAAACAGGAAATTACTTATTTCCCACTTGCCACTGTCTCCCAGACCGTTGCAACACACACACACACACACACACACACACACACACACACACACACACATATATATATATATATATATATATATATATATATATATATATATATATATATGTTCTGGAATTTTTTTTTACCTGAAGCACCTGGTGACCTTCAACTGTGTTTTGTGGATTGTTGCATGTTGGCGTAATTTATGTTAAAAAAATCTTCCGCTCTAACACTGATTTTACTAAGAGCTTTTATTACTCAACTAGAGACACAGTCAGTAGCTCCTCATCTATCCATACGTACAACTATCGACGGTCTAACAACACCTTTCAAACCGAAGATAAAAGCCATCAGTTGAATTGAATCAACTACTCGTAAAGTGAGAGCTGCCGACGAGAAGGTTAGGTCTAAGAAAACATTGATTCATCCAGACCCGTTGGAACGAATGCTGCAACACAATATGCAAGGGGCATACTGCTTCAGTCACAGTGATTAGTGGTGAATAACAAAACTTACGAATGAACGCAGATGATTAAATAAATACATTAGAAAACTGTTATTATTTGTATTGTCGACAGCATATATCAGAAAAATATATAAGACTATGATTAAAAATGTATTGTTTAGTATACGCTTTACTAGTTTTGTGATAAGTGATTTATTTTAGCAAGACCGTTATTTGTAACATTATATTTCCAATTATTATTTTTGTACTTTTTAAAATACATATTAAACAATCTTCGATGATTATACTGCTAACACGTATCACATGAATCAAAATCAAGTGTAAATGAATCATGTTAGATTGAACCTGATACGGGACCAACGGTGAGATTTCTTATAGAGCAACTGATGGCAGGTTAAGATTTAGTAGTAATTATGTCAAAAGCAATCAGTTGAAATAATTGAAGGAATTATCCTTGAATTCCTAAAAAAACCTTGGAAATAATGCAAAACTCATCCAGCTTGATGTTAAAATCTCATTTGGAGAATTCATGATCCACAACAATGGAGAAATAATTCCCACCCTTCAACCAGGAAAACATACAAGCTGTAGCTGAGAGCTACAGACATGAATCTCTTACCAGAGCTTGCAGCAAAGTTGCTGAAAGATTGTTCAATAACTATCTGACATACCCAGTATATCGAGCCACGCAGAATAAACGATAACGGCCAAACTGGCTTTAGAAAGTATAGAGGTACCATGGGCCATCTTGTAAATTTCTCCTAACATGTACAAAATGGCGTCCATGAAACGATTTCAACACTAGCAATAATGGTAAACCTCTAAGCCACTTTTGATAGAGTTTGGCATACCATGTTCATCCACAAATTGATAAACTATGTGCTATCTGGCAACCACTTGAACTAGATTAAGTCTTTGCTGTCCCACATAGAAATCTGAGTTTTCTAATAGTTCATAAAAATTTTGTATCCAGAGGCAAGGCTTACCCCAAAGGGCGGCAATTTCAATTACATTTTCCAGCATTAGGATAAATGACGTCATAGGCACTTTGCATGATATAATTGGTATCCAGCCCCTGTTGTAGGCTGACGATCTTTTACTATTGGCCGACAGCGGTTTCATCATTACAGAAGTGTATGAATAATGCTTACCGATACTTGAAACACTTGTAGACAATAATGCCATGACCGTAAACTCTTCGATCACCAAATTCCCAAAGGTAAGCATAACATAAAAGAACTCAATCTTGGCTAATAGTGATAATTCGAGGCACTTGGTAGATTCATTGGATCGACGTAATGTCATGGAAACCAAACATTGCCCACTGTGCTGAAACTGCTATAAAAATAACAACATTACTCTAGAGACTAACAGCTACTATTTAAAGATCTAACCAATATGTTCTAAAACCCTACAATTCTTATATAAGTCCGAATCTAAAAAACGGTAGCAAGGTAATGGTCACTGCCAGTAAATGTACCAGAAAGTTACTTGAGTTAGGCGAAACAAAATGCCTTAAGAATGAAAACTGGCGCTGCGAAGCCCACCCCTATTGCTGCAATGGAGGCTTAAACTTTGATTGAACCGCTACAAATAGCCAGGGAGACGTCATGACTATGTTTCTAAATGAACAAACAAATCTTGGGATGAGTACCGTAAACTCAGTTAGGCTCAAATGACAGCAAACACTTCTTGTTTGTTATAGTGGTAACACTGCCTTTATTAAAGTATGGAGTCACATTCGGAGAACCTGCTCCACTTTTTGTTTATCAGGACTGCTTCCAGGATGTCATCCTGGCAGATCGTGAGATGCCGAAGCATACCTCTTCAGATCTGGACCTTAGAAGTGCAGTCTTCAAAAACTATCAATGAAAAATACCCTGGACAGGAATGGCTCAAAATTCCATACCTGGATCGAAGCATACCAGACGAAACAAGTACTGCATACATTTTGAGGGATTTTCTGCTGTCTGGGCCCACCTTAGCAACTACTGAGGTAGCTGCCATATATGCTGTAGCAATTGAGCTTAAGAACCTGACTGCTCCGACTGTTTTCCTTGTAGACTCTAAGACCACCATCCTGAACCTCTCTTAGAACTCAGACAGACTGTAGTAGAACCATAGACTGTAGAAGAAAACTAAATGCTCTCATAAATGCCAAATAGGTACTTAATTTTCAGTTTATCCCATGGAAACATCACTGACAATGAAAATGCTGATCAACTAGCCTAGCGGAGAACAGGTTTTCCTCAGCCTGAGAATCTGAATTTATTTCAGTCCTCCAGGCCCTTAAAAAAAATGTGGAACATGTCTTAATGAAGAAGCAACAAAAATGATTTAAATAAAAATAAGTGAGAAAATACTTTTTCAAATAATAAATTTCTTTTAAAAGTCATAATTTAGAGGAGAAATGACTAAAAGTTGGTATTCTGCCAAATGTATAGACGTTTAGCGGTAATATTTTATATTCTATCAAAATCACATATACATTCTTTGTTCGAAATCACTGAGGTGAAGCGAACACGGATGTTGATAAATATAAAATGGGGATGCAGTGAATAAATATACAATTAAATAGAATCTACAATATTATGAAAAAGATATAATGGAATGTATTTCATTATTACAATCACATGATTTGCTAATTTATAAATATTCATAAAATCATATTTATTTAGTTGTTATTATAATGTAATAAATACTGATGGTCATTAGAACTGGTTTATTGTGTTATTCAATACCATTCTCAGTAGAAATATTATTAGTATCTGAGTTTAGCTGATAATTTGGTTTTTTTGTTCGGTTTTTGTCAACATAATACTTAACTGGTGTATACATCTTCATAATTTATACACTGCGTGTCCCGAATCTTGATATTTAGAATAAAAAAATAATAACTAGACGGCTACGTAGATAGCTCACATCTTGCTCGTTCAGAGTTCGTTTTGATCTGTCCGTTCGTGCATTTGTTATCTCTGGTTTGGTCTCAATTAGTTATCCCTCGAGGTGCTGCGCTCTATCTTAGCTGTAGGAACTATCTCTAATCTTTATTATCCCTTTAAAGCATGATAATATGTTTCTTACAAAAAATGTATCAGTAGGCCTATATGTTTATAAATTTATGAATAGACACTAATTGATCATGAAATGGGAAGTGATATATTAAAAGAATACTTTTTGTTAAAAAAAAAAACTGTATAATAATGCTAAATTACTTATAACTGAAATAATAAACATTATTAATATAAATTATTTAAATTACAAAATTGTTTTGTTTTTCATAAAATCTTCATTTTATTTTATTTTCGTAAATCTGTATTACCACTATCAACGACATTATAGCTGTTAATTTATTCTTATCTTTCTTTTATCGAAATTCAAATACCTATTTAAATTTTTTATTACAAACTATAAAAATATAAAGTCAATGATTAGTTAACCACCAACTGATAAGAACCATCATAGAAGGATTTGGTGAATGATAAAAGATCTCATATCGTGTCGCCACCTTCCCATTCTGAGGAATTGTAAGGTTAGAGCTAACAATTGGTTTTAACCCAGTATTGACAGTTTAATTGGCCTTTGGCGCTGGATCGTCTGGTTCTTTGGGATATTTATGGATCCCATCCGTTTGCTGATGTGCAAGGAAGTTGAAGCCTTTTTCTTGCTAAAGTCTATGTGTTGGTATATAGCTAACTAATTATTTAATTGATCTATATGAAAAATATATACATAGAAAGAGACAATTACAATTTAAAATTTGATTCAGTAATTTTGTTTTAAATTTATTGAGCCTCTCAATTTACATTTTTCTTGTCTCTCTATCTCTCACTCACTTTGTCTTTCTCTTTCTCCATCTATTTTTGATACTATCCAGCTTTAACCAATAGTACTACCAGTAAAAGAAACCAGTTGTTTTATTAAGAAATTCAAATTCCTTTTTAATTATGTACTGTTTAATAGTCTTAGCAAAAGAAAAACGGTATTCAATTTTCTCTCTTATAATACTTAATCAGATATCCCCATTACGTATAATTACAAATAATAGTTGTGTAATTTATTTGGCTACAGTAACAAAAATATACCTTGATATCCTAATATCTGTTCTTTGATTTGTTAAATTTATCGTTCTTTGGTTTGTTGAATTTATCGTTCTTTGATTTGTTAAATTTATCGTTCTTTGATTTGTTAAATTTATCGTTATTTGGTTTGTTGAATTTATCGTTCTTTGATTTGTTAAATTTATCGTTCTTTGGTTTGTTGAATTTATCGTTCTTTGATTTTTTAAATTTATCGTTCTTTGGTTTGTTGAATTTATCGTTCTTTGGTTTGTTGAATTTATCGTTCTTTGATTTGTTAAATTTATCGTTATTTGGTTTGTTGAATTTATCGTTCTTTGGTTTGTTGAATTTATCGTTCTTTGATTTTTTAAATTTATCGTTCTTTGGTTTGTTGAATTTATCGTTCTTTGATTTGTTAAAATTATCGTTATTTGGTTTGTTAAATTTATCGTTCTTTGGTTTGTTGAATTTATCGTTCTTTGATTTGTTAAAATTATCGTTATTTGGTTTGTTGAATTTATCGTTCTTTGGTTTGTTGGATTTATCGTTCTTTGGTTTGTTGAATTTATCGTTCTTTGGTTTGTTGAATTTATCGTTCTTTGGTTTGTTGAATTTATCGTTTATAATCGACGAAAAAAATAAATGTTATAATGTTATATAACAGTGCGACACATTTACTAAGAAGGAATACTATACACATGCTGTATTATTCGTCCGGATTTTAATTTGAAATCATACAGAATAGGAATTGCTTTTTAATCAGAATTTATGGATTTTATGCCCTTGAAATATTAGGATACATAATATTCCATTGACCAATAGTTTTGTATTATTTAATAAAAACAAAATTAACGGCCCTCACTTCATTTCTTAAAAATAATTATTGGATATGATATAAAAGTACTTACCTCCATTCTATGAGTATTATTCTACCATATAGGAATGACAAATGTTTAAAATATTAACAATAATGTTTGGGATTGATTTTTGTGTAGAATAAATCATACAAACACAAAATATCAAAGTATTACATAACCATATATTACTTAAATTATACTATGTACATTTCATGTCCCTTGGTGACTGCTGGATGACTAGTTTTTATCGCGTGAGAGATGTGGTTATAACTGGAGTAAGCACGCTTACTTGGAATAAAAAACACACAAACAGTGAATTCGTTTACGAATCTATCTTAAACTACACAGCAATGGCAGCAATGAATTTTCCTATCATGTATTTATAGAAGTATTAGTTGTTGGTTTTAGATCAGTATTTCGTTATTTTTTATTGTCTCGCCTTAATAGTGTATCCCAGTCAATATGTAATGGAAAACCTACCTCAGATTGTAAGTATGGAAAACCTACCTCAGATTGTAAGTATGGAAAGCCTACCTCAGATTGTAAGTATGGAAAACCTACCTCAGGTTGTAAGTATAGAAAACCTACCTCAGATTGTAAGTATGGAAAACCTACCTCAGAATGTAAGTATGGAAAGCCTACCTCAGATTGTAAGTATGGAAAACCTACCTCAGATTGTAAGTATAGAAAACCTACCTCAAATTGTAAGTATGGAAAAGCTACGTCAGATTGTATGTATTGAAACTCTACCTCAGATTGTAAGTATATAAAAAATACCTCAGATTGTAAGTATGGAAAACCTACCTCAGATTGTAAGTATGGAAAACCTACCTCAGAATGTAAGTATGGAAAGCCTACCTCAGATTGTAAGTATGGAAAACCTACCTCAGATTGTAAGTATGGAAAACCTACCTCAGATTGTAAGTATGGAAAACCTACCTCAGATTGTAAGTATGGAAAGCCTACCTCTAATTATAAGTATGGAAAGCCTACCTCAGATTGTAACTATGGAAAACCTACCTCTAATTGTAAGTATGGAAAAACTACCTCTAATTGTAAGTATGGAAAGCCTACCTCAGATTGTAAGTATGGAAAGCCTACCTCATATTGTAAGTATGGAAAACCTACCAGAGATTGTAAGTATGGAGAGCCTACCTCAGATTGTAAATATGAAAAGCCTACCTCAGATGGTAAGTATGAGCAAAATGAACAATTGTATACGAAACTATATAAGTATGCTGATACGAATACCTTTCACAGATAGAAAACAAATTATGAATAGTTAGTATCCGGGGTAAATGCATTCATTTTGGAGAACACTAGTAAAAATACGAATAAACAATAAAATATGTAGTAGATGAATTGAAATGAAAACTATTTATTTGTAATATCTATATTTATGAAACGATAGAATATTCAATTAGACACTCTACGCTATCCACAATGTGTATATACAGTATATGATATGAAATAAACTTTTTTGTATCTGTATTCTCTCCTTCCCCTATTTCATTGGAAATATTATCACACTTTTGAACTTAGTGCAGTCTATAAGGGTAAGGTATATATATATATATATATATATATATATATATATATATATATTACCGCTTTGAGGTCATATCATAGGTAAAGAGAATCATTTGTCACTAGAAAAGCGTTTACTGCCCAAGAAACAAACTTACAAATCTTCCTATCTGTGCGATATCCCTTACAAGTATTACTTCTAGAATAATGTTTTCGTAGAAATAAATCGGTCGAGTTCTTTATAACAACAGGTCTACAAAAATTGACAAGTTTTTAAAATTTGTTATTTAAATCTGTGTTACAGTAGTATATCAAAGATTATAGGAATATATTTTATAAGAATAAAACGTCAAGTTAGGAAATTAATAAATAATAGTAATAAATTGGATATTAATTTTGTATACAATTATTACTATTAGTAAGTAAATATGATTGTTACTTGCAAGTAAATCACTGGAAAATATCATAATGAATCTGCATCAACACATATTATATGTCTTATTTTCCATCAAGTAATATGTTAATTCGTTAACATTATACATGTGAGACATAAACTCTAGGATAAAGTTGAACAAAGAAATGTTTAAATTACTGAAATGAAATCAGGGCATCTGAAGGGGGTGTAATAAAAGCACAGGATGAATCTCAATGTAATCTAAGTAGGAGCTACAATCAAAAAGTATATGTGAAACATCTCAAACATATATACAGGTGTACAAAATCAAGTGGTCATTACATTAGAAAATATAATTATTCAATCAAATTTTTAAAGCTTCTTTCTTAGTAGCACCTAAAATGGGGGGGGGGTGTAAAAAAACCTATTGCAGTATTTGTTATTCACTATTGTAGGGAGGAATACAGATTGCTCGTTGATATGTCAAACATAGAGATTATTGCCCGAAATATATAAAGAAGATGGCAAGAAACATATTGAAAGACTTGTTTTCTCCGAATGCAGTAGCCCTTCAACAGATTGTTGGCCAGAAATTTGGTAGAAAGTTTAGTATAATAGAAGCGTTTGAGCTAGTTTAGTGTCGTGTTTAGTGTGCTAGTTGTAGTCAACCATACAATCTACAATGTCCGGACAAAGGAGTCATTGTTCACTAGAGTTATACGAGGTTTTAGGTTAAGTTACCAATAACCAAGAAATTTAACAATTGTTCTAACGATTTCTAGTGTAAATAAAAAGTAAAAACAATGTTTATTAGTTAATTTAATGGTTTATAACCCATTATCTGACAGGCTATGAGCCGCTACACACTTCTAAATGACGTCGTTTTAAATCTGTAGTAGTTACTTTAAGTGGTCAGTAATGAATTCAGCTTGCATTTCTAATTTACTTTTAATTTATTGTATAATAAAACGTTGTAAAGAGTGAAGAAGTCAGTAAAATTTTGAATAATTAATATTAAGACAAATTAAAAATTCAAATAAAATAAAACTGTAATAACTAACTAAATTTGACAAACGGGAGTGCAGTGAAAAATTTTCTAAGTGTCGAAAAATGCTAACTTGACAACTAGGCCTCGTAGAACTATCACTGACACTTTGAAATGACCAGCAAAATCCAAAATGAACAAGAGTGAAAACTGAATTTAAAAAACTTAGAATAACAAACAAGTTACAGCCATTTTAAAATAATAGACATTTTCAGTGTTCTAAAACAGATAATAAAATTATGCAGATTGAATTGAATACGTTGTACAACCCGCCCATACAAGAAAAAAAACCCTGAAAGAGCGACGAGCTTAGAGCGGGAGGGGAAGGGTTACATAGCAGCAATAAATACATGCAAGGCAGTCTGTAAAAAAAATAAATACGAGGTGCTAAGGGTCGTAATATCGGTCAGCGCCTAGAACTACTACCATAGGCCAGATGGAACCAAATAGCCACGTTTCCGCCGTCTACTTCCATCCACGGATGAGGGCTTCAGACTCAGCCTCCGGGACGTGAAAATGGAGAAGGACTTCCATAGACTGACCAGGGATGGCAACTTCCGATGTTCAGGGACCTGGAAGCCAGACTAGAGGACTCTAGAATCGGCAGGGAAATCCTTGGCAACTCATTTTCTGTATTTTATTAAATTACGTCAAATTTAGTAAGTTAAAAATATTAAATTCAAAATTATCAATAAAAAATTAAACAATCACTTCACTCTATGTCGAATTTTAAATAAACGTTAAGTTCAGTAAAATTAATTTGTATAATAAAAATGCTTAAATAATGAATAATAAATATTAAATTCACGAAGTGGTTTTGGCCATAAGCCAATCATTTTCAGGAAGACTAGAATTATAGAATTATACCAATTTTAAAATTAGAATGTAAAATTTACCAATTCAATCTTGAAATCAGAGGATAAATTAATTATTATGTTAAATTAGGAAATATTTTTGTTCAAATATGTAAATGTAGTAAATGAATTATGTATATATATATATATATATATATATATATATATATATATATATATATATACTGAAATATCAGAAAAATTTAAATGATTATTTGTGATTTCTATGAAAACAAAGAAATAGTAAAGAGAGAGTCAAATGTATTTTAGTTGAAAATATTTTAATTTTAATTTTAAAATCCAGTAAGTAAATGCATTATAAAAACTTAAGGTATTTAAATTTATCCTGTGTTGAACAACCAATAAAACTTTTAGTTTTTTCTAACTGATAAATTATGATTATAAAATCAAAGTACAGTTTTAATTAAATTACATTAATTAATAAATATATAAAATCCATAACCTAAGTTTCTTCAAACGAGTTCTCTCCTGAGAACCAATTTATTGATCTATTCTAAAATTTAGTTGGCTTTTTGTATTAAAGCCCAGAGACGACGTCTACTGGCAGATCATGTTAAAGAACACAGGAGCCTTTAAAAAGAAAAGGTATCCTAAACATGATCATATTTTGCACGTCCCCTTGCTGTGCCTGCAGATCTTCTAAGATGGTAAGATTCTTTGAAAATTTTGTATCTTCATATTAATAATGTTTCTTTCCAGCTGACTACTTTACTAAAAAGTGTGACTATATAAAGACCTAACCAAACATGTTAACCATTTTAGGGGCGTCATACAATCTTTAAGGTAGGAGTCAGCGGGAATTGGCTTGCGTTTAGACGTGCCATTTAACGGGTGAAAACAAGACAATATTTAAGAACGCTCGAGGCTTCACGAGCACAAGAGCGGAACGGAGATAAGCAGGCGCGAATAAAAATAATAAAATGTAACAACTCCATAACACCATTAACATTACGATAGTAAAATAGAGAGTCGGTGGGGGGAGGGGACGTTGCAACCTACGTTCCACTAAAGTTGACAGAGTATCTGTGGTTGGCCCATTATTCTACTCTGATGTGCATGAGTCTAGGAGGTGCCAAATATTCCGATCTCCATATAACTCGCTCTATTTACCATTGTAATTTGACTTCTGTGACAAAGTCCGTCGCTATTTAAAAGCATCCTCTTATGCTATCATCCTAACTGCCATTGTTTAAACGGTTATTACCGATTAGCATACCGATTTAATTCTGATTGCAAATAAGTATGTTACATGATAAATTTGGTGTTTAGTAAATGTAAAATCGGCTTTGCTTAAAAGAAATTTTTTTTAAAACATGTTTTATCGACAGAGTTAGCAGTCTGCCAGAGTTAATAGTTAGATACAATTGATTAGACAAACAATTGACCCGGTGAGTCTCTGTAAGTACACAAGAATAAAGGTAATTCAAGTTTTTTAAAATAAGCCAATTCACTTCGCGAGCCCATTTTACAAAATCCGGGGGGTTACAGTAAATCAATTTATATACTAATGGAGTCACAATGTCTTTTGGTTGTTCATTATTATGTAATTCAATTATTTCATTTTATTGTAACCTTATACAATCACTTTTATAGAACTGGTTTTTTAAATATTTCATTTTAAATGTAATTCTAACCTGTTTATTTCAAATAAAAAAATTTAATAAAAGTATTGTCCTAAAATTATCATTTAAAAATTTTGAATATCAAACACACATTTTTCTCCTCTAATCTTATTGAATCACCTAGTTGGCCTGATCTGGTTCGAAAACCCAGTTTCAGAATCATCTGATTTGGCTTTCTGCCCAGTATGTTATTTCTAGGTCATCTTTACATGGTTCAAACTTTGGTTAACTATTGCATTTCGGTTTAGACAATATTAGAAATTATAATTTTAAAACATTTTTCTTTAAAGCTTGAGTACTTTCAGAATGCTTAAAAAACTCTCATTCTCGCTCGAGCCGTAGTTTCCTGTCGTAGTTAGTTGTAGTTCCTTATGGATACAATTTCTCTGTTCAATATTGGTTTGTGGAAGAAAGGCAACACCGAAACGGTTATTCAAGTTATTTATGATATATTTTGCAATATTAATTGGATAGATAACCGTAAAAACCTGGAAGTTAAATCTTTATAAACTTAGACGAAGGTCGTGTAGCTTTAAACATTTAAGAACATTATCTTTAATATTTTAATTTAATTAATGCAATGTCTTGTTGATTTTAAAAAAAGATCGTCAAGTATGAACGATAATAAACGAGTCTATTCAAATATTTTATTTTCACGGACAAGCTTGATAAATGACTAATATGGCGATAATGTTTATTTTAATAATTCACGAGATAATTTAAAACAATTTAGTTTATTACAAACAATTTTATAAAATTTAAATATTAGTAAACAAAGGTGAAGTGTCTAGAGTTGAATAAATGTTTCACACACATGTCTATTCAATATTTACATTGTAATATATGTCTTTAAAATTTCATACTGGGAAAACGTTATCCCTAATATATATAGTTATAACAAGCAATAATATCAATGTCTATCAAGAATTGTATACAAAGTTTATTAAAAAAGAGTCACCTTAAGTATCATATGATATAAATTTTTTAAAATTAGATACTTTCAACGTCCCATTATTTGTAACCGTAAGATAGTAAGGATAAAATCCTGAACCTCAAAGAGCTACAAATTACAAATTACTCGACATGTTTTCTTCGTGTACTTATAATATTTCAGTCCCGTATGAACGACTGAACTGAATTTCCAATGTTACTTTAGTTATTGCCCCAGTTTACCACATCCATTTTACCTTCGTGCAACCTACATGGGTATTGATTTATGTTCGTTCGAATATAAAATCATATTTAGAATTCACCGCTCGTATGAACTCATTTGAAACTCAACATTTTCCCTTGTACAATTAAACTTATTTAATGTCTCTTTCAGCTAACAATGAGAAATATTTTCGCTATATATATGCAAAACATTTCAAGACTTAATAAATGTTTGCATTCATAATAATACATAAAATTAGTAATAAAATTCTTTTTCTTGTTTTATATATACACAATTAAGTGACACTTTTATAAACAGGAATTTTTATTTTAGTTTCTCAAAAGGTTATGAGGTACTTTGAGAATTTTGATACTGTTACTGTGCTGATACTGTTAATCAGCGAAAAGCTTTAATGTATGAACAAAACTAAAATAAAAATTCTTGGTAATGAAAGTGTCATTTAATTGTGTATATATAAAACAAGAAAAAGAATTTCATTCAAGGATTACAATATATATATATATATATATATATTTATTAAATTTAAAATATTTCAAACAAAAGAATACTTTTAATGAATATATTTATTCAAAGCTTTTCGCCGATAAAAAAGTATCAGCATCTTCAGGAAAAATAATTATCTAATCTGAATAATTATCATTAGATAATTATTTTTCCTGAAGATGCTGATACTTTTTTATCGGCGAAAAGCTCTGAATAAATATATTCATTAAAAGTATTCTTGTGTTTGAAATATTTTAAATTTATTAACTATATATACAAGAAAACATATCACCATATTTAATATATATATATATATATATATATATATATATATAGATTTTATTATATAGGGATATTTTAAAGGTTTCTTAATGAGTAGTTTTGTCATACATGGATACCGGTGTACATGCTAAGTCTAAGAAACAAAAAAAATATTATAAAATTTATTTGGACTCTCCGAAAACTATTTAAAGAAATTAGAACCAAAAATGTTTTTAAGTACTAGTAATCTCGGTTCGCAGTAATTTTAAAATACTATATAGGTATAGTAAGATAATATTGATTGTAGAAATGCTTAAGAAATTAAACATTTGAACAAGTTTTAGAAAAATTGCAATGTTATAAAATTTAATTTAGGTACATATTTATTTCAGTTAGTGAATAACCCAGTGTATGATTATCCTCATTATATATTACCGTTACAATAAACCCCCTCTCATATAAACGCTGAATAACATATGTGCGTTCACGGTAAGTGCAGGTTTTTCCAGAAATATATTTAGTTGAGAAGCGTAAATAATGAGCTCGCTAGTTGTATGTATTCCATTTCGCCAGCAAAGATTTTCTAGGGTCATTTAAAAGTGGAATACAACTTTGAAGTCCATCAAATATTCGGTCCTTGGTATTCAAAAACGTACCTTTATATTCAAAACACATCATTAATTTTAAATTAAGATATTTTTAACATCACCATATATTTTTCGTTCTCATCAATTTATGTCATTTTCATAAAATATAACTTTTTATGTTGCCTAAAGTTTGATTGAATTATAACACACACATTGTGGTAGAAGAACATTTAATGTATCAAAGTATACCACCATGAAAGAATAATACCTTAGTATATTTCTTTGCAGGAATTTCCTACAAACTGTTCTCTCACCCATTTGAAGAATATATTCTCTATATACTTGTAACTTTATACATGTCCTTAAATTTACTAATATATCCTTCTGATAGACTATCAGGAATTTCGAATATTATCCTGTTTAGGACCTATATGCTCATATTTAAAGCATAAAAATAAACAATGAAATGAAAATATAACGACAAATAAATTATAATTAAATTTTAGATAAAATAGATTATTTTTTTGTATTTGGACGAATCAAATAGGCAAATAAATATTAGACTACTTCCTATAATAGGGATCACACGTCTTTCCCAATTCTGAACCGTGCAGTTGCACACAAACTGGTTTATTGAAAATAGGATTTTAAACTACAAATATACCTAATTAAGAATGTTTAAATGACAATATAATATAAAACAAACCCATATAAATCACAATTATTATTAATTTTACTAGTGAAATTAACGACAAAATATATATAGGCCTACTATGTGCCTAACAAAATTGTTATAGATATTAAATAGCCATTTATAAACATTTACTTCTGCGATATTTATTTTATCCTAAAGATCACCAATTTGTGTAAGTTTTCCTTATTCTATACTTCTTTTTTGATAATATTTTATCTATACAACTGTATCTTATTATTACGTTTTCGCCCTGTCAAGATTTCACGAAACATGTCCTACTGCACTAAAACTACAGACTTACTGCGACAATACAGCAGAGGTTTATAGTGAGGAAACTAATCACAACTAAATACATCTTTATGTAAAAGCTTTGAGCGATGAACTGAATTAGAAATAATCGCGTCGTCTAGAAACACTAGTTGGTTTTACTTCTGTCTAACTACGTCTCTCTATGAGTTTAATTATCATAATTGTCAATTTCGTTTCAAATACATATTACTGTTTTCCGATTGTCATATTCCTAAAATCCTGGCGTGAGACCTTAGCTGATAGAATTATTATTAATTAGTTCTAAGGGCTTGAACGGGATATATAATTGAGTATTCTGTGTGCCTACTATAGCTGATCTGCCTTTCCTATAGTTAAAACAATTTAAAAAAAAATGTTTTTGGAATAACTAGTTTCGAAATTATATTAGTACTCTTCAAATATTGAGTACTGTTTAAGTACTTTAGGGTAATTACCTAACATTCTAAATTTAGTTACATTGCAATTCAATTCTGGCGAACAAAGCTAGAATAATATTTTTTTTAATGTTTGTAATATACAGTTAATATAATTACCAATATTCTCATAACTAAAATAAAAATAATACATTATTAATATATTTATAGGTCATAAATGAACTTTTAAATAACTTAATTATAAAAGGATATACACCGTTGTATATTTAGATGTAAACGTAATGATAATCTGACATAATTAAAGGACGAGTAACTACAGTTAATTTAGAAATGGAACTAAACTAGACTGCCTTAACTGCTTCCCTTATATCCACCTTTTAAGTCACTGATCTGAATGAGGATACAAATATAGGCATACAATAATTAAATACTACAGAATCTTAGAACAATAGCAACTGTATAAGGATGGCTATGTGAGGTGAAACATCATAATGGGAATAGCATTTATTGAGAATTTAATGAAAAATAAATTCTACCAATTCAAGTGATAAAACTGTACTAATTGTTAGATGGAGGGAAAATGACCGGTTGTGGTCATTAACCACGACAACAGTTTTAGGGCAAAAAAAAATGTAAGCCTCTCTGACAATTCTCCTTTTTCGACCACTTGGTTATTAATAAATGATTGGAAAATATGCAGTTTTTTAATACGGCATTTTATTATCGCATTCTCATTAGAAAAAACTTTTCTTAATTAAATCCTACACTTGAAATATTTCAATAATTTTTCATTGGTAATAAAGAAGAAGAAGAATTTTTAGATTTATAACATTTATTTTATTTATTTATTTAGCCAACGCCCGTCCGTGGCTGTTGGGCCATTCGACGTCGTGCCTCCCAGTATCGTATCGTCAGGTCTTTGGGTAGAGAAGGTCGAGTCCAGGGCAGTGCTGCAGGTGATCGCCATCCATTCTTGTTGTGTTGCATAGGGGGCAGATGTCATTCTCAGCCAAACCAATGCGATAAAGGTGTGCTTGGAGATAATCATGGCCAGTGGTAAGACGGAATCTGACGACAGCTTCATCTCTCTCCAGCTGCGATGGAATTGGTCCCACCGTTGCAAGGCACTCCCATTTTTGTGCTTGCTGAAATTTGTAAGTTCTTTATTGGTATGCTGGTTGATCGAAGAAGTGATGAGATTCTGAGCTGATCGTAGTGTCAGCGGGATAGTGGGTTGGTTAGTTTCTGCTCCACGATTCGCCATAACATCGGCCTTTTCGTTGTAACGGATTCCCATATGGCTTGGAACCAATTGGAGTCGCAGTACCCAGCCGATGGTGATGAGCTTAAACTCTCTATTAGGGGTGTAAAGTAGCAGCCCTCCACGTGGTTCACCCTGCGCAACGCTAAATCTCCTACAGCGGTCGCCTATATCGAGCCTCCAAGGTTTATACCATTAAGCCTATATATACCTAATTATTTATATATTTTGGAAAGTTCCTTAACCTATAAGAATATGAAACTATATATTTTAAAATATATATAATCAACGATTTAATAAAATTAAAATTAATCACTAAATCACCATCTACTACTAGGGTTTAATCACTATATACCAGTTTTTAATTATGACTATTGAAATTTCAAATATGTAGACTACTTTAACTAATACTAAGACTAATATCTAAGACTATGTTCCCCTGTAATATATATATATATATATATATATATATATATATATATATATATATATATATATATATATGTATATGCATGTATATCTGCATATATATGTATTTGTATTTTTACTTAGTTCTTTATATATATATATATATATATATATATATATATATATATATATATATATATATATATATAATACGTTTTCTTGTTTAATAATTTAAAACAACATAGGTTATTCAAATACAAGAATATTTATTAATTTCTATCCAAAGCTTTTCGTTGGTAAATAGTACCAACATGATCAGGAATGAAAATTACAATAATGTAAGCTATAGGCTTAAAACTTATCATGTTCAAAACAAAAAATTTCAAATCAATTATTTATGTGTGTCGGAGCAGAGATCCTTTGGATCTCAAGAGTTCCGGAAAAATATGAGTAAAATGCTTGTGCACAGAAAAAGAGAATAATGTTCTGGTTGACAGTATGGATTCAATGTTTTTATTTTTTGTTCTAGTTTTTTAATTTTTCTGTAAAATATGCTAGTTCGTATTCATGATTTTCTTTCATTTAAATATACTTAATTCGTTTTCTTAGGTTTTTAATTTTCACCATATTTTAAGAGTAAGAGATTTTTTTTCATGTTATGTTTTAACAACACAATTCACTGTATACTTTTATTAGCTTTTTGTTTTAGGAGTCAATAAAATATATTATTCGTGTCAGAAGAATATATACTTATATGTTTTCTACAAAAATACTACTACCCAGATATAATCTAGAAATATGGCACAAAAAGAAAATAAGATTACATTTTTAATGTACGTGTCTGTCTGTCACTGTTTAAAGATTCACCGGGGAGAATCATCCTTACACATTAAGAGGTAACAGAGTATTTTAATCCTTTTAATTCTAAAATTAATTTCAAGAATTCAAATTTAAACATCTTCAACTACATTTATTAGTATTTTACGTAATCTTTATGTTTGTATTCTTATAAAGTTGGAACTATAATTACATCTTTCAAAATGTTTTATTATTTTTTTTTTTGTAAATTTACTTTTGTAACTTTTGTAAAGTCTTTTTTGTTACATAGACATGTATTATAATAATTGAGGAAGCGAAATAGACAATGAAATTTCAATGAAATGGGCATAAATAAGAGCAAAACAATATTTTTGTAATGCTATTTAATTTCGAATTCTACTAAACAAGTATTATTATTATGTCAAATATAATATTTAATTATCCGTAATAGCTGCCACCCTCTTCCCTTCTAATTCCCAACAATCAGGTCAATTTATGTGATGTGTGATAGTTCCCGAGACCGCTGCTTGATGCAAATGACAAGTTACACATCTGTTCTGGTCGTTGGATGTTGTAATAACTCATCTTATGAATCCCGGTCTGTAACTATTTACAATTAATGAATCCAATAACGTGCTACTAAAACTAATGAAACTGTGGGGATTTATAATAGAGTTTTATAGTTTGTAGATTGTGGTTTCATATTAAATAATAATTGAGCTAGTTAACTCCCTCCAGGATAAGTTCAGAATGTTCTGCAACAATTTATAATAATAATATTGACAGTATTTTTTTAATAATACTTTCAAACCTAATATTAGAACTTAAAGTTTTTGCTGTCCTCTTTGTTGTTTTTTTTAAACATAGAAATATATAAACTATTCCATATAAATCTGTTCCTATTTACATATAGGGTTATAAATAGAGAGTAAAAGAGAAAGAGAGGAAGAGAGGAAAAGAGAGAGAGAGAGTATACACAAGTATAATGCATAATTCAAACATAAACGATGAATCAAAGGTTTAAAAAAAAATGTTTAAAATTTTTTGTAATAATCAAAGCCTCTTGTATAAGAAAATTAAACTCATGTGCTTTCTCTAAGATCATGTTTACTAAATTCAACTATTCCAATAAATGTAAACAATATTAACTACATAGACACCCCAAAGACACGTAGAGACTAGGTGACATGTATTATAACTATATTGCATAATAATATAACAGTATTTTGGTTGTATTTTATAGTAGTTTGGGAAATGTATTTAGAGTTTTAAACAAGATAAAACGCAAATATACTCAATTAACCATATTATAAAGTTAGTCATCATACGGATCCATGATAATTACCATACACTTAGTCACGATTTGTAATTACTATATGCATGTTAGTTATCATTCGGAAAATATTTGTTTATAAAATGTAATCGTATCATTTAGAAATAGAAATGTGACCCTGAATCTTAACAATATTCCTAAAATAAAAATTATTTTCCTTTCCGAAATAAAATCATCAAAAAAAAAGTTTTGTTTCAAGTTGGATAGAATAATCAAACAAATCGAAACATAACTTTCATTTTAAAACTGATTTAAACTTTTCGATTTAAAACTTCTTGTATTGTGTTTTAACTTAAGAATAACTCATAGTAAATTCCCTTCATTTCGTGTAGTCACAATTTGTTTTTCCATTCTCTTTAACTTAAATTTTAATTCGTTTTTAATAATATACACATTTATGTAAGCTAACATAAATGGATGCCTTTAAAAACTGTTTATGAAGCCTTCTGCAACTGAATTGGTTGTCACACTTACATTGCAGTTGAGGACAATGCCCACAGTATTCGTAGTTCTGTCTTAGGATACGAATGTATTTGCTCTCGAATCCTTGATTAATGTAGCATTTTCAAGTTTCAATGAATTCATAGCATTGCTTCTTTTCTATAGACGGCCTTCATCTTCCCACCAATGCAACAGTTTCCAAATGAATCTCTGTGTAATTGATTTCTACACAAGATCCTAAGTATTTTCTTAACTATTCGGAACATAAGGTTCTGCCATATTTGCTACAACTTGAAAACGAAGATTTATTGCGGTCAGTTTTTTGCTGTCGATCTTTCTTGCATAAATAAGCTCTTCATAAGAATATTTTAAATTCACATATTTTATTTTTCATGTGATATTAATTATTTCTTATTTATTTTGACCTCTAAGAAATTGTTTTGGGGGATGAAGACATTTTTTCTTTGTCAGAGTTATCAAGTTATTACTAAAAACGTTTTACTACGCATTTTTAAATATAACTTAAAACAAATTAAAAAAGGATATATTATAGTTTTAAGATAATATATCGATAGTTTTGCCTACATTAAATTATGTTATCTATAATAATGTATCATTAGTTCAATCAATATTGCAAATATTTTATATTTAGGCTACCATATCTCTTCCATTGAGATTAGGAATTGAATCCTAGAAATTTTTAAACCACGTCGGAACAGTTTAAATTGCACTTTCTAGAATTATCCCATTTATTGTTTTGGAGTTCTATACAAACTTCAATCAAACGTTTGGTGTAATAATCGCGCTATATTAAAAATGAATTTATAAGGTTCATAGTAGGTTTAATATTTAATTATATTGGTTTTAAATGAATCAAGCCATAATGAATATCGTTTTCTAAGATATATTTTGAAAATATTTCTCTAAACAACATTTATTGATAGAGTATTTAAAATGTCGTTTATAGTTTCTCTTACAATAGAATCTACTTTTTAGGACTAAGGAAGGCGATTAATAACATTTATTCTTCTTCATTTTTTTAAAATTAAAAATTCCTAAAATAATTTAGAAATATATACTAAGTAATTCTAGTCATCTAAAGAGTTTTTAACCCTTAATTGTGAAACCGTGTGTTTTTATCTGTAATTGCAAGTCTTGACTGCTTTATACTTCTTAGGGTGTAAACGGGTTTATAAGGGAAGGTTTGTTTTATGCATGTTCGCAAGATATTTCACACAAAATATTATATTTACATGATACCAGAGGCTCTTGTAAAATCTGTAAAATCTAAATGTGTGTCTGACACAACATGGCCTTGTGAGCAGGAAACGTGAAAAGATATATATTATACATGACGTGACTCGGTTCCATCACATCCTGCGAGCATGCTACACCGTCTCACCTCAATAACAAAATTTTATTTTTGGTCGAGCTTATTTAACCCACGTAGTGAAAACGCCCAAATAGTGTAATATAAGGGTTTTTTAAAGTAAAATAACACGAGAAAAACAATACTGAGTTTGGAGTTAATATAAAAAGTATACAAATGCAGTGATAATACGGGCATTGAATATGCAATGGATATATCTTGGGATATCAATAGTTTTATTTTTTAAATGTGTCTTATACGTATATTCTCGGTCCATTTGAAAAGATAAATATCCAGAGTATAAACATTCAACTAAACACAACCAATCACACAAGTTTCAAAATATATTTAATGCCAGATTTTCAACTTGAACAATTTGTATATGAAACTATTTTCGAATTTTTAATTTGTACCAAATAATATCTGTCAGATTTATATATTTTTTCCTATTAAATTGAATTATACATTTTAATATATATATATATATATATATATATATATATATATATATATTCAATCATTAAATTTGACGGTTCAAATTTTAGAAAATAAATACTTAATTTATGTTCCAGGGTTGACATTTCTATCATTATATAATGTTCTTATTAAAATAGTCTGGTTTAAAATAATGATATTATAATGTGAATTAAAACTTATGCGAGTACTTGACTGTTCGTTTTCTAAATAAATATTATGTCAAATAAAAATTAAACATTTGTGAATTAAGAAATGAGTTTAAATTATTAGCCTATCATTATAGTATTATTATATAGGAAACAAGCTGCTATAGGAAAACAATGGGAAAAGATCATCCAATCAAGCATACCACTGGATCTTCCGAGAGGCTTAGCCGTGGCTTTGTTTAGGATGACCACTGGACATGACTACCTACAGAGACACCTGCATCGCATGAAAGTGGTAGACACACCAATCTGCCCACTCTGCTCCGACAACGAAGGGACGGCAGAGCATCTTACCACTTGTGACGGCCTGAGAGATATCTTTCACGAGGATTCCAGGGAAGGACTCGCTACATTGTACTGGGAGGCGCGGAGTCGGATGGCTGAGAGGCCAAGGACGGGCGTTGGCTGAAGTAAGTAAGTATTATTATATTGTTTTCAAAGAAATACTTGTAATATATTTTCAAATATTTAAAATGTTAACTTATGCCAATTGAACAGAAATTTAATTAAGAAAATATTAAATGTTATTTATTTAACTAGGCGCAGTGTTTTTTTAATAAAAATTATAAAAAGTTAGATACGAATATATTTGCAGATGGCTAAAATGTTTTTGTACAGAAAATTATTTGACTTTTCAAATCAATGATAGTTTGTGGGAGGATGAACTGTAAATTAGAAGCATTTATTGTCTGTGCGTGACGGTAGAGATAAGCTGATGGATTGAGTTTATTTTTTTTTCTCTACGGATTCACTCCTTCGAATACCTTGTAGAGCTATGTTCCCTCTAAACATTGCAAAAAGGTGGTTATTTTTCTCTTCTCGATACACAATACAAAGGAGTGAAATGAGGAGAAAAATAAACTAAAATACATAGCTTCTCTAACGCCACAAAAATGGGGATTAGACAGTCTCGATCAGAAACGTGCCGCCTATTATGCAACTCGAAGGACATCCCAGATATCCTGCAACTGTATATTTCCACTTACGGAACATTTCAACAGTTAAAACCCTTATTATTCAAGTAACGTTGCTCCGAAGATGTTCACAAGTTGTTCGTTATTAGTTTATAGAAAAAGTAGCTTTGGATCTCAAAAGAGCCACACTTGAGAGAAAAACCTCAATGAAGAACCTTGCTGTCAGACGTGCGCTCCATGATCAGTGAATTTCTTAGGAACAACTGGGAATTATACACAAGCGGAACCTGAGAGTGATAGAATGGGAAAAGCAGAAATATCGTAACTGCCCATGCCAAAAATTCAAATCAAGGATGTATGTGCATCCGTTGCAGAGTTCTTGAAAAATATGGGTCAAATGCCTGTGCAAAGAAAATTGTCGCTGATGAGAATAACGTTCTGGTTGACAGTAAGGATTCAATGTTTTTATTTTTTGTTCTAATTTTTCTGTGATGTAAATATACTTAATTCATTTTCCTAGGTTTTTATTTTTTTTGCCAGATTTTAATATTAAGAGAATTTGTTTAATGAAATGTTTTAACAACACAATTTACTGTATGCTTTCATTAGCTTTTTGTTTTAAGAGTCAATAAGATATATTACTCATGCCAGAAAAATCTATACAGAAGTACACATAGGTATACATATGTGTTCTACAAAAACGCAACTAGCCAGAAGTAATCTAGAAATATGGTACAAAACGAAAAAATATTACATTTTTATAATAAGAGTCTGTCACTGATTAACCCGGCAGAGGTCGCGTGAAAAATAAAACGTGAGGGGTCGCACGAGGTGGATTCGACCGAGTCATTTTATTAACAAAAAAAATAAAAAACTGAACAATATTTTATTCTAAAAATACAAGTATCGTAATTAAGTATAATGTATTTACTTAAGTTCTATTATTTGTAATTGTGGCAATAATGTACTAATTAATATTAAATAATATTTTATGATTAAACAAATTTATTGTTTGAAAGAAATACAAGACTTTAGATAATTTGTCATAACATACGGACTCTTTTACAAAGACCTATGGATAATAATATATTCTGAAAGAAAACTAATTTCTGAATAAGAAAATATACTGGATGTTTAAGGTAGCTGTAATGTAAAAGTACCAATTTTGAAACAAATGTGTCGAATGTTTAAGTAAAATTATCATAATATTACTATTATAGTGATGAAATGCAACCCTACAAATTTATGATTTTAAACAAAAAGTTACACACAATATGTCTAAGCACCTTGAGGGTTATAGCAATTAACTTCCTTACAGTTCCTCATCCGATTGATTCCCTTGGTTGGTAGTACAGCTGAATATCCCGCCTTATACTAATCAACAACGTCTACTCCCCCTTTTGTTTAAATGTAAAATGTTTGGATGTAGAGTTTATTTTTATCTCCAGCTTTGGAATCAATTTCATCATTATTATGCATAGTTGAGATGAGAATAACTACTATATTATGGACAGTAACTTTTAATTCCCTCTAAGCCCAAACATGTATGAGGTTACAGGTCGATATTTTGTACCAAAGAATTCCGTTGGAATGTGTAATCCTTCTTCGTCTCCTGAATATTCTGATTCCCCTTGAACTTCAACATGATCTTGTTGTTCATCATCTGAATCCGGTTCTTCAACGAGTTCAACAGTAGGCACGTCACGAGAAAGTTATCTTCGAACACTACCAGGATTTTCAATCCTTTCTTCCCTTTCCACGCTATCTAACAGTCTGGCAAGTCTTTGTTCTTCTGCTCGGTTCATATTGCGTAGTAACACAATAAATATAACACTCAACACACTAAACGATCAATAACACAAAAGCGAAATTAAAAATTATGTCACACTTTAGCCCATGTGAGGGGTCGCGCACGGTGGTTTCCACACTGGCTTTTCTCTAGGCTGCTGCACTAAGACACTCGTTGGTGATAGCGAAAATACAAACACAGCATTCGACAGCGGACGAGTCTATTTGAAGGTACTGAGGAGGCGGAAGCTTGCAAAAATCGGCAGTTCGAGTTATTAAGAAAAGAGTGAAGGCCCGGTGGAAAAGACAGTGACGCGACCCCTGCCGGGTTAAAGATTCTCCGAGGAGGGACATCTTCACAGAGTATTTTAATCCTTTAGTTCTAAAAATAATTTCAAGAAATCCAATTTAAACATCTACAACTTCGTTTATTAGTATTTTACATAATCTTTATTTATGTATCCTAATAGCATTGCAGCTATCATTACATCTTTCAAAATATTATTTGTCACAATTTAAAATCTTTTGTTAGATATACATGTATTAATAATCGAGGAAGCGAAATATACGATGAATTTTTCATTACATTTGTATAACTATGAGCAAAACAACATTTTTGTAATGGCTATTTTAAATTAAAATGTTAATAAAAAAGTATTATTAATTTGTCAATTTTAATATTTACTTTTCCGTATTAGTTGCCACCCTCTTCCCTTCAAATTCACAACAATCAGGTCAATTTATGTGATGTGTGATAGTTCCCGAGTTTGATGCAAATGACAAGCTACACATCTGTTCTGGTCGTGGAGTGTTGTAATAACTCATGTTATAAATCCGGTCTGTAACTATTTACAATTAATGGATCCAATAACGTGCTACTAAAACTAATGAAACTGTGGGGATTTATAATAGAGTTTAATAGTTTGTACATTGTGGTTTCATATTAAATAATAATTAAAGTAGTTAACCCTTTACAGGATAAGATCAGAATGTTCTGTAACAATTTATAATGATAATATGTAGAGTTTTATTTCATAATATTTGTTAACCAATTCATCAACCTAATGTTAGAACCTAAATTTTGCTGTGCTTTATGTTTTTTGTTTGTTTTGAACATACACATATATAAACTGTTTCATATAAATCTGTCCCCATGTATATATAGGGTATATATACATACATACATATATATATATATATATATATATATATATATATATATATATATATATATATATATATGTGTGTGTGTGTATAAACAGGGGGGAGAGAGAGAGAGAGAGAAAGACTATACACAAGTATATTGCAGAATCCAAACATAAACAAGGAATCATAAGTTTTAAAAGTATTTTTTTAAAATAATATCTTATAATAATATATTTTAATCTATCTATCTATCTATCTATATATATATATATATATATATATATATATATATGTTTAATATATTTTTTATAATAATATAATATTTTAAAGTATTTTTTGATTATAATAATCAAAGCCTCTTGCTGTAAGAAAAATAAACTCATGTGCTTTTTCTAAGATCGTACTTACTAAATACATATTTTCGAATAAATATAAATAATATTCACTACATACACACCCCCGAAGAGTCGTAGAGAGTATGTGACATGTGTTATAACTATATTGAATCAAACTAAAACAGTGTTTTGGTTATAGTTTGTAGTATTTTGTGAAAAGTATTTCGGGTTTAAACAAGTTAAATTAAAAATACAACCATATAACCATACCCTAATGTTAGCCACCATACGGATCCATAATAGTTACCATATGATTATAATTTCCATTCGAATTGTTACTATTCATAATTACCATATGATTATAATCATCATACGGAAAAGATTTGTTTAGGAAATGTAATAAAATAATCGTATCATTTAGAAACAGTAATGTGATCCTGAATCTTAATAATATTCATAAAATAAAAATTATGTTATTAACCTAAATAAAGTCATCAGAAAAAATAACAGTTCTGTTTCAAGTTGGATAGAATAACCAAACAAATCGAAACGAATATTCCTTTTCCCAGTGATTTAAACTTTTCGTTTTAAAACTCCGTGTGATGTGATTTAATTTAAGAATAACTCATAGAAAAATTCCCTTCGTTAATTGTAGTCTACGTTACTTTTTCAATTTTCTGTTAAAAATTTTTTTTCATTCTTATATAACTTAAATTATGTATGGCGAAACAAAGTATTTATGCCTTCAAAAACCTTTACAGTTTTATGTAGCCTTCTGCAACTAAATTGGTTGTCACACTTACATTGTAGTTCAGGACAATACCCACAGTATTCGAATGTGTTTGCTCTCGAAGCCTTGATTAATGTAGCATTTTCAAGTTTCAATGAACTCATAGCATTGCTCTTTTTCTATAGAAGGCCTTCATCTTCCCACCAATGCAACAGTTTCCAAGTGATTCTCCGTGTAATTGATTTCTACACAAGATCTTAAGTATTTTCTTAACTATTCGGAACATAAGGTTCTGCCATATTTGCTACAACTTGTAAACGACGATTTATTGCGGTCAGTTTTTTGTGGTCGATCTTTCTTGCATATATAAGCTCTTAATAAGGATATTTTAAATTCACATATTTTATTTTTCATATGATATTTATTATTTCTTATTTATTTTGACCTCTAAGAAACTGTTTTGGGGGATGAAGATATTTTTTCTTTGTCAGAGTTATCAAGTTATTACTAAAAACGTTTTACTACGCATTTTTAAATATAACCTAAAACAAATTAAAAAAGGATATATTATAGTTTTAAGATAATATATCGATAGTTTTGCCTACATTAAATTATGTTATCTATAATAATGTATCATTAGTTGAATCAATATTGCAAATATTTTATATTTAGGCTACCATAACTCTTCCATTGAGATTAGGAATTGAATCCTAGAAATTTTTAAACCACGTCGGAACAGTTTAAATTGCACTTTCTAGAATTAACCCAATTATTGTTTTGGAGTTCTACACAAACTTTAATCAAACGTTTGGTGTAATAATCGCGTTATATTAAAAATGAATTTATAAAGTTAATAGTTGGTTTAATATTTAATTATATTACTTTTAAATAAATCAAGCCATATTGAATATCGTTTTCTAAGATATATTTTGAAAATATTTCTCTAAACAATAACACTACATTTAAAATGAGCTTATAAAGATAATAATTAGTGTGCAATTTAGTTATGTTTCTTTTCTAATTAACCAAGCCATAATGAATATCATTTTCTAAGATATATTTTGGATCGATTATAAATAAGCAAAGGAGTTACTTTTTGGTATAAAACCATTAAAAATTCAAAATAATAATTTCTAATTTAATGATATTTAACATTGCTGGGAACAGTCAGTTGTTTTTTCATATTTTATTTATAGAGTATTTAAAAAATGTTGTTTATAGTTCGTCTTACACTAGAATCTAATTTTCAGGACTAAGGAAGATGATTGATTGCATCTGTTTATTCTTTTTCATTTTTTTGCACTAAAATTCCTAAAATAATTTAGAAATATATGATAAGTAATTCTAGTCATCTAAAGAGTTTTTAACCCCTAATTGTGAAACCGTGTTTTTTTTGTAATTACAAGTCTCGACTGCTTTATATGCCTTAGTTCAGTAAAAGGGTTTGGAGGGAAGGTTTGTTTTATGGATGTTCGCAACATATTTCACACAAAATAATATTTACATGATACCAGACGGCTCTTGTAAAATCTGTGAAAACTAAATGTGTGTCTGACACATCATGGCCTTGTCAGCAGGAAAAGGGAAAACATATTTATTATACATGACGTGACTCGGTTCCATCATTCCTGCGAGCATGCTACACCGTCTCACCTCTTTAATGCGGCTCTGATCCTGACTAGAACAACAAACTTTCATTTTTGATCGATCTGATTGAACCCACGTATTGTGTAATATGAGCATTTTTTAAAAGTAAAATAGCACGTGAAAATATCTTAGGATATCATTAGTTTAGTTTTTTAATTGCATATGTTATACATATACTCTCTCTTAATTAGAAAGTTGTAATATTCAAAACTTAAACATTCAACTAAACACAACCTTGCACAATGAGTTTCAAAACATGCCGTGTTTTAATGCAAGGTTTCAACATTAATATGTTTTCAAGTAATATATGAAACTATTTTCAAATTTTTAATCTATACCAATTTGTCAGTTTTATATTTTTTTACCTATCCAATTGAATTTTACATTTGAATACACACATATATATATATATATATATATATATATATATATATATATATATATATATACATATATATATATATATATATATATATATATATATATATATATATATATATATATTTAAAACAACATAGGTTATTCAAGTACAAGAATATTTATTAATTTATATCCAAAGCTTTTCGTCGGTAACCAATACCAACATCATCAGGAATGAAAAATCAATAATCTTGTATTATTGAAATTCATTATTATTATATTATTATAGAAAATTCATATTCTTGTATTTAAATAACCTATGTTGTTTTAAATTATTAAACAAGAAAACGTATTATATATATATATATATATATATATATATATATATATATATATATATATATATATATATATATTTAAAACAACATAGGGGTTTCAAATACAAGAATATTTATTAATTTATATCCAAAGCTTTTCGTCGGTAACCAATACCAACATCATCATGAATGAAAAATCAATAATCTGGTATTATTGAAATTCATTATTATTATATTATTATAGAAAATTCATATTCTTGTATTTGAATAACCTATGTTGTTTTAAATTATTAAACAAGAAACCGTATTATATATATATATATATATATATATATATATATATATATATATATATATATATATATATATATATATATTTAAAACAACATATGTTATTCAAATACAAGAATATTTATTAATTTATATCCAAAGCTTTTCGTCGGTAACCAATACCAACATCATCAGGAATGAAAAATCAATAATCTGGTATTATTGAAATTCATTATTATTATATTATTATAGAAAATTCATATTCTTGTATTTGAATAACCTATGTTGTTTTAAATTATTAAACAAGAAACCGTATTATATATATATATATATATATATATATATATATATATATATATATATATATATAAATATATATATATATATTTAATCCTTACATTTGACGATTCAAATTTTTAAAAATAATGGATGCATATTTTAGGTTCCAGTATCAAAATTTTCATCATTGTATAATGTTTCTATCAAAATAGTTTGGTATAAATTAATGATATCACAGGATGATTTAAAAGTTATACCACTACTTGGTTGTTCGTTTTTTAAATAAATTTCATGTAAAATAAAAATTAAACCTAAATCTTTGTGGATTAAGAAATGAGTTTAAATTGTTAGGTTAAAATAATAGACATGTTATTGAAATATTTTCTATTATCCC
Source organism: Prosapia bicincta (assembly GCA_036971475.1). Classification (NCBI taxonomy): domain Eukaryota; kingdom Metazoa; phylum Arthropoda; class Insecta; order Hemiptera; family Cercopidae; genus Prosapia; species Prosapia bicincta. The sequence continues at coordinate 5,551,733 of JBAIZL010000002.1, forward strand.
CCCAACCTACAAATTACGGAAATTAAGAGTTTAAAGATCATCCACGACGTATGAAATGAGCTTTATCAACGCATTAGGTAGTAGGTTTGTAAGGTAATATAGATGGACAATATTTATCTGAAGATAAGATTTTAGTTGATAACACCTTGTGCGACTGTTCTATATTCGACAGATATTTGCATTGTTTTCAAAGAAATAATTAATTTTCAAATATTTAAAATGTAAACTTATGCAAATAGAATATTAATTTAAAACAGAAAAGAATTAATGGTATTTATTCAAATAAGCGGAGAGGTTTTTCAATCAAAATTATAAAAAGTAAGATACAATTATATTTGCTGACGACTAATATGTTTTTGTACAGAAAACTGAATGGCTTTTTAAATGAATAATTGTTTGTGGGAAGAAAAACTGTAAACCGAAAGCATTTATTGCCTCTGCGTGACGGTAGAGATAAGTTGATGGATTGTTTTCATTTTTTTTCCCGGACAGCATTAAATTATAAATGTGAACACATATTAGAAAATTTGCTCTTACTGAGTTAGTTGAAGTTTATTTGAAAGTCAATATATTGTTTCCGTATTACGTTGCTAGTAACAACTTGGTCGAAATATTGAGTAATTTCTTAATTTCTGTAATAGTAATCTAAAAGTGGTTTTACGTAAAGATTTTATTATTTATTTGGAGGAAAATAGAATAATATTATCTTAATATCGTCTTTTTTCATTAGAACAGGAACATTTTTTCAATCAAAACGAGATGCTAATAAAATAAATATGTATAATCTACGTACTAATGTACTCTCGTTTATGATATACAATTTATATTTCGTTGGAATAAACAGTGTAGATTATTTTCATATAGTATTAAAATTGTTTGTTTTTGTTTTAAAATTTAGACAGTGATGCATTCATGAATATTATATGGCATCATCGTGACCGTAATGCCTATAAAAATATGTAATAGTTTTTCCAAAGCTACAACGTAAATGCGTAATCAATAAATACTAGAAAAAAACATTTGAGGGAAGATATAGAGCGGTATTTTTTACAAAACGTTTTACATAACAAATAATTTTAACACGGCAGGGGTCGCGTCACGGTCTTTTCCACCGGGCCTTCACCATTTTCCGAATATATCGAACTGCCGATTTTTGTAAGCTTCCAACCCCTCAGTAACTTCAAATAGACTCGTCTACTGGCGAATGCTGTGTTTGTATTTTCGCTATCACCAACGAGTGTCTTAGTGTAGCAGCCTAAAGAGAAGCCAGTGTGAAAACCACCGTGCGCGAACCCTCGCATATGCCAAAGTGTGACATAAGTTTTAATTTCACTTTTGTGTTATTGATCGTTTAGTGCATTGTGTGTTATATTTATTGTGTTACTACGCAATATGAATCGAGCAGAGGATGAAAGACTTGCCAGAGTGTTAAATAGCGTGGAAAGGGACGAAAGGCGTGAGGAAGGAAAGATTGAAAATCCTGGTAGTGTTAGAAGACAACGTTTTCGTGAAAAGAAACATCGAAGAGACGCTGGACATCCAGCCGCAGGACCGAAATATTGCAGAAGATGCACGCTAAGGACGATGCGGTCTATGCAACTAGAGACAAGACAGAAAATAAAAAACTCCGTCGTAGATTCATCTGCAGGGAACACGCTGTACCTTCTTGTCAAGATTTAGCCACCCAAGGGCATCAATCAGATGAGGAACTGTAAGGAATTTCATTGCTATAACCCTCAGGTGCTTAGACATATTGTATGTAATTTTTTGTTTATATTCATAAATTTTTACGGTTTCATTTCATTACTTTAATTTTAATATCATGATAAATTCACTTAAACATTCAACACATTTTGATACAAAATTGGTTCTTTTATTACACAGCTATTGTAAACATCTAGTACATTTTCTTATTTAGAAAATAATTTTCTTTCAGAATATATCAATAAACATAAGTCTTTGTAAAAGAGTCCTTATGTTATGACAACCTATCTAAAGTCTTGTATTTTTTTCAAAATATAAATTTTTTAAATCTTAAAATATTATTTAAAATTATTTAATACATTATTGTTACAAATAAAACCAATAGAACTTAAGTAAATACATTATACTTAATTACGATGTTTGTATTTTTAAAATAAAATATTGTTCAGTAAGTTTTGTTGTATTAATAAAATTACCTAGTTGAATCCACTGTGTGCGACCCCTCACGTTTTATTTTTCACGCGACCTCTGCCGGGTTAAATAGAACTTCCGTGATAGGAAACGTAATAAAAAAATGACCCGTAACTATCATGCCTTAGACAGTGCGTAACTAAGAGAAAAAAATAACCAAGGTACTGATGTTATGTTTAGTGCAGCTAGAGAGGTAAAAGTGGAAACAAGTATTATGAAGTGTTGGGCAAGAATTAAATGTTGCAAACAGAACGCACACGAAGTTTGTTCTAAGCATACTGATGAAATACATGGTAATAATCCCCAACCAACACTGGTTGTCCGTTTCTATCTAACGGGAATAGTAAGATATTTGAAAATATTTTTACACCTTTATTCATTTCCCTTCTTCTCGCATTCTATATTACTATACTACATATTCTCACCAAGCACACTGACGTGATTGGGTGTTTTCCGGGGAACCATAGACCCTATGTATGGCTATGTGCTTCAAGTTGCGGACATCGACTATGTGCTGTCTACAAAAAAAAGGTACGTTAATCTGCAAGTGCCGGAAAACCGAATTTGATATTCCCTCAATTTTGGACACACAAATAGCTGAAACAGGCAGGCTTACTGGATTTCTGAAACAACATTCTTGTTTATCTGTAATCTCTCTATAAGGAACTAGACTTGCAGAAGCATCAGAGTTCAAAACAACAAACGTTGAATTATTTGTTGAAACCTAAAAATCATAATTGATAGACCAAAAACAAATAGATGTGATATTTGGAACTTGGACGAATCTGGAATAACAAAAATCAGTTATTTTAAGAAAAGGGTTTAAGCAAATAGGAAGCATTCAATCTCAGGAATAGAGTTCAACAGTCATGGTGACCTTGGCGGTTATATAGTTGGTAACAATGTTCCTCGTTTTTGTGTTTCTAATTTTAACCGTCAGAGAGCTATTGGACCACGATTTTATTGTGCTAAATTGACCCCAAAAAGTATTGCAGTAGCTGAATGATTATCCTACTATCGCTTAACATCTCAACCACCTAAAATGGAATAAGCGTGGTACAATGGAAAGTTCTATTGTTTAGCTGTTGCACAATCACTGCTCACAGTTAGCTTGCTTGGTCTACTTTCAGTATTATGGAATCACCGAAGTTTCATTCTCTCCACATTTTAGACAACAGCTTGACAAAATTGCCTAGACTCCGTTAAAGTTATTCGTATTCCAACTAACATCATATATTTCCGGCAAATGGTATATATACGATTAACATTGATGTTTCTTTAAGAAAATTATACATGTCGTCGAGATAGACCTACCACTAAAAGTAGCTGTTGCAACAAAGAGACTGAGAGTACCTCTCATACAGTTGTAAAACCTTAAAACATGCCTGATAAAACACCAGGCTTAGAGGCAGCGTCTTTCTCTTCAGATTCAGCGAAACCAAATCCCAATACAATGACTACAGTTAGCATCCCCCGAGAACAAATCCGGCCAAATCCAAAGTCAGGAGGAAGCATTGTAAGCACAACAAATATAACGAAAAAGAAAAGCTATAATATAGATAAATACTATGCTAAAGGATGCCTGAAGTAGTAAAAATGAGCGTAGGGACAAGCTACAGTACAGAAGAGTAGTGTTTTTGTTTTTGTTTTTGTTTCTTATCTACGTTCAGTAGAAGTAAGCCCAGGGAAGATTAGATCAAGTGCATGGGATGGTATTTTGGGTTCATGAAGGAGGTGCTAGAGGTAGAGATTTATTTTTCAAATACATTAATTGAGACTTCTAGATCTATGGGTCTTCCAATAGGCGTACCTAAAATATTTTGGTCTTTTTAGGCTGCCTATGTTATTTTGAAAGTAAAACAAAAGCAGATGACTTGAACCTCCTTTTACAACAAACAAGATTTCACGTCCAAGAATCACTACTAATTACCAATTAAAAAATCCAATTAGTTGTTAATGAACATGTTTTCAAAAACAACATTAATTATTCATTTCGCACGATTTAAATAACCATTTAATAAACGTCTATCGTCATATTACTGTTATGAAACTAAATTCTTCTCCTTAACCCTGGAAAATAGTATGCTAATTTATTTCAACATCGTTTCCAAAAGTTATGCTTTTTGAAGACAAGTATAGGCTTATTACTCTTTAGCCCAACTTTGGAATAAATGTTTATTATATAATTAAAAATATTTTTGTATTCCAGTAAATATCATTAAACAAATTATTAATAATTAAAACTGGTATTTAATAAATTACGTATATTATAGAAACTTGTCTCTGTATGTGAGTAAATTTTGTGAAGTTCTCTTAAGAATATATGTATTTGTCATGTAAAAAGAGTTGTATTATGTGTTTTTAATTATGAACAATTCCAAATGTCGGTCTGTGTTCTTCTCCCAATCAGTCAAGTTGCATCACCTTAAAATAAAAAAAACTACGTCGGTGTGCTTCAGTATGAACTTTCATCTTCTACTCAACGAACCATTTTTATTCTTTTATTTTAATTTACTTGATGCAATTTATTTATTTATATTTTATCTAATAATCTGTTCTTTATTATGGTCTCAGTTATATTTCTCAGACGTCAATTGAGCAAATAGAGATCGTATCCATTGCATACTTCATTACATACTATCAATTACATAATTGTAAAATATATTTTTGTAATTTTTACTTCCTACTTCTTACCTCATATATTATGTCACATTGCTATTTCCTATTCTGATTTCATTCTGAATGCAAACAAATGTATATATATATATATATATATATATATATATATATATATATATATCACTTTCACTTATGTACTTAAACAAGAATCTGGGAACAACTAGAAATTTATAAAAATAAAAATAACGTCATCAACGAACAGATACAAATAAAATCAAAAAACGACAAATTATTCAATCTAATAGACAGAATAAACCCCAAGACAAACGCTAAAAACTCGCACAATGCAGTGAAACTAAAAATAGAAGTTAACGGTACATCAAGGTCAACAGCAGATTCCACGCAGCTCGCAGTCCAAAATACGTTTAGTATGCCAGAAGATGGAGGCACTCAATAGTCTCTGAAAGCGCTAGCATAAATACCAAGAAGATTCTTTTTTAAGTACATAAGTGAAAGTGATAAGTGTATACAAGAAAACAGTGTTGCATAACTACAAATATATATATATAAACCATTCAAGAATTTATTTTTCTTGTTTTATATGTACACCATTAAATGACACATTCATAAACGAGAATTATATTTTAGTTTTCTTCCTACATTGAGGCTTTTCGCTGTTTGGCAGTATCAGCATTATCAAAATTTTCAAAGTACTTTATAGTTCTATGACTACATCTACACTGTCATTTAATTGTATATATGCACATATATATATATATATATATATATATATATATATATATATATATATATATATCTTAGATATTAATGTACCTAAACAGAAGTATTACGTGGTATATTTGCGAGCTGACTTTCGAGAGCTATTAATTACGAGTTCTTATTTTCAAGCTTATTTTGATACTCAGAGTACAGCGTAACATAATTGGCTCAAAAATAGGAACATTTAATTGATTGTTCTCGAAAGTCAACTCGCAAATGTATAAGGCATGTATCGTGTTTAATTATAATAAATTAAGTGATTACAAAAAAGTTTTTCAAAGTTAGAGAGAGATTTGATTTATAAAAATAACTCATTAATAATAGATCTAAATAGATTGCCTAGTAACGAAATATAATTTTCTATTCTAAAAAGAGGTAAGCTCTAAATTCAATATATACCTCCAATATTTGTATATTCCATTTCTAAGCTTTTGTTTTCAATAACACTATTGAAACCAAAGTTGCAATAATAAAACAAATACAAAATAACATATGGTTTTAAGGCTTGTTTATTTAAAGGTCTATTTATTTATTATTATTTTAACAAAATTAGCTTTATGCTGCTATCTACCACAAGTTAAAACGCAGGGTGTAATACGGAATCTGTAACCAAAACATAACATTGTAGAGAAGCACAATATTGGCGCAGCTGCTGGACCGATATAACATTGTTGACAAAGATTCGGATTGTATTTCTTAAGACAATATATAAGACTCCACATAATGCGCCCCTTTACACAACTGACTAGTAAGAAGGCGAGCTTCAATATTTGGTAAGTTAAGAGAAAGCATTAACTTGAATATTCATAAACTGAGAAATAAAAAAATGTCTAAGATAAGTAACAATGCTATGGTTTTGATATAATAACTACTTTAATTTGAACTGATAATTTTTTTATTTGAAGTGCATTATACAGATCCATTCTCCTTTAATACACAAAAAAACAAGTGAAAAACAAATAATCTATGTAATACATTACCAAATCAAAACAAAAACAAAATTTAATTTATGCAAACATTAAATCTCTGTGCAAACTCTTTTTATATTATTTATAATATTTTACGTCTCGGCAGTTAGTATACATCAATGAAATGAAAAAATATTAATACGCCTAAGGCTATTCACAAAGAACATTTTAGAAAGAGAATATATATATATATATATATATATATACATATATATTTCTTTTAATTATAAAATTAAAATTTTCTCATACATGAAACTAGAAACTTTTTAAATTTTAAAAATTTGCAAGCACAAAATACAATAAAAAAAACGAGTGTAACTTAAATATGAGTAAATTAGTTCTTTAGACTAAGAGGAAGTATTCCGTCTCTACAGAGTTTATATATCACTTAGATTTTAGACGAGTCTATACAACATTCATTATAGGCTTTAGTCGTAGTTTATTATTCATGCACTACTATGTCCTAACCTCATGTCGTTTGGCACTACTCTATATACAATATATCAACTGATTGTATTGGTTTTACAAACGGTTTTAAAAGTAACGAACGTTTTGTTAAAACTGATTTATTACAAATATATTTCAATATTAGAAATAAAAAAAAAATCAGAGTAAAAGGAGGTAATGTAGAAGTTCTAACTTAAATCTGACATTTTCAAAAATATTGAAAGAGGCTGAGATATTGTCACGCCCAGTCCTAAAATATTTAAACAATACTCAGCCCGCATAATTTATAAATTCGACATCTTCACTTTAATTAGGTTTTCAAATTTGAAAAATATTTCGAATCGAGTTTATAGTTAGACCTTAAATAATTAAATGAATGAAAAAAGTTAACAGCTATCGCACATACCTCACTGGGCGAAGTACCACCACTAGTCCTTCCTGTAGGATGACGGAGTTGTTCGGGTGCACCCTTTCACGCACTTATCACTTACCTAACTAACTTAAAAGAAATCACATATAATTCAAAATAGTCACTATTAATGCTAATAATATCTTCGCCACACGACGGGAGAAACAAAGAAAGAAAAATCTACGTCACGTAGAGCGTAACGGGAAATATGTTTGATCTAAACCGAGCCTTGCTTAGAACACACAAGAAACTACGTCACGTCGAGAGTGACGGGAGGGACGTCGTTTAACCGAAGTCTTGAAAGAAACTGTGCCGTACGGAACCTTGCAAGGGACAAAGGTTGGCCGATAAGAAGTCCCTCTCTGAAGCATTTACACTGTTTTTAAATTATATTTAATTTAAAGAAAAGTACGTAACAATACCTTTTATTTATACTGGAAAGATGAATTTTTTTAGAAAATATTTCTAAAATTGGCTAATGGTAGAAGTAATTCGAAATACTTTTTGATTTTGTATGTGGAATTTTATTTAGGCTTTTGTTTAGTAAATAATGTACCTTGAACACCGTCTTCGTAATATAAAGTTCAGGCAAAATTTCAAACTATAAAAACGTGTTCATTTAAATATTGAAGCATTGCAGTTTGCTTATAAATAAATCTGTTCTTTCACCAAAACATTTTACCTCATCAATATTTCAACACACACAATTACATTTAAGTGGTTGAATGCAAACGATATAACAATACTATAACAATAAATAGCTTCGTTTTTATGTGTAAATCTATGTAAGATATTAAAGCCTAAATAATGTGAAAGTACTTTTATCTCATTGCCAGATAGAAAGGAAATCTGAGTATGTATTTCTGACACGACACTGTGACACGATCACGCACCTATGTTATAACATGCACGCTAAGAAGCCCACCTGTAAGCTTGACAGACGTACCTTTGTGTGTTTTATATGGAAATGTGTTTTCCATTAGAAAGAGACAAGTTTGAAATATTAATTTGTAACCTAAATATTGAAGGTTTTTTTTAAATACTAAAACACTGAATTCACTCAGGGATATTTTAAGTTATAAATTTTCCCAAATAAATAATATTCTCTATACTGTTTAATCCAACTTATGGAATTATTCCTACAAAGTATATTGCAAATAGTAAAGTTTAAATAAACATATTTCTACCTAGTGCTTTGTAGAAACTGAGTTATAGTCTGAAAAACTATTTGCACACATTAGAAGTATTATTTAATAAATTATTCATACAACTATTCTTTGGGCTTAGCTTGTGAGGCTATGTTACAAAAATAAAAGACATACACAAAACTCAAAAATCAATCATTTATTGACTCATACGCGCTTCAATTACAAAGTCATCATTTGTAATTTAGAGTTTGTAGTAGTAACTCCCACTGATGATGACTTTGTCATTGAAACGCGTATGAGTCTATAAAAATCAATTTTTGAGTTTTGTGCGTCTTTTATTTGTTTTAATAATTTGTTTGTTAATCGCATTTAGATTAGGTCACCTTTTTGTTGCCATTATTATTAGTAAGAATATTTTATATAATATCTACACCATACATTCATGTAGCATTAGATATGTTTACAGACAATGAACTTGTTACTTTAATGCTATATTAGTCGTGGCTTAACTTTCGATATTGTCTATTTCCTACGCTCTGATGTGAACCTCAAAAAGTTTTACTTATATGCAACTCCCCCTTGGCTGTACATATCTATAAGCAGGTACAGTAAAGTTGTATTACTTGAAAAAATTAACGACGTATAAATATAACACAATACCACTATGAAAAAAATACATTTTGAAATAAGTAGCTCTTGGCATAATAATATAAATTTAAAACCTTAAAATATTTTAATAAAGTGACAACAAATTGGTTTTCATACAATAACTAAGAAGAGTGTTTCTTAATAACTCAAGTATTTCTAAATGAGGACCTAATATGCACTTTTATAGAGTAAGGCTTGTTGTGATTTATATATAAATGTATATTTCTTTCAAGTAATTTACGACATATTCAGTATTAAAATCAAACTGTTATTATAAAATTGTATAAGTATCTTATTACAAATGATGATAACTTTGTATAGTTTTACTTTGTTTTGAAAACTACTAAACATTTTACTAAATAATTCATTTTCATTTACTTCATTGCGTGTGATAGACTGAAGTATAGGTAACGAAAAAGAAGTAACAGAGACTGATATTTAGGGTTCTTAAAGCTATATTGTGAAAAATATTTGAACAGAGACGATAGTAATTTTTAAAATGAATATGATGTATATTTTAAAACTTTAACTTAACTGTAATAACAAATATTATATTGCGCTTATACACGCAAAAATATTTAGAATACCATAATATATATGAGATTTGTATAACTTGATTATTACATCACAACAGACGTAATAGCAGGACATAGTAGTAAAATTAGTGATGAGAAACATGAGTGAAAAGATGTAAAAGTATTCTTGTGTTTGAAACATTTTAAATTTAGTATTATATATATATATATATATATATATATATATATATATATATATATATTTAATATTTATTTTTTAGCTAACGCCCGTTCTTAGCATTTCAGCCATTCGTCCCCGCGCCTCCCAGTAGCGTCGAGCAGGGTCTTTAGGAGTGCCAGAGATATATGTGCAAGAGAGCCTTTGAGAGTTTTTAGGTCAAGTAGAATACATCAAAACACTTCCAACCTACAGATAAACCCAATTATAAACGGGAGTACTTTCATATTTTTACCTTTTTTTAAGAATGTATATTGTTATATCGAATGGTTTAACTCATAAAATATGGAACGCTTTCAAAGTACGTAGGACGCTGACTTTACAAAACCATTTTAAAATATTTTAATGCATATATTTATTCAAAGCTTTTCAAATCATATGTATTGCACTTTATGTATATTTTTCTATAACATCAATGACTTTATAAATAGTTTGGTGCCTTGATCTCACTTGAATTTGTTCATCAATTAATTTGTGTTTAACTTTATGATTATAAATTTCCAATGTTTCACATATATTCACCTTCAATTTTTATTTAATTCCTATATTAATTTCATATTTTTTATTTCAGGAAATTCATTATTAATATAATGAGTAGCTAAATTTGATTTGTATATGTTTGGTTTGATGTAAGCGTTTAAATGTTCTTTGTATCTTTCCTTTAATTTCTGTTTTGTTTGTCCTACATTTAATTTATTACAAGCTTGACATTTTATATTATCTAAAATATCGTTTAATAAAATAATAATAAAATCTACCTTAAAAAACACATGAAAAGAAATATTGATACAATAATAATAGATACTGAACTGGCGATCAATAAATTAAAAGTAGAGGAAAATTTGTTTTAATAATTTGTTTGTTAATCGCATTTAGATTAGGTCACCTTTTTGTTGCCATTATTATTAGTAAGAATATTTTATATAATATCTACACCATACATTCATGTAGCATTAGATATGTTTACAGACAATGAACTTGTTACTTTAATGCTATATTAGTCGTGGCTTAACTTTCGATATTGTCTATTTCCTACGCTCTGATGTGAACCTCAAAAAGTTTTACTTATATGCAACTCCCCATTGGCTGTACATATCTATAAGCAGGTACAGTAAAGTTGTATTACTTGAAAAAATTAACAACGTATAAATATAATAACAGAATAACACTTGACATTCACTATGAAAAAAATACATTTTGAAATAAGTAGGTCTTGGCATAATAATATGTATTTAAAACCTTAAAATATTTTAATAAAGTGACAACAAATTGGTTTTCATACAATAACTAAGAAGAGTGTTTCTTAATAACTCAAGTATTTCTAAATGAGGACCTAATATGCACTTTTATAGAGTAAGGCTTGTTGTGATTTATATATAAATGTATATTTCTTTCAAGTAATTTACGACATATTCAGTATTAAAATCAAACTGTTATTATAAAATTGTATAAGTATCTTATTACAAATTATGATAACTTTGTGTAATTTTACTTTATTTTGAAAACTAATAAACCTTTTACTAAATATTTCATTTTCCTTTACTTCATTGCGTGTGATAGACTGAAGTATAGGTAATGAAAAAGAAGTAACAGAGACTAATATTTAGGGTTCTTAAAGCTATACGGTGAAAAATATTAGAACAGAGACGCTAGTAATTTTTAAAATGATTATGATGTATATTTTAAAACTTTAACTTAACTGTAATAACAAATATTATATTGCGCTTATACACGCAAAAAGATTTAGAATACCATAATATATATGAGATTTTTATAACTTGATTATTACATCACAACAGACATAACAACAGGACATAGTAGTAAAATTAGTGAGGAGAAACATGAGTGAAAAGATGTAAAATATTTTAAAATGGTTTTGTAAAGTCAGCGTCCTACGTACTTTGAAAGCGTTTCATATTTTATGAGTTGAACCATTCGATATAACAATATACATTCTTTTAAAAAAAAGGTAAAAATATGAAAGTGCCATGTTTATAATTTGGTTTATCTGTAGGTTCCAAGTGTTTTGATGTATTCTACTTGACCCAAAAACTCTCAAAGGCTCTCTTGCCCATATATCTCTGGTACTTCTAAAGACCCTGCTCGACGCTACTGGGAGGCGCGGGGTTGATATGGCTGAAATGCTAAGAACGGGCGTTAGCTAAATAATAAATATTATATATATATATATATATATATATATATATATATATATACATACATACATATATATATATATATATATATATATATATAATACTAAATTGAAAATGTTTCAAACACAAGAATACTTTTAATGCATATATTTATTCAAAGCTTTTCAAATCATATGTACTACAAACAACCATATGCTTATAAGTATTGCACTTTATGTAATTTTTCCTATAACATCAATGACTTTATAAATAGTTTGGTGCCTTGATCTCATTTGAATTTGTTCATCAATTAATTTGTCTAACTTTATGCTTATAAATTTCCAATGTTTCACATATATTCATATTCAATTTTTATTTAATTCCTATATTAATTTCATATTTTTTATTTCAGGAAATTCATTAATAATATAATGAGTAGCTAAATTTGATTTGTATATGTTTGGTTTGATATAAGCGTTTAAATGTTCTTTGTATCTTTCCTTTAATTTCTGTTTATGTTTGTCCTACATATAATTTATTACAAGCTTGACATTTTATATTATCTAAAATATCATTTAATAAAATAATAACAAAATCTACCTTAAAAAACATATGAAAAGAAATATTGATACAATAATAATAGATACAGAACTGGCGATCAATAAATTAAAAGTAGAGGAACAAGAGAATATGCGCGTTAAAACATCACATGAAATAATAAAGTTAATTAAATATAACAAAACTAATCATACACACATACAACAATACTCGCAAATTTATGAAATTAAACAAAAATTACAAAATAATGATCTTATTATGACAAAGGCTGATAAAGGTAATGCTGTAGTTATTATTGATAAACAAGAGCATATAAATAAAACTGGAAATTATATATTTAAAACCAATATACAGAAATAAATAAAGATCCCACAGACAAATATCAAAATGAAATAAAAAATATAATACAAACATCATCTAAATTATTTAATCAAAAATGTACTAATAATTATATAAATGAGAATTCTAAAATTCCAAGATTAAATGGACTAATTAAATTGCACAAGGGAGATAAACCAATTAGGCCATTAGTTAATTTTACAACTGCTCCCTCTTATAAAATTTCAAAATATTTGGCTTTATTACTTAAAGATAAGGTAAAATTAAATAATACTCATAATCTAAAACACTCGATTGAGCTTATTCAAAATTAAAAGATATTAAAATTGATAATAATACAAAATTAATATCATTTAATGTTAGTAACATGTATAATAACATACCTATAATGAAAACACTTGAAATAATAAAAAATAATATTGATACATTTGAAAAAGATAAAACACTTACACACGAAATAATAAATACATTAAAAATCATATTAAATCAAAATTATTTTTTTATATAATAATAAAATTTATAAAGAAAATGGGCTCTCCAATGTCCAGCATATTATCGGAAATATGTTTTTCAAAATATAGACATTGATAGATAAGATTATTAAAACATATGATCAAAATGGATACTGGTTTAGATATGTAGATGATGGATTATAGATATCAAATGATAATGGTTTAAATATTGACAAAAGATTAAAATGTATAAATAGTATACACGAAAATATAAAATTTACTCATGAATTTGAACCAAAATATAAACTTAATTATTTAGATATTACATTACTAGAAATAATGAAAAGTTTGAATATAATATAAATAGAAAACAACGCAGACAAATCAAATAATACCTAATTATTCAAATCATCCATATAACCAAAAAAAAGGTACGATGTATAATTTATTGTATAGAATGCACAAAATACCAATGAACTTAAATGATTAAATAAAAGAGAAAAATATAATATATATAATTAGTTTAGAAAATGGTTGTAAAAGAAGAAAATAGATAAACTAAATAATAGCATATTAAGAAAACAGAAAATAGAAAATAACTTTGTACATAATAATAGATAAAAAATTTGGACAACTTTTACATTCACTGGTAACGAAATAAACAAATTACAAGATAGTTACAAATTTACAAATTACATACAAAACTGATAATAAAATTTAATAAACAATAACAATAATCAAAATAATATGCACGAAAGAAATGGTGTATATAATATAAAATGTCAAGCTTGTAATCAATAATATCTAGGACAAACAAAAAAGAAATGAAAAGAAAGATACAAAGAACATTTAAACGCTTATATCAAACCAAACATATACAAATCAAATTTAGCTACTCATTGTATTATTAATGGACACGAACTTCCTGAAATAAAAAATATGAAATTGATAAAGGAATTAAATAAAGGATTGAAGATGAATATATGTGAAACATTAAAAATTTATAAGCATAAAGTTAAAGACAAATTAATTCATGAACAAATTCAAGTGAGATCAAGGCACCAAACAATTTATAAGGTCATTGATGTTATAGAAAAAAATACATAAAGTGCAATACTTATAGTCATATGGTTGTTTGTAGTACTATGATTTAATTTTTGTAAAAATATTTTGTTAGATAGTTATTTTCCTGATGATGGTGATACTGTTTGATCACTGTTTAAAAGGTTTGAATAAATATATGCATTAAAAGTATTCTAGTGTTTGAAACATTTTCAATTTATTAACTATATTACAAGAAAACATATCACCATATTTTATATATAAAACCATATATTTAAATATATATATATTTATATATATATATATATATATATGTGTGTGTGTGTGTGTGTGTGTGTGTGTGTGTTTGTTTGTGTTTGTGTGTGTGTGTGTGTGTGTGTGTTTGTGTGTGTGTGTGTGTGTGTGTGTGTGTGTGCGTGTGTGTTTGTGTGTGTGGATGTGTGGGTTTGTGTGATTTGTAGATGTAGTGAATCATACGAGATGTACCTGAAACTTTGCGTAGGGTCCTCCTTATAAACTTCAAATGATAGCCTACAGTTTATTTTCGTCCCATTTAGGCTCACAAACCTTTTCTTTTATATAATGAGGTATTATGGAAACAATGGATTGTTGTTATTTAAGGAAGAATAAGTACATAAAATTACAATTCTTAAAGAAACGCGTTCACAACAGTTTGAAACGCATGACTTACATTTCCTCGATTATATTTTTAACTTGATGTAAATCTCTCGAAGATTTTAGGACTTTAGCAATTAGCTTTGCATTGTATCATAGTGCTAATTAATATAATTGTACTTCAATGTTGCTACGACCCCCTGAAAGGTGAATGAAAATGGAAAACCATTTCTAAGTATGCATTTTGTTTCAATGTAATAAGTTACTTAGGAAATAGTTCCTCTCCTCCGACATGCAATTAATATTTTAGTAAATCTTAAGTAAATCAAGTTGGAAATATTTGTTTAAAATTATTTGAAGCGTTCATCAAGTAATATAACTATTTTCAGTAGATTATACTATGTATAGTATGCATTCTTCTAAAAGAATGAATAGTTCATTGGGTAATGTATTACTAGTTACGTTTCTAAGGTTTATGTAAATATATAAGTTATAGAAATTCTACTGCATGGTTTAAATTTAACAAACCACTAATGGCTTACGTCATGTACAAAGTGCACCGGTACATCTACCTCACTGATTATTTATTCAACATTTATCACTCCCCACATTGGATGAACGTGCAATATTGCTTGACAGTTCAGTAGCACTAATAATTTATTATACCGGACTGGATATATTTAACAATTATGCGAGAGTGTTCTAGATACAATTCGGAACTGATTAAAAGTTGTGCCAAGGTTGTAATTAAATGGGGCTTTGTTTGTTAATAGCGTACAAATTACATACTCTATGTACTGAAAGTCACAGAACATTTCGTGCGTGCAATTCACCTCACTAGAACACCCCTATAATATGTGTAATATTATACCTTTGCTGGGCGGGTGGATAAAAGTAACACATTTAGACTCATGGGCTACAACTGTAGCCCACTCTCTTTTTATTTAAAATTTAAAAAAAATAAAATTATTAAAAAATATATTTTAATTTAAATGTGTTATTGTCGTTCCCTATTATACGTTTTAGTATATTTAAAAAAAATGAATGTAAGATTTTAATTTTAAATTGGTTATAAACATTGCAATCTCCTTATAGTAATTCAACGCTACAAAATACTCCCAAGTTGGGTGCATAAACCTAAAAAAATTAGGATAATGATACAAAAAAACTCATATATTTTCAAATAAAATTCAGTAGAAATGGTATACAGATGTAAAAAAACATTAAAAGTACATTGTTATATGCAAAAAGTGTTTTTACCAAATAAATACATTTTAGGTTTAATGGGTAGGACTGTGTCCTGACAAACAAAGATGTTATTATTGTTCTTTCCAATGTTTTATTGGTTTGTAGCTTCCATAGAAATGTCACATATTAGCAGGGTGTGATTAGGGCGTATCTCCACATTGTGTGTAGCACTTTCCTCTAGTTAATCTATCCCTCCCTCTACCGCACCTGTAGCAGTCCCCATTCCTATTGTCTATAAGTTGATGTTCAGGCTGGGGCTCATCGATTCCAAGAAGGTTTCTTACTCGCCTCTTTAGTTCTACAGGTAGCATAGTAACATCAACCCTTTCGCTTGCTTTAGAAACAATTAAATCCCAAGCAATGATTTTAATAATCTCACTTCTTGACAATGGTGACCCTCCAGCTTTGTTAGCAATGTAAACTCTGGATGCATTGATGGCGGCTATATTTGGAAGATAAAGAAATAGAACCATATGCCATCGTTCCTTATTTCTTACTACGTCGTATTTGTCACACATTTGTTCTAATACGTCAACTCCAATTTTTGTCTAGTTATGAAAAGTAATTATTTCGGGTTTCTGTAAATCCCCTGAATCTTCGTCAATCTTGTGGTTATCATGCATCGTGGACAGAAGTACGTCTGCCTTCTTACGTTTGGTGGAGTAAGAGGGTTTTCTTTACATCTGACAAACAATCACATAAAAGTTCATAAAAAAACCTGCAATGATAACCGGACACGCTTTTGTTCTCTAATAACACAAAAGGTCACACGGGCTACAGGTGTAGCCTAGAAAACCTTTGTCGTAAACAATTACAAAATGCACACAGTTTGAGCGACATTCACCGACTCAGTGAGTAGGGTAGATGACAAACAGCAGCTAATGACGTAGGCTTCCCTCCATTAGTCTTCAGAGATGCTTTGCAGTGCAAACAAGAACACTGGGTTACAACTGCGCCTAACCGAGGGTTAATAACACTATTTCTAAAAAAACACATCAAAAAGGCATTATTATTTTTGTATAGTGGTGTAAAAATGTTATTAAGAAAATATGTTTCAAAATAAATTTAAATACAAATTTAATTAACTGAACGTTAGTGAGTCACATACTAACCTTTTTAAAGTAGTACGATTTAATGTCGAAAATGAAAGTTGTAAATTAAAGAAAATTTTATACCTATTAAATTTATAACATAAACGAAGTAAACTAAAACATGTTCCATAAATTATTTTATTAATAACCTCGTAATGATAATTTGAAAAAAAATTACCACAAGCTAAATAATGGTCTTAAATCGATTACGTTTGCGATGAATAAATCGTGCCTCAATGAGTTGAAAAAATGTAGCCTTCAATGTGCCTCTTGTACATGACCAGAATCGTATACTTCTAAACGTAGCGAAATAATTAACACAATATATAGCTTCGTTTCTGTTCACCTTGAAATGTTTTAATAAGGAACATATTTTCTTAGTTTATAACATAGTTTTTGTATTTTAGAAATTAATTTTGAAAGTAGCGTAAATATAAATAGAGTTGTAATATATTATTAATATATGTATGGTTTTTACAATTGTTATTCATTATATTTGATTAGATAACAAATCAATGACAGATACTATACGATTTGTTCCATTAAAATCTTTTTCTTTTAGGTTTTTCAGAACAATTTGTAATTATTGTTTCATATTTTCTTTGTTTTCATTGTGACATAAGTAGAGATTTTCATGAATCGTACATAACATATAAAGTATTATACTGCAAGAAATGGGACACATTTTAGGTGAAGATATTTTACGGAAATAAATTTATCGCCGACCACGCTAGATCATGAAAGTGTAGAAGTAGTAAAGTTTGAGGGGCAACAATCAGTTGCATCTATAACTTACTATACAAGTGCTCTAGCAGGAGACTACAATGGGAAACAAAGGAATTACATTCCTTGACGGAACCCCACAACTACCCCGGTTTACAACTCTAGGCGTGGCAGCTACTCACAGCCGTATCAGAGTTTCCACTTTGTGTATAAACACGTGTATACAATATAAAAATTAAAAAAATATAAGAGTTAACATATGGTCCTGAAGTTGTATCAGTAAGTACACAAATAATACAAATTGTAAATAACAGGAGGTTTCAATATATGAATTGTGCTAAATATTTATAACTTATCTACGTGTATTTTATTAAAAACATAAATGTTTAAAAATAAAATATGATATATATAATGCTTCATCCTAACAATGAATGTAGTATGTTGTATAGCATGTACCGTATAATTATTGCATACATGTTAAAATACTGTATAATATTACTCATTATACAATATATATATATATATATATATATATATATATATATATATATATATATATATATATATATATATATATATATAAAGGTATCGTTCTGTTATTTAATAATTAAAATTGATAATACTACTCTAATAAACAAATTGCAAATGTATTTACATTTAAAGGGCTATAATTGTAACTAGGTAACAGGTATTAGAAGAAATGTATTATATATATATATATATATATATATATATATATATATATATATATATATATATATATATATATATATATATTCTTGATATTTTACGTTATCCATTGTTTTTCCGTTGCACTGACTTTATGAAGTTAATATATTACTATTGTAAGTAATTTTATCCACCATTAAGTGCAATAATTTTACCTTGAGTTATGAGGCACCTTTCGGTCACTTGACCATTGTCGAATCACTGATATTTTTCTGGTATAGATGTTCGGTCCGTGATATTGGTATTTGTTGACGTTACACGCACTTTCTCTTGATCTGTGTGTATGATGTTTTTATATAGTATGTCTTCTGTATATGTTGTTTGTAGATTCATTAAATTGTTGTGTATGTTTTTATAAATGTGGTATTTTTCTAGTGAGTTTAGTTCTATTGGGTTATTATTTATTTCAAGTATGGTTAGGTTATTTTCGTAATTTGTTATTTCATGTTTATGTGATATTAGGTGTGCTGCAACATTTGATACTTTTGAATTTTTGTTTTTGAATGCTCTATAATGTTCTTCAAATCTTACTTTAAATGATCTGGTTGTTTTTCCTATGTAAAAAGCGTTACAGTTGTTGCATGTAATTTTGTAAATTCCTGATAGGTTATGTTTTTCTGAATTTGTTTTGTGGTTTGTGTTATTAGGATATTTTATTATTTTGTTGTTTGGTTTGTATGTTGGAGTGTAGTATTCTTTGTTGTATATATTTGTTATTTTTTCTATTTTGTTATTGGTGTATTTATATTTTAGGTAGATTTTTTTATTTTCATTATTTTTGTGTTCTGGTTGTAGTGTTGTGTTGAGGTTAGGTTTTTTTGTGAATTTATTGTATATATTTTTTATAATGTGTTTGTTGTATCCATTTTCTATTGCTATTTTTGTAATGTTATCTAATTCTTCATTTAATTTTTGTTTGTTATCCTGTGTGTATTTTATTGCTTTATTTATCATGTTACAGTAAGTGTTAATTTTGTGTGTCCAAGGGTGGTTAGATTTGTAGTGTATTGTGATGTTGTTGGAAGTAGGTTTCCTGCATACTGTAGTTTCTATTTTATTATCATTTATATTTAAAGTGATGTCGAGATAGTTGATTGTTCTATTTGTTTCTGTTTCAACGGTGAATTGTATGTTTTCGTTGTATGTATTTAGTTTGTTTAATATTATGATTTGTTCGTTGTGAATGGTAGGTTGGTATATTACAAGTATATCGTCTACATATCTTGTCCATAGTGAAATATTGTGTGTGTTTAGTATAGGTTTAATTATTATTTGTTCAAAGTGTTGTAAATATATTTCTGACATGACAGATGATATGGGTGAACCCATGGGGAGGCCAGTTGTTTGTTTATAAAATTTATTGTTAAATTGGAAGTAATTTTGGTTACATATGTGTTTGGTTAGCGTAATGATACTATCTATTATGTTTCTTTTTTCGTTATTGTGTATTAGTTTGTTTTTTATTATTTCTATGGTTTCTTCTATTGGGATACTAGGGTATATGTTAGTTATGTCATAACTTATTATTTTTGTGTTGCTGTTTGTTTTTATCATTTTAATTTTATTAATTAATTCGTTTCCATTTTTTTATATTGTATGTGTTGTTGATATGTATTTTAGATCTTATGATTTTGTCTAGTATTTTTGCGATTATGTAAGATGGTGCTGTTATGAAATTTATTAGTGGTCTAAATGGTGTGTTGGGTTTGTGGATTTTAGGTATCCCTGATAATATTGGCGCACATGGTTTCAATGGGTATAGTCTTGTGTGGTATTTTAATTTATTGTTATAGTTTAGGGTATTTCGGTGAGTGACTATTAAGTATTTTATTGTCATAAGGTATTTGCTAGTTGGGTCTGGGATTTGTTCGTATTTATTTTCTTTTATGTAGTTAGTCATTGAATCGATGTATTTGGTATTTTCTATTATTACTGGTGTATTTGTTTTATCTGATTTTAATATTAAGTAGTCGTTGTTTTCTAGTTTTTCTCTGAGTTTTATAAACAAACAACTGGCCTCCCCATGGGTTCACCCATATCATCTGTCATGTCAGAAATATATTTACAACACTTTTAACAAATAATAATTAAACCTATACTAAACACACACAATATTTCACTATGGACAAGATATGTAGACGATATACTTGTAATATACCAACCTACCATTCACAACGAACACACCATAATATTAAACAAACTAAATACATACAACGAAAACATACAATTCACCGTTGAAACAGAAACAAATAGAACAATCAACTATCTCGACATCACTTTAAATATAAATGATAATAAAATAGAAACTACAGTATGCAGGAAACCTACTTCCAACAACATCACAATACACTACAAATCTAACCACCCTTGGACACACAAAATTAACACTTACTGTAACATGATAAATAAAGCAATAAAATACACACAGGATAACAAACAAAAATTAAATGAAGAATTAGATAACATTACAAAAATAGCAATAGAAAATGGATACAACAAACACATTATAAAAAATATATACAATAAATTCACAAAAAAACCTAACCTCAACACAACACTACAACCGGAACACAAAAATAATGGAAATAAAAAAATCTACCTAAAATATAAATACACCAATAACAAAATAGAAAAAATAACAAATATATACAACAAAGAATACTACACTCCAACATACAAACCAAACAACAAAATAATAAAATATCCTAATAACACAAACCACAAAACAAATTCAGAAAAACATAACCTATCAGGAATTTACAAAATTACATGCAACAACTGTAACGCTTTTTACATAGGAAAAACAACCAGATCATTTAAAGTAAGATTTGAAGAACATTATAGAGCATTCAAAAACAAAAATTCAAAAGTATCAAATGTTGCAGCACACCTAATATCACATAAACATGAAATAACAAATTACGAAAATAACCTAACCATACTTGAAATAAATAATAACCCAATAGAACTAAACTCACTAGAAAAATACCACATTTATAAAAACATACACAACAATTTAATGAATCTACAAACAACATATACAGAAGACATACTATATAAAAACATCATACACACAGATCAAGAGAAAGTGCGTGTAACGTCAACAAATACCAATATCACGGACCGAACATCTATACCAGAAAAATATCAGTGATTCGACAATGGTCAAGTGACCGAAAGGTGCCTCATGACTCAAGGTAAAATTATTGCACTTAATGGTGGATAAAATTACTTACAATAGTAATATATTAACTTCATATATATATATATAACTATATATATACATACATAGTAACATTATTTTAGGCAAACATGTTACATATTACAGCAGCATCAGAAAACAAACCAAAATTTTAGTTTAGTCATGAAAATTTTAAAAAAATGTAAATTATAATTCTATGTACAGTAATACTGGTTGAGATATGATTTACACAAGTCTCTTTTTTTATGAAAACAGCTAGCAATTAGAAATGAGCCGGAAAATTGCGCAGAATGTCAGGAATCGCAAAATGAACTCTGAACACTTCTTCTCTGTTAGGTCTTCGAACCGAAAGCACGCTTCAAGATGGGACGTATCAAAAACAAATTTTAACAGTTTTAATTTAATTTAAGTCAATTATTTTGAGAAGTATCAACAAGTTTCCTTTATTATTTTTAAAATCGTGTCATCACTGATTAGTCAACACCGGGCGAGATCCCTAGCCAACACTTATCCATAAGTGAATAATGGCAAACCTGATCCAGGAACCACGGCGTACAATTCCTGTTTCAGATAAGTTATGATTTTTATGAAAAGTGATATGAAATCAAATTTTAACTCGTAATGGCAAAATAGTGCAAGCTTTCATACTTTAATAAATAGAGGAAGTTATGATTAATCCATGGGAAGCAGTAAAAAATTTCAACTGTATACAAGCAATCTCTTTGTGGATATCACTTGTCAATGCCATAAATTCTAAAACTGTAAACATAATTGTGTAAATTCTTAACATGGTAAACAAAGGTAAAAACCAGATCTAAAACAATGTAAAGGTTTCTAATTGTATTTTATTTTTTATTTTTTGTGTACATTTTGTAGTAAAATAAAATAGAAACAATTAGTTAGAAATAATAATGTCACAGTGGTTTTATTTATCATTAGTGTTATTGTTAAAAACGTATTTGCAATTGTTACTAAGAACAAAACCTATAAATGCCACTGAAAGTTTATTTATAGTAACTTAACCATATAAAGATGCTCGTCCTGTTGTAAAATAGTAACTATAATGTTAGCTTCACAAAGCTGTTGTTATCACTCATAGTAATTGTTAAAAACAAATAAAAAGTATAAATAGTAACATAACTATTTATTTTTAAACATAAATAAAAAAAACAAGTATTACATTTAAATATAACTTATTTTAAGTTTCTGTAAAATTTGTAATTAATATATATATATATATATATATATATATATATATATATATATATATATATATATATATATAGTTTACATTCTATAATTTTAAATAACTTTTAGGCATATGGTTTTCTCGGCATTGTTACCCTCCCGTTAAGAGCATAAATATTCCTTCTACTTTTAAAAACCTTTGACACTTTGTAAGAAAAGTTTTATTCATAAATGATTATTGAATTATTCACATTTCTCAAAAAGTTATCTTTCAATTCAAACAAATATTTTGCAAATGGTAATTTATATAAAAAGTGTGAAAGAAACGGTAATATAACAAGATATTCTTATAAGACATATTATGTCAAACCATCATTTAGTCTCTATTTCGTCAGACCACACTTAGATTCCGTTGTTATAATTTCTCCTTAAAGTACAACCAAAGTAAATAACTAAAACATAGTTCTAATAAGGTATCCATTGATCTGGAACTATTTACTACCTACCTATCTATTCATCATGTTCCAAAATAACAAATTAATTTAACATTTATTCTATCAAAATTCAAATTATTAAACAAATATAAATTTAATTTTTGGTTTTACAAATTAAATAAATATTCATTTTGAAAAAGGAACGAGGGATATATTTTAATAATTTAATTCTAAACATAAGATTCTTCTCATTTAATTTAGGTTTTAAAATAAATTATATATTTTAAAAAAAAATTATATAGACTAACGCCAGATCACAGACCATTTTGCTTTTTTAAAACACTCAACGTTTCGAATTTCTTTCCGAAATTCCTTTTCAAGAGCTCAGTTTTAATTAAACAATCAGCCAACATAACTTACTATATAATATACATAACATTATAAAAACATATTAAAAAATCAGTATGTCTCAGGCTTTAATTGAGCGAAAAGAGACCGTATCCATTGCATTATTATTATTATTATTACTAAAACTCCGAGCGACCTTATCGGTGTAGAGCACTTACCTGCATAATTTGTACTTTCTATCCCTACCACAAGACTCGCTTAGTGGATACCTACCTCTTTGCAGAAATCATGTACCCACCTGATGCTGAATCTTCTGATATCCTCTGGTGTACAAACCTGCCAACCAAACCACTCCGAGCAGCTCCCAAAGCAGAGCACTCACAGAGTACGCGGATTGGGCTTTTCTCTTGGTCCTCGTCGCATCTCTTGCACACAGGGGACCTAGCTTTTCCAATTTTGTATTGGAACCCCCTCAGATTCGCATGGCCTGTGACCAGCTCTGCAGTAACTCTGAGTTGAGGTGTACTTGAGGAGAGTAGTTCTTTGCCCTACAAGTCTCCTGAGTAACCCCACAGTACCTTGGATTTGTTACACCCCAAGATTGCATTCGATTCTTCCCTGCACAACCTGTCTATATGTGCCGTAATCCTCTTGCGCCCCTCCTTGCAGCGGCATGCCCACTGCCTTCGGCAACGGTCCTTTAACACTTTATAGGTATCTTACTACAAATAACGATCAATTTCTATTATTTTAGTTTATAATTTGAAAACTACGAAAATGTTGTTAAAATTCTGCATTTTAATTTACATTATTGCGTGTGATTGACTGAAGTAAAGTTAACGTAAAAGAAGTAACAGAGATTGATATTTAGGGTTCTTAAAACTATATTGAGAAAAATTATTGAGCAGAGTCGAGATTAATTTTTAGAATGAATATGATGTATATTTAAAAACTTTAACCTAACAGATTTAACAAATATTATATTGTGTTTATACACGCTAGAAGATTTAGAATACATATCTGAGATTTTTATAACTTACAATCAAACTCTTTTAATTATTGATTATTCCATGATAACAGACTAAACAACAGGACATAGTTGTAAAATTAGTGCTGAGAGATATGAGTGAAAAGAACTAAAATATTTTAAAACGGTTTGTAAAGTCAGCGTCCTACGTACTTTGAAAGCGTTCCATATTTCATGATGTAAACCATTCGATATAATAAAATACCTTCTTTAAAAAAAGGTCAAAATATGAAAGTATTCCCGGTTAGCATTGGGTTTATCTGCATGTTGGAAGTGTTTTGATGTATTCTACTTGACCCAAAAACTCTCAAAGCAAAATACACTTTGCCTTTACATGCTGAGAGCCATGAAACCTGGAAATAAATCATAAACGTATTATTATAATCCGTGCAAAGCCGGGTTACTATATCAAAGGCTCCCTTTACGGTTTAGCAGCGCTGATTGACATAGAAAGTTACTTTGCCCGAACACATATGTTTTTGTAAACTCTCCAACGGAAAATGTTTTCATCTACTTAATTTGTGCGCCATACAATATTGATCTTCACTATATAACACTCCCACACATTCTCTGGATCGATCGCAAGTCACGTAAATTAAACAATTTCTACCACACCTTAAAAAAATACAATGAAATTTTAACAGAATTTGATGTACAAACTGTTGTACAATTTTACTTTTAAATCATCGGTTTTAAAACATCCCAATAATATTATTAAAATAAATATAGTATTATTATTAGTTTTTAAACCCTTATTATATGTCTCTAAAATAGACAAAATTAAACTATTAAATACAGTGATTAATTAAAAAAACAAAAATTTACAATCTGGGAATTTTATTATCCATCGTGAATACTTTTTGTTTTCTATCATCATTTTCACACCCCAATTCACAAGAATATATACGATTCTATGTATATAATATGTGTATGTAACTGTTGAGCCTACGTATAAACATATCAGTGTTATATATATTTGATACTCAAATATGATGATATGCAAATGTGAGAATTGTTTATTAATTTTTAATATTGAATGATAGACGTTAATAATTATTTCTTGTATTTGTAAATAGATTACAATACAGAAAACATAATGTTTGTTATAACTAATAGAGCTCTTACTATTTATTTTGCTCTGTAGAGCTCTATACCTTTGTGGACAGTTTAAGTAAATAATATATACATTTAAATTTACTATTTTTTTCCCAATTACCAGAAAAAAGGTTTTTTATTACTAGTTTAGGACTATATATGCATACTGAATCCTATACCATGATGCTGATTCAAAAAACTTAAATGACCGAATACCTTTTGGACAGCATTTATTATTTGGAGTCAGAAGCAGTATACAATAGGAAATTCCAGAATTAGTTTGTATACTTTATCACTGGAATTGGACATAAAACTTTCTGACTGGGCTGATGCATTTTGTTAAAATTATTTCAACATTTAATTTATGCTCTAAACTTTAGTGCAGAAGACGTTTCCCCAATTCTTTTTTGTGTTAATTGTTCTAATGTTGAAAAAACTTCTACTAAAATTGTTATTTCTTATGTAAAGGTAGATACTTTACCCTTCTCCTAATATATTTTCTATGAACTTAGAATTTTTTAAAAATACACCATTATGTACATTTGCAACACCAAAGGTCCAAGGAACAAATTATAAAAGCAAATCTTTAAAAAGTAATGAAACAATACACCTCTAACTCTAAACAATTACGTTGCAAATAATCTAAGAAGTGGTAATTTATAATTAGAATTTACTCAAAATTGATATTCTTTTATTAAACTACTACATCTATCGCTTAGTTAAAATAAATTATATACTCCTTTTTATTTCGTTTACCCAATTTGTTAAACACTTATGACTAATAAATTTTAAAAATAGGCTCAAGTTAAAATTTTACGGATAAATTTAGCCTTACCTTGTTTTAAAAAAAACAATATTTTGTAAAGTAGGCCTATGTATAAAACCCCCTTGGAAATAAATTAAATTGTATTTTAATTCTTTGAATATTGTTCAAGCATATTATATCTTGTTACACGGTTGGCTGGTTTAGCTTACGGAGAAGTTATAGAACGTAAAACGGAGAGACTTATTGCATCGCTCAGCATTTATCTACCCAACACTTAGCAGGGGTGATTGATGGTAAGTGGTTTAATCCTGAATTAATGTTTGTGCTTAGGCGATCTTAGTGGAGGAGTAGAATATTAGTGGAGACTCTTAGTGGAGAGTTTAGTTTAACCTCCACAAAATAAAATAATTCCTTTTAGAAACAAATATTTAATTTTAACAGGAGAACAAAGTAGTGTAATAATGAAAATTCGAAAAATACGAGTTTAATAATCTATGATTGTTAAATGACAGTGCAATACATATTTTATTGTTAAACGTGTTTGTATTGCAATGTTTAAATTCTTTGTGTTTTGTACTTGACTGTTTGTAGCATATTCTACTGATTACATGAATATATAAATGTAATATTTTATGTAACATATTAATTTTTACAATACTTATTACTTTAATAAATATTATGATAGTGTTTTTTTTTACTATAACTATAATGAAAAATAGTGTAAATCTATTTATGAAATGAGTCGCTTGTAAAACAAAGTCGTTGTAGCTGTAAAGTTTCAGGTGAACCACTACAGGAAGATCTGTATCTGGATTGCTATAGAGGTATATGTTCCTTAGAAGGAATAAGAAAAAGGAGAATGGGATCACTAATTAATAGCTATTTACACAGTTTTAGACTTTCTTGAATGTAACTAGTGTCGTACACTGGGGCGTTGCCTCGAAAAAACTGCTTAACCGCGAGTTATGATCCAGTAGCGACTCTGAAGAGTATTTATCCTTACAGGCATTACGTAGTCTCTAGAACAGTTGCAGGGTTTCCGGCAGTTTTTATCTTAAAGTTATGCTTTATGGTAGGTTTGATTATAAAGATTAGAGTTACCTTAGGAATAGTATCTTAGAAGTGTGATTGTAATGCGGGTGACTCACGACACGATTACCTATTTATCAATAATATACATATATATATATATATATATATATATATATATATATATATAGAGAGAGAGAGAGAGAAAGAGAGAGAGAGAGATTCCTGTAATGCATATAGCATAGCCAGTGAAATCACATTATATAATATATGTATTTAGGCAGTTATATGTTTCTGATGTTGCATTTATTTTCCTGCAATTGTACGAGAGTAGTGATTTGTTCTGTAACCTGTTACAAAGAACTGTTCAATTTTACAACGAATTTGATTTTCATTGTAGTAATTAGTTTAATGATTAATTTTCATTTTATAAATTTGAATTTTTTGTTGTTTCATTTGAGTTTACAAATTCGACTATGGAGTGAGTCTTCTATTTCTTGGTTATTAGTTACTTTGGTTACCTGAAGGTTATTGAATCGCTTACTAACCTTTTCAAAGTAGTACGATTTAATGTCAAAACTGAAAGTAATAAATAAAAGAGAATATTATACCTAATAAAAATGTATAATGTTTACGAAGGATTGTAACTGAAATGTTTGCTTTGCAACACTTTATTTAACTATTAGTCAGTTAAGGTTCAGGTTTTTACACAATACAGATGTATAAAGTTAATTCGCCTTTAATTATACTGACCTAATTACTCCATGTCTCATCACAGGAGAGCGGAAACATACTTTCAGTAGTTCTCTTTAGCTTCACGTTTCTATTTTAATTAAATTACGTGTTTGGTGGCACTTTTATAAGCCCATTGTTTTGTTCGGAGCTTAAAGAATACAATAAGTAATTAACTTGTATAATAATTTAATTTATTTATTTGAGGTAAATGGAATTTCACTGTATATATATATATATATATATATATATATATATATATATGTGTGTGTATATATATATATATATATATATATATATATATATATATATATATATATATATGTATATATATATATATATATATATATATATATATATATATATAATAAGTTAAATACCGTGCATGTTTTTAGATTTATACAGCTAAAGTATATTGTTAGCTAACCAAGAGCCTGTTTTACGAAGTCTGTAAAATAGTGTATTTAGTGAAGTAAACCAAATTGTTATTAATTTCTTTATTGTACACTAATATTCATATTCGGATCGTTTATATCAGTCGTTTAAAAAAGTTGACAACTGTTTTGATAACTCACTTTTTTTTCTCCCGAAATGCAATTCAAAATGACGGATTGTAACTCAGTCTAACGTTGTTTTTATTTTTAAAGTTTAGTATTAAAATTCATGCCAATATCATCAGGCAATATTTTGTATGAGTAATATTTCTTTCCTGTATGTTATCACTCATAATAATTGTAAAAAAAAATTAAAAAGTATAAAGAGTAACTATTTAATTTTAAACATAATTACAAAAAAAACAAGTATTACATTTAATATAACTTATTTTAAGTTTCTGTAAAATTTGTAACTAAAATATATATAGTTTGATTTTTATAATTTTAAATAACTTTTAAGCATATGGTTTTCTCGACATTGTTACCCTCCCGTTAAGAGCATAAATATTCCTTCCACTTCTAAAAACCTTTGACACTTTGTAAGAAAAGGTTTATTCATACATGATTATTGAATTATTCACATTTCTCAAAAAGTTATCTTTCAAATCAAACAAATATTTTGCAAATGGTAATTTATATAAAAAGTGTGAAAGAAATGGTAATATAACAAGATATTCTTCTAAGACATATTATGTGTGACCATCATTTAGTCTCTATTTCGTCAGACCACACTTAGATTAGATTGTTATAATTTCTCCTTAAAGTAAAACCAAAGTACATAACTAAAACATAGTTCTAATAAGGTATCCATTGATCTGAAACTATTTACGCATAAAACTTATATATATTTATCATGTTCCAAAATATTATATTAATTTACCAATGAATCTATCAAAATTCAAATTAATTAACCAATATAAATTTATTTTTTTGGCTTTACAAATTAAATGAATATTTATTTTGAAGAAAGGCCAACTGATATATTGTGATAATTTATTTTTAAACATAAGTTTCTTCTCATTTACTTTATGTTTTAAAATAAATTATATATTTTAATTAAATTTCTTATATAGACTAACGCCAGATCACAGACCATTTTGCTTTTTTAAAACACTCAACGTTTTGAATATCCTAGAGAAATTCCGTTTCAAGAGGTCAGTGTTAATTAAAGAATTATACAACATAACTTACTATTTATAAAATACATAACATTATATAAACATAATAAAAATCAACAAATAATAAAACTTTTAATTAAATCAAGAGTTTTATAATTTGTTGATTTTTATTATGTTTTATATAATGTTATGTATTTTATAAATAGTAAGTTATGTTGTATATTTGTTTCATTAAAATTGAGCTCTTGAAAAGCAATTTCGGAAAGAAATTCGAAACGTTGAGTTTATTCAAACAGCCCGTGGTGGGCTTTGACTTCCGTAAGAATATTCTCTCATGCGCTTCTGTTTTTAGCCTTCTGTTTCTATGATGTAACGCCGAGTATCCTTAAATATTCCTTAAGGTCGTGTAGCCATCGTCTTTTTGGTCAGCCGATTCTCCTTTTGCCTATTCGCAGAGTTACAGTTACGCGGTTATAAAGTGCTTTATTTAATCGTTGCTATACAGCCTTTTTTTGTTATTTTTCATTTATTGTACTTAGTGTAGTCTATTGTCAAAACAACACCGTAAAGAGGTTTAATATGGCGTTTGTTTAGACTTACTCTAGTTTTGCCCCATATTAGTAGGATACATGCATTTGATGTAAATTATTGTACTTAAATAATTTCAAAGAGATTTTCTTGTGGTTTGGAAATTGGTGAACACAATGCTACTAAAGATTGGGTTTATAAAAATATATATTTTTTTTATTTCGAGTGATAATTACCTGTAGTTATATCACAATATGTTTTGAGAATAATTGGAGGTAAACCTAATGTTTTAAAGATCTTTTTCTCAAAATATAATTAGCAATGAAATTTGATAACAAAACTTTTGCACTTTTCAGAAGGCAAACATAACTAAGTAAATTGGAACATTGCGTCGTCAGTTTGTCTAGACCCTGCTAATCAATACAACCCTAGGAAATACCTATTCTGACCCTTCTGTCTCCATAGAAATACAAAGAAAAAAGGTTGCTTTATTTCATTTAATTTCATAGTATTAGAAATAAGTGGAACGATCTATATTGATTTTTGGAAATAAAAATTTGGTAATGTGTTGCTGAACTTACGTCAAGTTTATAATGAATCTGGCTAATGTATATATTATAATTCGTAGAAAAAATGAATATCGCATGGAAGTTTCGAAGTAACGGTTTCAAACAGACCCTTAAAACATTGGGTTTACATTTTCTCTAGATCACTTGATATCTTTTAGTAGCCCAATGTTTGCCAAAATATTACAAATTTCACATTTGTAGGGATTTTCGGTGTTTATCACTAATTTGTTAAATTTAATACCCGTAGTACTTTTTCACAGGGACGAATAATGAGGCAATAAAATGAGGAGCCTGTAAAGAAGATATGGCGTATGGGATCCTGTTCACTTTGCACATTCAAGGTGGTTGGAAAAAGCAAATAGAACTCTCAGATTGTCCATAAGTGAAGAGAACCCATCACGCGAACTTCAAGAGCTAGTTTTTTTAAATATTGAAATAACATGTCAATATAGTTTACTAATAAAACAATTAAACACTTTACATGAATGTGATCTCTTAGGAAGAGATCCCTTTCAATAAATTTATCGTTTTTAAAATAACAGATAACTGGTACATTGAAAAAAAAAATAAAACTCCTAACATATATTATCTAGGATCTATATGAAATATATTATGTAGGATCTATATGAAAAACAGGGTTCTGTATGATGAGGTTTAACCTCAATTCTTACCTGCTGTGCTTTGTTATATTCTAAAATATATTTCAAACATTATTTATAAACCCAGAAAAGTAATTACTACATATAATATATGTTATAATATATAATATATATATGTAATATTAAAAAATGTTTTACAACTACGTTAAAACTTTTCCAACTAGCTTCATTACACACACGTTACCTACTGTAGTTTCACAGTTAATTAAGTCAGCCATTAAAACTTCAGTATTGTTTTAAACTATCTTGTCTTAAAACGAAAACATATTGCTCCTGACCGGAAATATAAAATATAAATATAACCATGTAACGAAGCGCATTTAAAGATAAAAACATAATATTGCAGCGATAATATAGGTAGTAATTATATGTATATATATATATATATATATATATATATATATATATATATATATATATACATATATATATATGTTTTAAATACGGTGATATGTTTTCTTGTAATATAGTTAATAAATTTAAAATATTTCAAAAACAATATTCATTAAATAAATATATTCATTAAAAGTGTTCTTTTTTTGAAAAACTTTTAATTTATTAATTATATATATATATATATATATATATATATATATATATATATATATATATATAAAGAACATAAGTCAAAATACAAGTACAAGAAATATAAAGTGTGTGTGTGTGTGTGTGTGTGTGTGTGTGTGTGTGGTGTGTGTGTGTGTGTGTGTGTGTGTGTGTGTGTGTTTCGATGGAGGTCATGTATTAACTATAGATCTTAACTTACATTGATAGTCTCAGCCTATTACTATTCTGGGAGGATGCATATAAGTCCCTCCAGAATCTAATTAAGTAACTACTAATATAGTCTGTTTTAACACCTGTTCCTGTTACGAGTACAAAATGAATTGACAAAACCCGTGATTTTCCTTAAAGCAGCTTTTGAAGACACATTTTAGAAGAAGACAAACTCTTGAAATATATGTTCTCTGTACTTTCTACTGAAATCGGGATCATTGGTGATGCTAGATAGGAAAAAAATTGACTTTGCGAGATTCGTTAATAATGAGTTGTGCATAAAATATAAAATTCTAATAATAAAATAAAGTTATAGTGTACTACTGCCATGAGTATTTCCTTCATTCTAATAGTTTAATTATAAAATTATCAAATAAAATAGTAAATAAATGAAATAGTTTTTTGTTTACATTTTAGACAATTTAGATAAAAGGTTCCAGCATATTTGTTTTAACATGCAAAATGAAAAGTGACACAAATTTTAAATTAAAACACAAACACATGTTATCAACAGATTCACTTCTATCACGCTATTGCTATTTACCGCAATAGAAAATTTAAAAATCTATATAGAAACTTTGCTTCAAATGTAAACCAAAAACTAATTAATTTTTCAAAGAAAAATTAAAGGCAAATACACGATGAAGATGGTTAACTAATAAAAGTTAGAAAGCAAGTTACAATTGAAGGTTATATTGAGAGGTGTATTTTTTCCCATTAAGTCATCCAGGCTAGGAACAAATGTGAGTAGACACGTCTGATGTAATAAATGTGTGAGGGACACTATGCAATTACACTGCAAATTCTTTGAAAGCTTGGCAGAATTCCCATCACTTTTAACAGATCATGGAATTGTTTTTTAATCTATCCTGTATAAAAAAATCGTTGTAAAATTATCCATTGAAAATCAAATAACAAATATGTATAACAAAATCAAATCATTCAGAAAAAACGATTTAGTTATCAATCTGTAATAAGAAAATGACTGTATTACGTAGTATGGTAGCTTCATGGTGGGACTAGAAATGATTATTAGAGTCTGCGAACACATATCTATTATAAAACTGGAATTTGGATTAGAAATAAATTAAGCGGTAGGAATTTTAAATACATCATAAAGAATAATACAAACATTCCAAACACAACTGAAATTAATTCCTGACAATTGCAAAATTGTATTTTAACCCGTGAGTTTTGTGACGTCAATGTCAGGAACACCACAGAATAACAACACAACTTGTCTTGCGATACGGTTCCTAACAGTATTATCGAGAGCCTTTGAGACACTGCTGTTGGAGCGTAAAAGGTTTGAAGCCACACGTGGGACAGTTTTTTTAACGATAACATCATCGGTTGGCCGTCGTACTGGCCCCGTTAGCGTCCCAAAATAGCCTTCCACGACATTACAAAGCTAAGCTGTGCGATAGGTAGTAATAAGCGGTACCGTTCCCTGTCAGTTTCTGTAGACGAATCTCCAGTGCGTAACGGCCTAAGTCAGTTGTAACGGCCAGTGAAATCTCGCAAAGATCCGATACGTCGACCCCCTTCCTCTAGTCCGCTTTCCCTAATAATCTCCGAAGATAGCCAGATGTAGCAACCATTGATCGTGGATGTACCTGACGCACGTTCTGTGGTACGACTATGTAGTTAATTGTGCATTGGGTGGCTTAGTAATATCTGTAATCCACAAAACACCGAGCTGCTACAGCAAGTTACCCCAGATGCTGCTACACATCCCTCCTTGCGACAGATCAAACTGATGTATTAACTTCACTGTCTCTGCCAAGAATCACTTACCCAGAATCGCCGACAAGTAGCCAGGTACGTCTTCTGCATTGGAAGGGCTCACAATTAGGATACGGACTACATTGCTCAACATGGATCATCTTACCATTTTTCTAACCATTAGATCTCAACAGGTGACCAGTCGATTGGCCCGAACGATCACAGCCACGTCCATCTGGATCTCCGGATGAAGGAGGCCAAGGAGGCCAGCTCTACCTACAATGAGTATAAGTAGACCAGCTCAGCGCTCACTAAATGAGCCAGATTGAGCCATGACTTGGCTATTTGTATCACAGTGTCGTCCAGATTAGTCAAGGATCCCATCCATAGCCGGAGCTTCTAAGAATGTACTCAAACTGTCTCAGGATGAACATTCGTAAAACCTCCAGCTTTTCTCAGGATGCAAGCAGTTTCCAAACGATTACTTGGAAGTCCCAAAGCACGTCTTTGAAACTCACTACCGGGGTGTGGCAGATCTTAAAAATATTGGGACAGAAATTATTTCACTTCCTGCTAAATCGCTATGTTTTATGGTTAATGTAAAAAAAAGGTAGAAATCACTTTCCCAGTCAAGACTAGCATACCCGTGTGCATTAAATAAATACATCACAATATAATGATCGTGTAATTTTGTTACAGAATCAAAATTACATAGCATTTGTCTACATTTCATCGCGTTTTGTTCCTGACTTTTAAAATAAATTGGATACGCCGTGTACTTTTCAATCTATTTTATAAACAATACTTTGTCTCAAAGTAAACTTTTAATTTATTTTCCGCCAGATTCATCAGTTTCCTTCAAGTCAACGCTAAGTTAATAGATGTAAATGTTAGAGTTTGAACAGTTTAATTGAGCAATTATTTTAGAACTGCATTTGTTCTTGAAGGTCATTCGAAAATTTTATTGCGCTTATATAAGGTCTATATTATGTACTAAATAACGGTGACAAAGGAAAACAATAATAACTTCAAGGAAGTACTTTTAAAGGAGGAAAAGTACAAATTTTAATTTAATTTTAATTCCTATGATGTTGGTACTGTTTACCAACGAAAAGCTATAAATATAAATTAATAAATATTCTTGTATTTGAATAGCCTATGTTGGTTTAAACAATATATATATATATATATATATATATATATATATTTATTTATTTACAATATTTGGCATCTTTAATTATTTACG
The DNA here is from genome assembly GCA_036971475.1 of Prosapia bicincta. Lineage (NCBI taxonomy): Eukaryota > Metazoa > Arthropoda > Insecta > Hemiptera > Cercopidae > Prosapia > Prosapia bicincta. The sequence continues at coordinate 5,587,509 of JBAIZL010000002.1, forward strand.
AAAATTTATATTTATTTAGATTTTATTAGAAATATTTATATATTTATTTAGATTTTATTTTTGAATATATATATATATATATGTATATATATATATATATATATATATATATATATATATATATATATATATATATATATATATATTAAAAAAATAGCAAATTGTTTATTTTGTTTCCTGTAAGAAAATACAAATAAATATAATAAAACGATTTAACTTAAAAGAAAATTTGTATTTGACTTGAAGAAACCTGAAATTTGGAAATAAATATTTGTTTACATGTTAAAAGTACGAAAATATAGTTAAACATTGGCTATTAAAAAGCTAATTTTCTTCCCCTCTATAATTAATAACAATTGCTAATGCATTTTAAAGTTCCATAATATAAATGTAACGTCCGGATTAACGGACAACAATGAATACAATCTCTATTATACGAGTTTTCACTTTATGAAGACAAGAAAGAAAATAACTACCACCAGTAAAATTTATTGTCAGCGCATGTGACTTCGCCGTCGAGAGGGAATTCCCTAATTTTGTTGTCGGAGTGGAGCAGACAATCAATTGAAGATGGCGAACTGAGAGCATTGCTCATTATAGATCAAGTTAAATAATAATAAGCTGTGTTTTACAAAATAAAAATTTTAAACTACAGCAAGAATAATTCTTGCCTTCTCTCCATAATAATGACATTGTAATTAATTTTATCTTTAAGCTAATAGAAGGGTCGTTAAATAAACACATTCACATAGTCTCCTCCTTATCTATTTCCTTCCCTCCATTTATCTCTCGCGTAAATTCTTAATAGTATTTACTTCTAAGTGTTTCTTTATATTGTTTATATTTTTTATTCAATTGTTGCTAAAACTAACCTAATCAATGGAAACAATTTTCACACCATATATTAAATACAAACTAGTAGTCACTTTGTAATTATTAAGGTTGGTACACATCTATAAGCTATCTTCTATGCAGCATATAGAGGTAATCTATAACAGAAAGTCGTTGATAGAGGGTTCAAAACTATTCCATACATAAGTATGTTACTAATTGTTAGATATAGGGCTTTGAATACAACCAATGTAAGCAACTACAGGGCCACGACTATGGTGGAAATGTTTCACAATGCCACTAAAACGTGAATTTTAATTAAGTAATGCAGCGAATGGAAATTTGCAAACAAAATAATTCGGATGGATAATTTCGATACGTAACGAAATTATACTTTTGAATTTCTAATGAGCTTTGAACCTTTTGTAACAAGAATACAATTAGACTCACTATTAATACATTTTGTAACTAATCAAATGATTCTCGATAATATTTTCTTTTTCAATAATTAAAATTAGTATTTATAAGCAATAAATGTATTTGCAAATAAAATTATAATTCGTACAACGAATAACATCCTATAAATTAAGTCACTATTGTTAGTTAGATTTACATATGAGGTTATTATCATTGCAAGTTATAAGCTTCACTAAATAAAGGTTATTTAATAGTTTAACAATATAGTATTCTAAACACACTATAGATATACAGAGTATACAGATATCATATAGATCTATACCTACATTAGTGTGCATATTGGTTGTCTTGTGCATAACGTTATTATTAAAATTAATTGTTTCGTACTCTAACATAGAAAAAGTAATTTTATATCTATGGTTAGTAAAGTTACTATATATGTATAGCTATATAAAATAAATATTTTACTTGAACATTACGATAGACGAATAGATAGATATTAAGCTCATTCTGGTTGCATACCTCCTAAAAACGTTAGATGTAATAGATTTTATTAATAAAAACCACGTACTTCAATACCTACTAATTTTGATCCAATGAAAATTTATGTCCATCCAATTACACTTCTTTTAACAATGCCAACATTTAACATTTTAAAATTGAATTAATATATATATATATATATATAAATCCTCGGCCCGTTGGTGAGTTATACAGAGTCAAAGATTTAACCTGAATTTCAGCTCCCTCAATGAAATTAAAACACAAAGAAAAATATTAGGCCGTAAAATTGAATTTGTTAGTTAAATTTAAAATAAAACTATTATGTTTTCATTGACTTTGTTTACATTATGTTTTGAATATGATATTCTCTACGAATGTTATTTAGGATTTTTCATTTTTTATTCTCAATTTAACAGAGTTATTGTAGTACAAACGCAAAAATAGAATCTAACCTTTTTTTCGCTCTACACCAATATTCTCTTCAACTATTGGATATAGTTTTGGAACAAGTTTTATGCAATTTGTCAGGTAACTTTACATAAAACGTATTTAACTAACAAACTCAATTACCGCTCTAAAAATTTTAGTGTGAGCTAATTTCACTGAGTTGAATTTCAGGTGAAATGTTTGACCCTGTATAACTGGCTAACGAAGCATTTCCGGGTCCATGTTTATATTAACCTTCTTCAATGTTTGGTGAGAGAAATAAGCTTGTGAAGTATGGCAGATTTACCATGTATATATATATATATATATATATATATATATATATAAATTTAGATATCCCTCTTAGGTTCATAGTAGTCTAACACTATTTTTCTAAATTACTTATCTTTTAAGTCTACAATGCCAAATAATTTTAAAAAACTTGTTTTAAAACCATCAAATAATTTCTCTAACAATAACATGAAAGCAAATGTTAAATTTACATTGAATTCTAAATTTTGACAATACAAATTTACCTATGTTCAGTTTTAATAATATAAGGTTGATTTTAAAGAGAGTGTAATAGGGGTTAATTGTCAGTACGTAAACTGATAGTCACATTGTCATAAATGCAATGTTGAAAATTTGTAACGTCGTTTTATAACCCTATCTTCGTGCTAATTATCTTAAAGTTCCTAAACAAAGGGGGAAAGTTTTGAAACCTTAAGCCAGAAAACTAAATGGAAAGATTTATTAACCTTAGGTTATGAAACTAATTGGAGAAGGTTCGTTACACGTAATCTATTAGCGCTATTTAAATAACTTAATATCCTCAAGCTTTGAAACTTTCTATGAAACATTCTTAAAACTTAAAATAGAGACAATATTCGGGAATACTTCAAGTAAAATTAAAATTTTCTGTTCAAATATACATTAAATAATAGAAAATTTTATTATCATATATTTAAATACATGACATAAGGGTTTAGTCGATACTATTCCTAAACAAAAAAACCAAATGCAGCATTTTTCTTAGTTTCATAAATGCACTTTTCTCATCATTATATATCATTACATATAAATATAATAATGAAATTCATTGAGTTAGTATAACTGTTTGTAAAATATTTGAACTTGTAAGATCGCTTTCTAATTTGCACACGGTCGCTATCTAACAAAGGGTATTCTATTGTTAATCTTTCTGTCAAAAACGGTTACGGTACGCACCTGTAAGCCATAAATGTTAAAATACGTTGAAGAGTTTTCACAAACTCCAGAAGCAACGCTGTAAACGCCATGGTTTTGAAAAAAGGTCTTGTTTTTGGCGTTACGATGAAACCTATCTATAATAATATTAGGTTCATAGACAGAGCTCATACCATGCCTAATTAAGGGTCTGCCAATCCTATCAGTAGTCTTTTAATTAAAAGGTCGAAAACAGTTCCACTTTTGTCAGTCTGCTGACAGTCCACTTCAACTGAAGGACAATTTGGTGGTTTATCGCTCGGTCAATGCTATATTCCTTATATAAAATCCTTCTAAACACCTCTTTCTTGATGATATATTCATGGTCCTTTATAATTGGTGTCGGGTGACTTGTGAGACCGAGAAAAGAGCGTGTCACCAACAGCTTGGATCTGTGATGGTTGGTGGTGTGACTAAGCGTTAAGATATCTATTGGTATGAGTCGGTTTTCTCTAGACCGAATGGTGAACGCAGCCATCCTGACCCTTCATAACCAAGACGGCTTTCAGGAACGGGAAAAGCCTGGACCGTGAAGTTATGACTTTCCAACTTTCAAGTTATCAGTATCAGCATATATATATATATAGGCCTATATATATGTTCAATATAAAGAAAATGTGGTTGTGTTTGTATGTTGAAAAGGCCTAGCTAGTTTTAGTAGGAAATAATAAAAACAATAAGTATCTACAAATATCACATGAATATTAATAGCAGCCTAGTGTACACACACACACACACACACACACACACACACACACACACACACACACACACACACACACACACACACACACACACACACACACACACACACACACACACACACACACACACACACACACACACACACACACATATATATATATATATATATATAAGAAAAAGTGTTTATGTTTGTATGTTGAAAAAGCCTAACCGGTTTTAGAAGAAAAAAAATATAACCATTAAATTCTACAAATATCACATGAATATTAATAGTAGCCTTCGACGCAATGCTATTTGTAAACGCACTATCCGTTACTATATGCTAAGGTTATCTGACCGAGTGACAATAAAGTAAATAAACGTTGAGAAAAGAATAAACGATTGTTTTCATGTTTATACTAAAGATCTACGCAAATAAATATTATAAACGTTGAATGCTAGTGTACACACAGACACACACACACACATATATATATATATAAGAAAAAGTGTTTATGTTTGTATGTTGAAAAAGCCTAACCGGTTTTAGAGGAAAATAAATTTAACCATTTAATTCTACAAATATCACATGAATATTATTAGTAGCTTACAACGCAATGCTATTTGTAAACGCACGATCCGTTACTATATGCTAAGATTATCTGACCGAGTGACAATAAAGTAAATAAACGTTGAAAAAAGAATAAACGATTGTTTTCATGGTTTATACTAAAGATCTACGAAAATAAATAATAAAAAACGTAAAACTTCTTTATTATGATAAATAATTTTAAGAGAATGAAACGCTGTAGAGACGTTTTTATGAAATATAAAAATATAGAATTTCTTTCTAAGTGAATGGAAATATAAAATAAATAATTGTAAACTATTAATTGTATTGCCAATGAAAGTGAATGGAAACAAGTTAAAGTGACTACACAAAACTTTAAAACCTTAAATGAAACAACCTATGGAATAAAAGTAGTATAAATATCATTCAACGTAGTTATAAAACGTAAAGTGTCATAGAAGCAATAAAACAAGTGAAATGGTTATTGTACTAAAAATGAAATAGACATAAAAGCTTTGTATAAATGAATATTTTAGTAATCTTTAAGTATAGGGACCAGTATTAACAATTGATATGTTATAATTACATGTAGAAGGAATCAAACCTTCGGTAAAAAAATAATAATCATGTAACTTTGTCCAACGAATATATTAGAATTTATGACAGACGAATCTCATCAACAAAATTTTAACAAAAATATTTTCCTGAATATTTATCGAAGTTTCTCGGCTAGAAACAGGTAGCTCACGGTTGTCAAAACTAACCGTAAAGCTTAGAACATTGGTCCTTGTAAAGTCGAGATTCTAAGTGATTTTTGCAATCATGGAAACATGAGTTCATTTTATTGTTTCGTTGTTTTGTAAATATATTAAGATATACGTCTTATATAAGTTGAGTAAAATGTCATTGATCATTATAGTGACTTTGTGTTTTTCAAATGCAATTCTTTTTATCCAGATCAAATAGAGTCCCATATAGCAAAAAATTATATAAAAAAATGTGTTAGCTCGCTTAAAACTATTTAGAACAAATACATTAACTTAAATTTCATAAATTCATACAACACTCTTTAATATTCAGACACGTAACAGCCTACCAGGCCACAATAAAATAAGGCGATCACTCTACTTATAATGTTTGGTCTAGTAAGAGATCGTATAAGGCGATCACTCTACTTATAATGTTTGGTCTAGTAAGAGATCGTATAAGGCGATCACTCTACTTATAATGTTTGGTCTAGTAGGTGATCGTATAAGGCGATCACTCTACTTATAATGTTTGGTCTAGTAGGTGATCGTATAAAGCGATCACTCTACTTATAATGTTTGGTCTAGTAGGTGATCGTATAAGGCGATCACTCTACTTATAATGTTTGGTCTAGTAGGTGATCGTATAAGGCGATCATTCTACTTATAATGTTTGGTCTAGTAGGTGATCGTATAAGGCGATCACTCTACTTATAATGTTTGATCTAGTAGGTGAACATATAAGACGATCACTCTACTTATAATGTTTGGTCTAGTAGGTGATCGTATAAGGCGATCACTCTACTTATAATGTTTGGTCTAGTAGGTGATCGTTTAAGGCGATCACTCTACTTATAATGTTTGATCTAGTAGGTGATCGTATAAGGCGATCACTTCTTTTATAATGTTTGGTCTAGTAGGTGATCGTGAATAGTTAGGGTCACAGTCAACGAATACCAAACTCGTTAACCAAGGAAAGAAACAAGATAAATAGAAAGGATAAATGTATCTGAGAGTTAAAAAAAGAGAGTCTCGGCCGTTTAAACAAATACTAGAAATTAAATTTTCGTAAACACGTCGTCTCGGAGAGGACTGCTTACATATTTATAGCTGTATCGTATGCAATTTTCATTGTCTATATACTTTTGAACTATAAAGTAGTTTTACAAAAGTAAAAATGGATTACTAGTCGTTGCGAAACGTGTGTAGCATTTATTTGTACAGCTTATAATATTTCACGACCTTCAATAGCATCGCTCTAACTAATCTATATAGCATGAAGTTGTAGCAAAAACTAATAAATTATTTTAACGTCCTTAGAACTCTGAGTCATCAGTCATCATAATTCAAATACTTAATTAAAAGACAGTTTCTATAGTCATAACGTACTGGTATACATTAATACTGTAAACAAGGTTCATACCTACAATTAAACTACTTTAAAAGGAGACTTTTTATATATTCTAAACATAAAGTATTATGTAATCATTCAAAAAATTTATTTTAACTTTCTAACTGAAAATAAACAAAATGTTGTTTCTATTTATTACATTACTATTAAGACAAAATTGTTGAAGAATCCAAGTGATATATAAGTATATTAATAATTAAGTGTACAAAATGTGCTGGAAATATATTGACATGAAATATATATTAAGTAAAGTATTGCATTTGTTTACATAAGTTATTACAAAAGTATATTTATAGTAATAAAACAGTATAAGAAAAGTAGTGTGACTGAAGTTGTATTTACCAACCAAGTATATTGAACACTTTTGTTTTGTAAGCAAGTAAAAATATAACTAAAATTTTTTTCCTGCAATTAATTTAGCTTGTTTTTAAAAATTAAATGTCAAGTCTTGTACCTAAAGTAATATTGATCTGTTACACGCCAAAAGCATATAGTGCTTTGGCCTAATTTAATAAATGTTTATTCAAGCAAGACTCTTACACGTTATGTTTGAGATGCTAAAACTGGGAATGTGTAAACAAGTTGGGGTGTTTGCTTTTATCCTTTGTACTCTAAAATGGCTAATAAAACACCCGACTGAATATTCCTGGCATCGAAAACAAACTGGCTTTACATTTACATACTACTGAAAACAATGTAAACAAATAAAAGTTTTAAAAACAATCTTTCAAAAAAGTTACATTTTTATTTTAGGATGTATGTTTACCTATTTAAATATTACGTTTACTAAAAACGTTGCAAAATCAGAAAAAAATTGTTTATACGTTCCCCACGTATTTTAGACATTTATACCAAGTTATTATGAAAAATAGATTAGGATTATAAAATAAGTTTACACATATAGCTTTACAAAATGTAAAGTATTTTAAAACTATCAATAAATTTTATATTGTATAATGTATTTTATTCCAAAGAAATCAATTATTCGTAATGTAAATCATTATTATTTTACATTATAAAAAAAATATGTTATAGTCCTAAAAAACAAAAATCAAATTACATTCGTATTTCCTATTTTTCAATTACTTTGCAATGTGTTAAATGTATCTTATTAATTGTCCAAATTTGTCAATGCCTATTTAAACAAACGAATTAGACATTTATCTATAGACAAATAGCTCTAAACGTGAAAAACATATTAAATATCGAAAATAACATAAAAAATTAGTGAAATATTGAAATATCATATAAAAATCCAGAAAAAATATCAAACTAATATTATACATTTTTGTTGTTTTAATATAGCTTTGTTAGTTTTACTCTGAAACTATATTATAAAAGTGACAAAATGGATATATATATATATATATATATATATATATATATATATATATATATATATATATAGCTATATATATATATATATATATATATATATATATATATATATATATATATAGCTATATATATATATATATATATATATATATATATATATATATATATATATATAGCTATATATATATATATATAGTAGACTAAAGTATACTACAACCCCCGGTCAGTGATGCTCGACATTGGAGATACAGTTTTATCAATCTTTGAAAGTTAACTCGCATCAATACCAAGTAAGATTCTGTTTAAGTACGTATAGTGAAAGTGATAGTTCAATACAAGAAAAGAGTGTCGTAAGCTTAATGGCTAATGAGCATTATCGCCAAAGATATTTACCTGCTAAATAATATATTCTACCTGCTTAAATCTTTGTCGTAGCATATTTGCTAAGATGCAAAACATTTAATATCTATTTTTATATTGGATTGAAATATTTTATTTTACAAACCTGGAATTACATTTGACTTGTAGGTTTTTAATTTTTAATTGAAACAGATTAAAACCGAAAAAATACTTAGACATATCCTTATTTCTTTCTTTAAAATGGAATAACCTTTGAGTCAAACTCGGTAATCTGTTATATACCCCAAAACAAATCGGTTTTAAAAATATACTTCACTTTTGTAGAAATATGACGAAATATTTTAAATTTATGAATGGAATATATTTCCATATTATTAATAATGTCCTACAATATAGACTTTTAATATTGTTATTACTGAGCAAAAGGTTTGTTTGAACAGGTAAAACCTGATTTGATCCTTTCTCTGTTTTTTGTTTGGTGGTTGTCCCTCGGTCCCTATGACCTTCTTTTTTACGGATGACTACTTCAATTTTGGCGGATGATTATCCTTTTGATATTAATAACAATTATTTAGCTTTTTTACTTTTGGTTTTCTAACGGTATATTTAATTTTTTGTTTATAACAGTTTTACCTACACGTGCCTCATATTGCTTTATGTCTGTAGCCTGAACACTAGTTCATGATAAACACGTGACAGATGCCTTATTAACGATTTCCTTCAATCCTGTAGTATTTACACCAGGATTCAAACGCCAATTATTTGTCTTCGTTTGATTAAAAACTTGCACTGCCTGTTCTGATCAAATTTTATTCTCAATAAACAGTTCGACAAAATGGTGATTTATTTAAATATGTAGACTAATGACTTTCATTTATTTAATTTGTGTAATTTAAATTATTTTATTCAGTATTTTCCACAACTCTCCTTTCGTTTCCATAAGTATTTTTTATTGACTTTAATTCTATATCCTTAATTAATACTTTAAATATTTTGTTTCATTTCCTTAATCTCTTGTACATCCCTTTATGCATATTTTGCATAGTTTTATATAATCCCAAAAGAACTTCTTATGCCATCTTCGTTCTTTCATGTACTCTCTGATTCATTAATGAGGTTATGTCTCCTCTGACCGAGTACATTTTGGTATATTTTATCATTTGTCGGTTCACGATTTTTATAAACTAAATGTCTCATAGCTTACTTTTTATAGTATTTTTTCAATATCATTATCATTATTTTTAAGATCTTGCATTGATTTCTCTATTTATTTTTATCATCTTCTAACATTTGCAAGTACTGATCTCAGAACATATTAATCCCATACTCAGAGTTTCTATTTTACTCGTGTTTCTCTAATTCATTCATCATTTCTTAACTTTACAGTCCCCGACTCATAAAATTCAATTGACCCTCAATATTTCATTTCTCTATTGGTATTTTTTGGGTCTTTAAAATGTTTCTAATTTATATTTCGATAGAGTAATCTTTAAAATAAGGAAAAATGCCATTATAACCCCTAAAAGTAAAAATAGCAGATGTGTGATATAATGTATTTTTATCAAATGAAAAAGAAGTCATAATTAATGTAAAAACATAAAGCTCTAAATAAATATAACAAATTCTACAAATAATAAATATCAACAAGCAATCAAAATAAACTCTCTCATGATAACCTCAAAATATCAATCTTAAACAGACTCGCTACATCGTAAGTAATTATTTAAAGAAGCAGGTGATAAGTTTTAGCTCACTGTTTAGCAACCGTGGTTCCAATGGTTAAGCATACCGACCACTGACGGCTTTCACTTGAGTTACCAGAAGTAAGATTTTCGGGTGTGTGACAGACGGGCAGTGTACTATGTATTGGGAAGGATTCAAAATGAATGCAGTTAAAAAAAAATCAATTCGCCCACTATAAACCTCACACCTCTGACATCACATGCGTTAGCTAAAACATGTATAAACATATTAGACAGCATAACCTTTAATAGTCCCAAGTCCCTACAAAATAACATAGACCAGATCAGGAAAATTAAAAACATCCATACGTCACCACGCGTCATTTGATATAAAAAACACCAACGTACCAATTAAACAAACACCTCACATACTAGAAATCAAACATCATGTTTACCAACAACATGTTTGAGTAGGTAAACACCATCACAATAAACAAAGCTCTTCAAAACCTCGTCCACCACACACACCTCTAATTCCACACCCTTTTCCAATGCATAGCACGCAACCCTTCCATCCCTCATTGCCCACACTTATAAATCAGCCTGAGGGAAAGCCGCCAGTGGCAAGTAGGCTTCAACAACGACGTCTTCGAAATGCTTCAACACAGTAGGGTAGTTGTTTTCACTTAGTTCTTTAAACAATTACTAATATTTAAGTTTAATCATGTTATTTACAACAATCTACCTATTTTGGAAGCATAAAGTTGAAAAAAAATATAAGCCGGTAACAATATAAATGGTTCGTCTAAAGGAATTCACAAGATCACTGTATCCAATCAAATGATTAAAAAAAACATTTAAAATTAATATAAATTGAAACACATATGACTTAGTAGACAAATTGAAAGTGAATAACAAAACTATTATTTTATATATAAAATTGGTGTACAAAAACAATATTTAAAACAAATCTTTAAAATAATGTTAAATAATTTAACAATACACATATAAGAAGAAAAAGGATTACCTGAAATATTGAATACAGTAAAAACAACATTATACTGAAATTATATTACTTATTACGATGAAAATTATACACAGAATTGTGTTCTGATTATTGTGTCTATTTCTATTTAACTGGTAACTCAATTTATTTATAACCGTCTAATGATAGCAAAGTGTACATAAATACTGTATAAATATTGGTAGCTAGGGTGTATAATTGTTTATTATTAATAAATCTGCTATTGCGTTTTCAAGAAATAGAAATAAAGAACAAGGAAGTATGTATTTTAGATATCTCAATTAACAACGGTTTGATCAATTTTAAATCTCTATATTACTAAAACCTGCACTAACCGACAAGGTTTTGCTAAAATGTTCCAACTACCAAAATAATAAGAAAATATCGGATTAATACAGCTTTTTATATATACGTATAATGTGTTATTGAATCAGTACGATAAGTTAAAAAAATAATTAAAATATATTGAGCTGGAGATACAAATACTAATAAAAAAGCAATAAATAAAGTAACTAATAATGCTCTAAGTAAGTTATGTATAAATATAAAAATATGAGACTAATTATATTATGACTATACGGTCAAAGTGTATTTTAAGTGAACTATTTCTCAACCCTTACATAAAACTCTACAAATACCTATATAAGCTTCGTTTTTAACAATAATAAAAAACAAAATAAGTATACCATGAAATGAAAATATTGAAATAAATAAACCATGCAATAAGATATTACTCATTATTAAACATTTATTTAGAAGGATAAAACAATAGACCAATGGCTGATTACGTGGAACAATAATATCCATATGTAAAAGTCATCTTTATAAATCTAACTTAGGCTATCTGCATTATATATTAGCAACAATTAAGCTTTTCCAGAACCTATAGATATACGTACGTGTGAGCGCGCGTTTTTGTGGAGCATTATATTACATATGTAAATTATTTTATTACTGTCCTTAGAAATTACGGTTTATTTTTTGTTTGACAGACTGAATATAAACAAAAAGGTAACAAGTATTTTTGAATTTTTTAAAACTTGATGAAGGTTACAATGACACTAGTTTCTATTTTTGATTAAATTACTTTTCATGATAAGAACTTTCTCATGAAAGCATCTGTAGCAAAGCAATGATTAAGTACCGTTACACCCAAGTGGCTAAAGTTCTTAAGTGATGTCCATCGAAGTGGCAATTACCATCTTCTATAAATTATTCACAAACGGGAAAGTTTGGCCTTACACTGATGCAAAACTATTGCGGAATACAAGTGATAGCGTAGCTAGAGAAACTTAATAGCAAAATTGAAGATTACTAAAACAAATTATTTGATTTACTATGAAGACATTTTAGAAATTTATTGTTAGTTATTTTATTATATTAATTTGTCTATTACAGTTCTGAAATAACAATGTATATATTATTCTAATAATAACAGTTATTTGTAAATATTTATAAAATAATGTTATTTTTATAGTTTCACCCTAAAGTTTACTTTCAAATTAATAGAAATACAATTAAAAAATGTTTTATTAAAACTAATAAAATACCTTACAATTTTATTTTAATGAACTAAAGTGAAGTGTCAATATTGGATGGTAATATTATAATGATATTTAAGAATGATAATATGTCAATGTTAAAAAAGTATTTTAAAATAATTAAGCTATGTTGAAGTGAATGTTAGAAGATATTTTAGTACTGTCAGCTAAAGTAATGCTTGATGGAGAGCGCTTCCCTTTGGATTGTACACAAGCGTCAAACACTTGAGAAATACAAGAAAGAAATGGAAATAAATAAATTCATTTAAACAACTCAAAAATTTGCATTTTAGCCAATAGCATGTTGTGTTTGGAGATGCATACATAGGCCTACGGTTTGTCGGTTTTAATTCTTTGATATATTGTGTCAAATTTATTTCTATAGAAATGCTGACCATTTTATTATATTTGAGTCTGATTATAAGGTTCGTTTATGGGAGGCCTGAGCAATAAACCCAGTAAACAATCTGTATAACGGGATTACTATTCTAAACCAAAATTTAATCATTAAAATGCGATCAAAATTTAAGTAATATCAACAATCATAGAATTTATCGTGGTTTATTTCAAGACATTATAGATATCAAATTTAATTATGGTGGTTATAATTTGTGCAAAATAATTGATGCATAAGAGGTATAATTAAATACAAAGATGTATGTAATAATGAAATCTAGGAGGCTCTAAGTTTAACCAAACGTTGACCTCAAGTGAGATAGTTACTCTTAGTTTACCCAGGGCTTTCCCTATACATTCTTTATGGAATATTTCTTTAAATCCATTGACTTAAGAATTACATTTAGGTAAAAATAAGATATCTTCAAGTCACTATAAACCAAATAATAAAAATATTACTAATAATATTGTTAACAATACGCCTTAGAAAGATTCTAATTGTCACTCATTACAATCTTTAGGTTCGATCTTACATGTTTTATGAATACCCTCTACTTTTAGATAAACATCTGTCCGTAGCAATATTTTGGGTTAATATCATAAACATCTCCTTTGTAGATCAATCACTTGACCATGTCTGAATTACCTGTAGTTAAACTTTATGACATAGTCAATTTTTATATGTTAATCGTAAAACCTCTTTATAATGCACATAATATTATCAGATGTTTTCTGTAGTTCGGCAATAAAAACATTTATTCAGTAGAGGCATTAGGATAAAACATTTAACACAATAACCAATCTTTACTACTGATTACTAATTAGTTCCAAAGGCTTTGTGATAATGCTGGAGTGGACTAGTAACTTGGAAATTCGATGAGTTCCACAGACTGCTTGCTGGTATGTTTTAACGCTGTTTTGAAATTAAGTCTAAAGTACATAGCTTATACAGGAAATGTAATTCAGAAAAAAAATATTTCCGAAACATCCTTAAACAAATACTTTTCCTGCCTTCCAATTTATTGCTGGACATGGTTATCTTGCCGTTACGTGAACTCTCTACCATTGCTTGCCCTTCGGATGTATTAGTGGCTAATCAGTGTCAGGAATGGGCTGGGACTATGTTATCTGGTGTAATGTGTTGGAACGCTTCCGGGAGAACAATTCATATAGTGATCTGAATTCGGTATGATTTTGTTTCCAGTTTCTATATATATATTGAAAATAAATAAACCTATTAGAAAAGCATTTCAAAATTCGGAGAAACTGATTCAAAGAGAAGCTTTTCACGAGTGAATAGTATGTTTTAAGTATTTTATTAAAAAATTTATTTCAGTAACATTGGAAGGTTATAGTCCTGTTACGGTTTCGTGGCAAAGTTAAAATGTTTATTGGTTTTCCTTCGTTGAGTAATGCTAGAGACTATAATAACCTTTGTCGTCAGTTTCCTTCCTTCTTATTCTTTTGTTCATGCTCATAAATGTTTTTTTTTAATAGTGTTACCACCAGCTTTGTTGTTTTATTGGTCCATCAGTGACTCGCTATTTTCTCATGAGAGTTCAACTGGTGTTTGAAAAAGAAAATATTTCGATTAGTGTTAAAAAAACAGAAAAAATGAAGTGTTTGATTTCTATATACAAAGAGTTTACACTTAAATATTACATTAATTCTACTATCTTGTGCAATATGTTGCTCTGTAAGATCTAAAACAACTGAATTCTAATAAATTAAACCGTCATCGGGTCTGTTCTTTACGTTCACCGATATTATTTGCTAAGACTAAAAATAAAATGTTGGGTAAGTTTTATTTTGTTTTTTTTTCATTATTTTACTATTTACTACTAATAGTGGTTATGATTTTATTTCAAAGAAAATTATTCAATTTACTAGAAACTCTTTTTATGAAATTTAATATCTATTATATTGAGTTAATCATTATATAAAAATATGTAGCTGAGCTACAGCATACAAATGACAAACTTCACATCAACCAAATCAGAATAAGAATTGCCCTTATAAAATTGCAGCTTTGATCACAAGAACGGGGAATAAAATCTCGTCTATAGATGATTACATTTCTTCTCTTCTATTGATTTACGTTTCCCTCGCATCTCTCATTTCCTGCCGTTACGTTCTCGCTGTTTCGAGCTCAGGACTTGTGATTTGATTGTTTCCGCATAGATTAACTTTTCAACGACATTAAAACAACAAATAAATTTAGTATAAAGTTTTTTAATGCCCCTTCAAAACTATACAAATAACTAAAAGTTTGTTTGAAGTGGATATTACGCTCTTACAATAGCACATTTTCCGCGATGCAGGTTATCAAGCGTGAAATGGTGTTTGGAACAAATAATCCCAGTAGTGGTATTATTATTTTTTGAATTTAGAAAATTTAATATGCCATTGCATTGATTGTTGATATCTTTTGTCTCTTATTAATTTACTGTATCAATCGGAATTATCCGCGTATCCGATAATCCCAATGATCAATCAGCTTTATGTATTAGGTACTGTATGCACATAGATATAAAAAGTATGAAATATGTATTTTCGAATCTTTAACCTAATTATTAGGCATATAATGACGTATGATATTATTATACATGATTCTAAAACAAAATAAATTATCTTTTACTCACTCCGGTTATCATTATTTTTAACAAAATATTTCAACTACAATTTTACAATTTTAAAAACTCTAGTTCATGTTTAAAGGTCTATTTGTTAATTGATAAATACATTAGGGTAGATAATAGTTTGATGATTCACTAACTCCAAGAATATTGTGCTAGACATGTTATATACATACAATTTATTTAACAAGAAAAATCAGAAAACGACCCATGAATAGAGTAACAAACTTTAAATTAACTCATAGTTGTCTAACGCTTCGCTCCAAACTTTGAAATTAACATGATACACATCATGTTTACCTGAAGTTCCTTTACGAGCGTATTTATCACAATAAATATATATTTCATATTAATCGAACAGAGAACTCTCATTTATGTAAAAATGTAAGATATATATATATATATATATATATATATATATATATATATATATATATATATATAGTAAAATAATATTTCAGCTCCCTACACCTAAATTTCTCATTGCGTTAAAATTATTTCTCTCTTGAAATTGCATCCCCGAAATAATTATTTCATGACTTCTTTTTTATTTGTTTTAAATTTAGCTTTTGCCTATATTTAAATGATTTAATTATTCAATTTATTAAAAGAGCTATTGAAATATATTGTTATTAACTATAAAATTTAGTCCTTTTTTAACAAGGAAATTTGTACTTGATTGCAGTGAGGCTATTCCTCCAGGTGTGAGTTCAGTTTTATCCTTGCTCCTTAGTTCGATTTGTTTCTTCTTCTTTGCACTTAACACTGTAGCTAATATCCGGCGCTCTGGCTCTAGATACTTTGTGACGTCATTCCTTCTAGTGTGAGTTCAGTTTTATCCTTACTACTTAGTTAAATTTTTTTCTGCTTCTTTGTCACTATTTACTGTAGCTATTATACGTCACCATGGATCTAGATACTCCTCTTTTAATACTAGTAAATAGGTACCATTTTATTTATAAAATTGAAAACTTAAATTCATACTTCACTCAACGTAAAAGCACTCTTCTCGAGATTTTTTTAAAAACAAATTAATTTATTTTTTAATCCGCTTCGGATACACTGCCCACAAAACTTTTACTTCATTAGTATTATCTTTGTTCCCACGACACTTTTACTACCTTAACAGTAAAAGGAAAACCGCTCTATTTTTTGGTTGATGGAAGACTAGCTATACTTTTTCTGCACTTCCCTATCGCGTCCTTCCCTAGCGCTAGTTTCTCTAGCCCGTCCTTCCCTTCCCGAAGGTGAAAGCACACCTGGCGATTTCTCCTGTCCCTGTTAAGTACCAAATTACTGTATAACAAAACAAACTACCCTAGTCCCATACTTGTCCTTTAGAAAATTTCTTAATGCCATAACTAATATCAGAAATCTTCCATATTATTTACATTATTTTATATTTTATGTAATTGGAGGGTCTTTTCAATAACTAAACTTTTGTGTCGTTTGTATATGCTGTTTTCATACATTTACCATTAAAATTTGTATATATATATATATATATATATATATATATATATATACAAATTTTAATGGTAAATGTATGAAAACAGCATATACAAACGACACAAAAGTTTAGTTATTGAAAAGACCCTCCAATTACATAAAATATAAAATAATGTAAATAATATTATATATTACAAATTATACTTTAATTTGATATATATACAAATTACACTTTTTCTATTACTTGCGACCAGACATTTGTTAACTTACACTTGGAGGAAACGTTTTCGTCTTACGACTTCAAATGTTTGGTCGCAAGTAATAGAAAAAGTGTAATTTGTAATTTACAACCAGCTTGTCATGAACAACAACAAGATTTCGATATATATATATATATATATATATATATATATATATATATATATATTTATTTATTTATTTATTTAATAAAATTCATAATAATATATACGCTACTTAGTGGAGTCTTTTGAACTATAGTGTTTACGTACTTTTCTTCATATGTATAATACAACGGCTTTTCGTCAAAAAAACATTTCTCATAATAAGGATTTTATCACACTTCTCTTTCTTTATATTTTTTGTACGCAAAGTACATTTTTCTTCTAAGCTAGTACGTAATGTGACGTAAATGAATAATACTTATTATAAATTGAGTTTAGATATTAGATCTAAGAACGATGGTAATCCTGTATCAAAATGTAATTTCTTAACTCGAATGATTTAGTAATCTTGTGGGAACCAAATGTTTAAAACCCAAGCAGTCGTAATTTACGGCTCTTTGCTTACAGTCCATTTGTTACACAAGTTGAGATACGTTCTTCATCGCCAAATAAATGGAACTAAACACTCTGAAAATGTTCCGCTTCTCACATTCAGAACAATTCCCTATATATCTCACGGTAACTTAGTTTGCCGTTATAAACGTTTTAGATAGGGATTTTAAAAAACTTGTAAATATAGATACATACGTATTATATCGTTACACTATCATATATGTATATATATACATACATATATATATATATATATATATATATATGTATATATATATATATATATATAATGATACGTTTTCCTTCACGGATGAAAAAATATGATGATAAGTTATAATCTGAAGTACATCAGTTCATTCTGCAGTGCATAAAATCGTAGTTCCGACGTTTCACTAGAATCTTCAACTGCTCTTCTCGCTCTTCAACTGTTGTTGGGTTCACCTCGTCTATGCTGGATGAGATTCTAGCAAAACGTCGGAACTCAGATTTTATGCACTGTAGAATGAACTGATGTACTCCAAATTATAACTATTCATCATATATATATATATATATATATATATATATATATATATATATATATATATATATATATATATATATATATAAACACGCTTTAAAAAAGTAATATGGTATTTTATGGAAATGAAAATATAAATAAAAAAAATAATATGTAGTATTAAGGAAGAAATAACACGAAACTCTGGATAAAAATTGAAAATTAATAAAGTAAATATATATGGAAATGTAAAATTCTGTATATTTTTATTCTCTTTAAACAGTTTTGCTGAATAAAAAGGAAAATATAAATGGTTTTTTAACCAGCGTGGCTTATATGCTTCATTTACAAACATAAAAAATAAAAAACGATGTTCAATATTTTACATTATCGGTTTACATATTCTTTTACATATACGAGTGTAAGCTCAGGCGTGTGTTATTAGCTTTTATTTATGTTGTTGTTCCCTGTGAGACAATCGAAAAACCATAACATGATTATGAGATTTTGATTTAAGAAATTATCGTATGCATAGTGATTATGGAGAAGAGACTGTAAACACGTAAAATATTTTAAAACTATTTATATACATTTTATTTAAATAGCTAGAATTATTTAGAGGACATCATACAATTAAAATGTTAGGAAATTGATATTTGAAAGTAGAAATGACAACAATTTTAAAAAGTAATAATAAATACAAGATAAAGGTATAACTGATCATTGCACACACGGTTTTAATTATAATAGAGATTATAAGTTATTTCATAAGAAAATAAAAAAAAATAAAACTTGTCTAATTGATAACAATTAAGTGCGTATATACGGCTCAAGCATTCCCTTTATAGAGCCAAGAAAGGAATTAAATGCCGAGCGAAATTTATTGTCTTTTGTGATGTCGCCTTCAAGAAAGAAGTACTTAATTTCTTTGTCGACGGGGTAGACCAAGTGAATAGAAGGATTAAACGACGCCATGAACACATTCTGGTGGCGAAGTAATAAACTAAGCATTAATATCTTGATACAATTATTTTGATTATTTTTAAATGTAATATAATCAAATAATATGAACAAACACATAACAAATGACAGCTAGATAACTTAGCTGTAGTTCTAGATTCTTCTATTTTGAATGTTTGTTGCCGCGTATTCTAACAAATCACAGATTAATAACTAGTTAAAGGCTTTAAATAGCAATTGCAACAGCAGTTCTTCCTTCATTATATCGGATGCAATATATTTAATTTTGATGCTCTTAGAATCCTTGAATCTCCATTTTAGGTAGATTGTGTTACAATGTTTAGCAGTTAGAGATTTTTAGTACAAAACAAAGTTTCCATGAAATTAAAGATTTGTAAAAAACAACGTAAGTGTAATAAGTTTAGTATTCTAATAAAACGTTTTTATATATAGACCCTATAAATTTATTTATTTTCTGTGGAATAAGTAATTGTTCCTCATAGATTCTTATCACTTCTCTAAACAACGAAATATTTGAAATAACTACCTGTTTAAAGAATCACATAATTAGGAATTAGGTTAATCAGATAAGAATTATGATTTGTAATCAGTTAAATGAAGAAGAATAAAAGTAATTTAGTTTGGAGCCTGCGAAGTAAATATATCAATGTAAAACTTACTATACATTTTTCAAAATATACATAGAATATGTGATGAATAAAATGCACTGTAAGCTGGATTAACCAATCCCTGAATGCTTTAAAAAAAACACATGCAAACGTTTAAATATTTTGTAAATATTTTACACTTTTAATAAATAATACACACAAACTCTAACGACAAATATTTTAATTATAGTCCTTTTTACATTTCAGTTCCAAAGTAACATTCTCAGAGGCATGGCAATACATACAGTATATATTGTTTTGTGACTAAGGATGGTAACTTTGTAACCGAAATGTACATAAGACTAGAATAAAACATATTTGTGGTTAGGATATCTTTGTATTATTTATTAATAATAAATATCAGTAAATTATTCCAAGTCATCGTGATTTTACATAAAAGTTTTGATAAAAATATTTTTTTTGATAGGAATCTTTGGTCTCAGGAAATTGTGTAAGATTAATAAATGTAACATATAAACATTTATTGACTCAATAATATAGCCAGTCTTCATACTCATTGATCTTTCAGGTCCTACCTAATTTGTATAATTAATAATTAAATACATGCGCAGTTTGAACATAAAGTTACAAAAGCTAATACAAAATATGGATATTAGTCAAATTCTATAAACATAACGTATATTGTTTATTATGTAGAAAATTAATATTTCACTAACCTCTACAGTTTTTTTATTGAGAATGTGGCTAGTTAATCTTATCATATCCTCCTAAATATTTAGCCTTAAAACTATCAGATAAAAAACCAAATGTCCTAAACTTAGAAATATTTTTCATAATAACATTACTACCATATTTTTTGTTCAACAAAAACTGGAATTTTATCGTATTATTTCACAGGCAATAAAATATAAGAATGCCAACAATATACTTTGGAGTAAATTAATTTTTTTTTAGAATATATCTTGATTTTACTTAAAATAAATATCAGCTCTTTCTAATACAAAAATATTAGACTAATTAAAAAGTTTGTTTAATATATTTAATGATCCAATTTTAATTTAGAAATATCTCTCGTGTACCTGGAATTGATGTTAATCGAAATTTAATATATATAATTTACTACTTTTTGATTGGTTTTAAAAACTGATAATTTATAGTGGAATTTTATTTAATGTGCTTAAATAGTAAATATTGAAAGTTAAATTGTAAATTGAAAAAATGTAAGCAAAACTCAATCTTTGTATCACAACAGAGTAATATATACTACGATAAAGGTGGTATTCTTTCCACACTGTCCAAATTGAATGATACCACCTGCTGGAATATTCCTGAGATAATACTGTTTCTTTTAGTTATGTTTTTGTACTCCTGAAAAATAGGCTGTTACTTTTATTTTTACTTCTACTCTATCTTGCAAATGGTCCAGAGTTTGCATTCCTGTTTAGACGTATTTTCCTTCTACCACCAGGTTTGAATTTTGCTACCAAAATCATCCGGGTATACTATATAAATGATATGTAAAGTTTTCGCTAACGATAAATTAGAAACCGGGATCTCTAGGTTGGCTACTTCCACTTGAAGTACTCAAGTACCCTACTAATATTTAAGCCCGTTAAAAAGAGGTAATAGTTTTTAGGTGGTCGCACTGGCTCTACAAATAATTGCCCCATTGTGGACCTTACTCGTACCGTAAGCATTGACATGGAAGACCTTCATGTGGACTTGCGAAGTGCGATGCTTGCTGCATTCAATACAACTTTTCAGTTTAATGTCTGCTCTATTGTGTTGTGCCGCCAATTCAAATAGTGATTGATTCTGGAAATGCTTATCATACCCAAAAACAGGGTTAAAGGGCTGTAGGTTTTCCTGGAAACTGAATAGGCCGATTTCATTTGGTGGACTGTGTCGACTTCCCGTTTGTACTTGTTATGATAAGGAGGATCTCTGATTTCATTTTGTACCACTGCCTGAATCAATTATATCACAATGATGCAAATTTGATAACAAAAGGACTATGTAATTTTTGCGCTGATCATAAGACAGCAAAGTAGTATTAAGCCTATGAGCAAAACAGGTTTTACACTTTCCTCGAATTCGACTGATTTTAAAAGAAGTTCCCTCAGACTACGTTTCTGTATAAAGATTTCTAAATTTGCTGTGTAATATATTCTCGAATAGCAAAGAGTGAAAAGTTTTATTCAGTAACAGGTCTGTTTTTTCCGAATATATTATTGAAGGGATCATCTGCCACGACATTCTTACAACATCCCATCAATAGTAAAATAATCAGTAATAGCTCAGTAAGTTTTGGGTGAATAACAAAGCCTTCTAGCCTACAGTACCGTTTAGAATAGGGGTAAGTTTGCCTAGAGCTCCGTCTCTCTTCTACTTGTTATGTCAACAAACCGAATTGCACGGAGTTATACCAAAACGAAAAGAACCGAAATCTTTGCAATGACATAGATGCTCGGAAATATACTATCCCTAACCCATCAGTCGCCCACATGTCCATTGAATTGTCACTCCAATGACATATCATCAACACATACAATCTAGGATAATTGTAAAAAATCACTGGAATTATTTCATCATACTATTATATTCATATGATTAGTAACTTTGTATACGGTCGACAGCTAAAACACATATTGCAGTGTTGACATTGTTCAAAGCTCCTGTCAATGTATGAAACACTGATGGAAAGCGTTTAGAGCTTTTATTATTACTGTTGTTGTTGAAGTTATACAGTATTCAATATATTATATATATCACGAACTCTTTAATGTACTTAAACAAGAATCTTTAGATTACTTAAGTCTCTTTAAGAGTTCTTATGAGAAAGTGATCCTATGAACATGAAAATGGGAAAACTATGAGAAAATGAGAACAATAATAGTTCTATAAAAGCGACTCGCAAATAAATATACCAATTAAGATTCTTGTTTAAGTACATTAAATTGTAAGTGATAAGTGAATACAAGTAAACAGTGTTGCAAAAATTATATATATATATATATATATATATATATATATATATATGTGTGTGTGTGTGTGTGTGTATGTATATATATATATATATATATATATATATATATATATATATAAATATATATATATATATATATATATATATAAATATATATATATTTATCTATTTATTTATAGTTTATAATAATTCTAAAGTGTATACATACGTATTCTTATATATTAATACTCTTGAAATAATGGTAAGTATAGAAAGAGTATATTTTTGTAATAGCTTTTATTAATACAATGTAAAAAGATGAGAAAGAAATTGAAACTTTTTATCTCTGTTCCTAGTAAATATTTTCATATTCCAGTTTAAATATTTGTTTCTAATGTATGCAACATTTAAGAGATTAAACTCGTAGGTATTATTTTAAATCTAAAATACATATAATTTTATAAACAATGTAAATTGCAAAGAAAAACATTACAACTAAAGAACTAAACATTGAACGGTATAAATTTAAAAAAAAATTAATTAATGAGGTTTTATAGGCTTTGGTACTCTAAAACTATAATAATACCGCTGAATTACTTGTCTAGAGATTAATTACATGTACATTGAAAATCATGAAACTATAATTTCTAACCGTATTTTTAATATAATCAATCATGGATTTAGTATATCAATGAAATGAAAACTAGAAGAGCACACATATTTAATAGGTAAGTATTTTATATTTTCACGCATGAAAACTCACAATTACAACCCGTGTCATAACTTCAACCATTAAATGTACTATAAACCTTTCTTCCTATATACTATACAAGTAGTATTATGCTCCTGTTACCATCTACCTATTCGCCTTATACTGATACAGTTATCCTCATACTGAAACGTTATTAGAAATGTATGGTTAAATTGACTTTTCAAAATGAAATACTATTGACCGATATTTATAATAGTAGTCTAACCGAAAGTTATATCTAGGTAGTTTTAAGTACCCTAATGTTTTTGTGACGTAGAACCCAACAGGAAGTAGATTTTACGGCTTGTAAAATACTGTATAGCACAATAAATACAGATTCGTAACATTAGACAGGTTCAGTAATAAAACAAAACCAAAACATTACCCTGCATCAGTTATGGAATGCTTAAGATACGAGTTTATTTAAATACAGCTTATAAATATATATATATATATATATATATATATATATATATATATATATATATATGTAGAATATCAAATATGTTTTCCTGTTAGAATTATTTTTAAGATTAAATAAGAAGAAAATACTAAGATTCTTAGTATTGTAATTGCTGAGGATGTTGGTAATGTCAAGCAACGAAAAGCTTTGAGTGTATTATTCAATAAATTATTCCTGTAATTAGTGTATATTATTTATATATATATATATATATATATATATATATATATATATATATATATATATATATATTAAAACAACATAGGTTATTCAAATACATATTTATATTTATTAATAAAATACATAATATTATTAAAACATTGTTATATTTATTAATTTATATCCAAAGCTTTTCGTTTGTAAACAGTACCAACATCATCAGGAATGAAAATTACAATAAAGAATAGGAATGGTTATTGTAATTTTCATTCCTGATGATGTTGGTACTGTTTACCAAGAAAAGCTTTGGATATAAATTAATAAATATTCTTGTATTTGAATATCCTATGTTGTTTTAAATTATTACACAAGAAAACGTATTTTATATATATATATATATATATATATATATATATATATATTTATGTATATATTTGAATATACAAACCTTCTAAACACGAATATGTTTCAGAATGCATTTTGTTGAGTCCTGAATGTTTTGAAATAATATATTTTACACAAAATTAAAAGTGTAAAATCTCAGTTTACAATGGTATACCGATATTTATTTTTTTTACACAAGGGTAAAATATTTTATTTATAATACGAGACGCGTATTAGATATAAGGTTGTTAGAGCTATATAAGTTTTAACCTATAAAACTATGAACTTTGATAATATCAAACATTGCTGTATGTGTAAACTTAGTCCAACTATCTAAAAGATAGTCGATTCGGTCTATGTGTTCAAGTAGATGTAAAGTATAATAACTGTGGATTCTCAGTGTCAGGTAGAAATAGTGAAAAAAACAACTGATAGGTCTAAACACTATCAAACATCAACTTACAAACAGTATGTGAATTCCGTTGCATAGGTTTTGCAGAAGAGTCTGACAAATCCTCTGTGGAGTTAGAAATTTACATAAACCTCATACTTTATATAAATATAATAAAATCCTATATGAAGTAGCAAAAGATGTTTGTGAGTCTTCAATAACACTGGCAGCAGAGAAAGAAAAAGTTGTTGATGGAGAGGAAATGATGGTGATGATGAGATAACTGGGATTTTGATGTCAGCGTCTCTTCTCTAGACGTAGATGTTACGACTTGATGCAAACACGGGATGGTTGTTGATTTTGTAGAGACAAGAATAAGCTTTAAGAAGAAACAATATCAGGCCAAATGAAAAGGTCATCATTGAGGCGTGATTGGTGGAATAGAAGAGGCAGGAGTTGTAGTAATGTTTCGTCAATCACAGGCTACGAGATGGATAAAGTATATTATTACCTAGGCCATGGGTCAAAATGGATCTCCCAGCCATAAAAATATAAATCTCTATTTCTCAGAGTGACCAATACAAAAGCTAGAGTGCATATGCCATTTAAGGAATACAATGTGTAATTGTCTCATAAATCTAACAGAAAAACAAACATCACCCTATCAGATGGAAAAAAAAATATTAACGATCTTGGCTGTTAGACCAAAGTACAAATATATTAAATCCAGACGTATTTTGTGGGCTGCACATTATCAGGGACAGTTTAGTAAATATAAAAGGGGGTATTTGCGCTATTTATTTTCGTCTTGCTAGTTCCGATCTAGACACAGTGCTTTAATTGTGTCCATAGAAAGCTGGCTCACGTTGTAAATTTAGAAAATCTGAAGCCGAGGGTATACAGTATAACAACATCAAGACCTTAGTTATAGCAGAGATGAGTGAAATTTGTTGAGATCTATCCCAAGAACATTTGCTGCAAAAGTGTCTCCAAGGCGGAACGCCGATACCTTGAGAGAGTCTCAAAAGTATAATTTAGAACCGGCTGTCGGTTATATTTACTAATGTTATATTTACTAAAACATATAGTTCCCTAGTTATTATTTCTACAGCCATATGATATTTAGTTAAATGTTAAGGACGCGTAGGAACACTTTTTCCCCACACAATTAGAGATAATAAGTTCCTTCCTTGTTTTCATTTTAAATGATAGATTATTAAGTATTCTTATGTATAAATAATTTACTATACAAAACCTAATAATAAAAAAAAAATCTACTTTGTTTAATTTTATAAAAGAATAAATCGCATAAAAAGTTTTTGAAATACCATTAATTACAATGAAAAGATAAGTATGAAGACTTAAACAAAAAAACATTTGCTCAATATAAATAATAGTTTTTTTTAGAAAAGTGTAGCTAAAATAAGGCTATTAAACATGGTAAGGATAAAGCGAACCGCACCCCCTTATATAATTTAGTATCTAGTGTTATAAGGTTATTTCTTCTTCCACGAGATAAATGTTCGTTTATAATTAAATCATGGAACAAGAATTTATACAAAGGATATAAACAACACTAATGTAATAACAATTTGTCACCCAGATACAATCAAATATATTTCATTTTATTTCTTCACGAACCGAATTTATTCAGATTAATAGAAGTACATTGTATCGTGAAATTATAGAAATCCATTATAGAAATCGAAAAAAAATTCGCACAAATCCAAATTGGTAAAACGATAATAAATAGTACACACATGCGACAATATATGTGTATATTTATATACATTGGTGTGTGTGTGTGTGTGTCACTAACCGATTTGATAAATTATATTTTATACTCAACTAGATATTTGTTTTATCACAAACCAACATAATTTTTATTTTAGGGGAATTGATAAAAACAAATAAATTTATTTTGTATTAAAGTAATTTTAAAGATTTTTTATAATTAGATAATATTGTATTAGCATGTTGATTTTATTAAATTTAATGAGCTTGTTTTAACGATTTAGCAACCTAAAGATGTGACTGTATTTTATAAGGTTTGTAAATATAACTATATGATAAGACTTTATTATATATATATATATATATATATATATATATATATATATATACATATATAATTCTACTATATTATGTCACAATGTATTATTTTGCACTTATAAATCTAATAATTATGTATTATTCAATTACATATGTCATGTTGTGTCATGCATTATGCACATATATAATAATATAATATTAGTAAAATAACAATATTCAATTTAATATATAACATATTATCGTTGAATTTAACTTTGGTATGGATAAAGATTACCAGATTTCTGTTTGGGATTTTAAATATGGGTTCTCTTGACTGGAGCTGACTTAAGACAATGAATGTAACATTTATGACAGTGTAGGAGACTTTATTACACCCTATTACAATGTCATTATAGAAGAATAAATATTACGAATGTGTTATTTATAACTACGTTTAGAGATAATACAAGAAACTTTAGTTTATATATATATATATATATATATATATATATATATATATATATATATATATATACATACATATATATTAAATAATAATAAAATCATTATTTTTCAACATAATTATTTTTCTTTTTGCACTATCTGTTTTTAATATTCAACGCATATTGTAACGTAAGAATAATAAAATACAGTAAATGTATTCAGTAAACAACAATGTATATTATGTGGTGTTCTATATATTATAAGATTAGAAAACTTCCTACTTGGCCAGAAACTTTAGGCTCGGTCAGTTAATACATTTTTCTGTCAAAGTAGCTGGGGCAATTTTCGCAGATTTTATCATAAAATTTTGATTTGGTATAATATATAGAAAAAGTAAAACATACAAGATAAATAAAGTAATTAAGAGTTAATTATTTGCCAGCATTTATTATCTTTGTAACACAGGGTTATAATATATCTTTCATTTAAATTGGTATAAAGGTTAAACAATCTTTCGCTTATACTATGTTACAATAAATAACATAGTTATTCGTTTCTCATTCTGACGTTTCCAGTACTCAACACTATTGGTTATTTCTCTATAAAAAAAACATGTTTATTTTAAAATAACATAAAAATCCTAAGACGATTTGTTATCAAAAACAGCGTTAAAACCTCATTTAATTTACAACCCTCATTTAACCAATTATAGGATTTTACTTAGTTTAACATGAAATTAAAGCAATAAATTTTAAATTTAGTTAAATTTACAGCCATATTAACTGATCAGTATAGACGCATCTCAGCGATTACACATCATGCAATTTAAAATGTATCAATTCCTTACAACTATATTGACTAAACAGTATGAACATATTGTAACACTTTCCATTAAATAAGGTTTTATTCCTCTTTGTATAAATGGTGTGTAATTAAAGAAGGTCGCACTTAACGCGACATGGCTATTAAAGTTAATAGTTTATTAGTATCAGCCAATCATGATATTTGCATTAAGCTCCTGTGTAATTAACTAACTTGACAAGCAATTTCCAACGACGCAATTATTATGTGTCGCGTATTCACTCTGAAGGTTGAAACTTAACATGCATATGATCCCTTGATGTAAAAGGTGTTAATATTCTCAACTACCTCATTACATGTCAATTTAAAGCATGAATTTATAAATAAATAAAACCTCTTAAATCAAAGACAACTTTTACTTAAGTCCTGATTGCAAAGCAACCATCTTCAGAGGAAATTACTGTAATACTAACTTCTAGCTACAAGGAAAAAGTCTTGTAGTACTTTTCTCTAAAGATAATTACTTTACAATCAAAATATAGCCTACATGAACATAAATAAAATATATTTGTAGTTTAGTAACTTTTATTTACATATAATTAAAATTACACCACAATTTTTCCAATGTATTATATAAAAGTATGTGTCTGTATTTATTTATATGATGAATACTCTTGGAAAATATCGTGCTTGCCTTTATAAATACATTTTACAATATTTGTCATAATAAATATTTGTGCGTTGTCATTAGTAATTTGGGTGGTCTGGAATTGTGTTTAGAACCTAATTAGATTATCTACAAAATTTCAAACGTAGTTTTGGTTTGACATATCTTTATGTAAGTGTGTTAATATTTTCACAACATTGTTTACATTTTTACATTTTTTATATTTACAACAAATTGTAAATTCGTAAACAATAATAATAAACTAATTAATAATAGTAATGAAAATGTATGTTTCACATTCTCAAATAAAGTATTTTAACAAATATTTTGCTCCTGAAAATCGTGCAAACAATTGGAACAACGTGTTTGTTTTGGATTTCTATTATGATCGTTGCCAAAGAAAATTTTCAAATACAAAAACATTTCATACAAGTTTAGGAACACTGTGTAAATAAAATATCCCTCTTCACTAATATTTTTACTGAAAGTTGTAGGTACATAAATACAAGAATTCAATCACAAGCCCCGGTTATAGTGAAATAAAAGAGGGTTAAACTCACCATTCAAAGAAAACACTGATTCATTTTTATGTTTCTCGAGCAAAGCAATTGGAACAACGTGTTTGTTTTGTATTTCTATTATGATCGTTGCCAAAGAAAATTTTCAAATACAAAAACATTTCATACAAGTTTAGGAACACTGTGTAAATAAAATATCCCTCTTCACTAATATTTTTACTGAAAGTTGTAGGTACATAAATACAAGAATTCAATCACAAGCCCCGGTTATAGTGAAATGAAAGAGGGTTAAACTCACCATTCAAAGAAAACACTGATTCATTTTTATGTTTCTCGAGCAAAGCAATTGGAACAACGTGTTTGTTTTGTATTTCTATTATGATCGTTGCCAAAGAAAATTTTCAAATACAAAAACATTTCATACAAGTTTAGGAACACTGTGTAAATAAAATATCCCTCTTTACTAATATTTTTACTGAAAGTTGTAGGTACATAAATACAAGAATTCAATCACAAGCCCCGGTTATAGTGAAATAAAAGAGGGTTAAACTCACCATTCAAAGAAAACACTGATTCATTTTTATGTTTCTCGAGCAAAGCAATTGGAACAACGTGTTTGTTTTGTATTTCTATTATGATCGTTGCCAAAGAAAAATTTCAAATACAAAAACATTTCATACAAGTTTAGGAACACTGTGTAAATAAAATATCCCTCTTTATTAATATTTTTACTGGAAGTTTTAGGTACATAAATACGAGAATTCAATCACAAGCCCCGGTTATAGTGAAATGAAAGAGGGTTAAACTCACCATTCAAAGAAAACACTGATTCATTTTTATGTTTCTCGAGCAAATCGGTTGAAGATAAAAGCTTCCTATAACGAACTTGTTCTCTGCTACCTTTTCATTTTGTTATCGTTCTGTTAAAGGGAAGAAGATTAATGAAAAATGTAGAAAAGCTTTGCGTCGTAAAATATTATAATTTTATTTCATAACAGTTGAAAAGAGTAATTTATTGAATCTGCAAGGCTCAAACAATATTTTTTTGATACGCTTTTCATCTCGAATTCAATATTCTCTACGTTTTAGAGCGTGTGAACAAACTAACTTTTCAATTTTAATCGTAAAAGCATAAATGGAAGTATTTATATATTGCAGTTTTATAACAATTAAGTCCTTCATATACAAAAATGATCTAATATTATAGTTTACATCTACCATATCTTTGAAATGTTTTATCATTGATTTTACAAGTAAGTAAAATAATAAAGTAAAACATGTTTTTAGGATTTTCATAACGTTGCCTTTTAGAATAATAAAATTGTGTTTGTAATACAAACGTTAACATTGTTTAAACATTTACAATTTCAGTAGAAAATTTCAAACTATAAAACAGTTTTAAATTCAGTGAAGCAACACCTAAGCTCCGCTAAGGATCTCTGAGAAGTTATGTATGATGAGAATATTGACCTATCAGATGAGATACACGCAATACATTATTCCGTAAATTCTATGTATTATTTCCAGACGTATGATATTAGTTCTCATTTCCCAAAATACTGATTATTTATTAGTTGTGCCAGAGTGTATATTTACGGACTCCGAACATTATCAAAATATCCTGTATTCAACCGAGAACTGTAAAACCATGACGCTGCAGACAAGAAATAAAAGAGGTTGAACGGTCAGAAGACATAAATTTTATCTTTTTAAGTTCTAACATGATTAATTGACAAA
Source organism: Prosapia bicincta (assembly GCA_036971475.1). NCBI lineage: Eukaryota > Metazoa > Arthropoda > Insecta > Hemiptera > Cercopidae > Prosapia > Prosapia bicincta. The sequence goes on from JBAIZL010000002.1 coordinate 5,618,963, forward strand.
AAAATAATAATAACTATTTGTTTGACATTGATATGGAACGTTATTTTAAAAAGCGAATAAAAAACCAATTTTACATAAATATTACACCTATTGTAGCACATAAAAGCTGTAAGTTAATGCTTCAAACACAGTCATCTAATATAGCCATTTTGTTTGTAAAGTGTCTAGAATTCTCAAAAAACTATTGTTATACAACCGTATCAGTTTAGGCTCATTCGAAATGAGTATATTCCAACACTAACTTTGTACTAGTATTTACAAGATGGTTTCATATGTAAAACAATAGTATTACACATACAGTAAAATTAATTGAAAAATAAACTGATGAAGCATCTATAACATTTGTTTAAACCATCTAGTGATGTTTACATTAATTTACTATTAAAGAAAGTTTCCTATTTATTTATATACAATTTTATTTTACAATTTATCCTGATGCTTTTCTATCCAGCAAAATTTAGTATATTTCAGATTGATAGGGTACTAAATAGTTCATCACAAGTAAGTGGCTGTGCTCGTTAATTATTTTTTGACAACAAGAAAAATGTGTTCGTACAATTTGATATAGTAAGGAACGATGGTAGTTGAAATACTGTTATTTTTATTCATCGAGTTTTTCATTTATCTCACAAATATGTAAATTCACATTTATTGTTTCTACAATAGCTGAAGGATTTAAATTTCAAAATGTACTAGGATTAAATAGGAAGAAATTGTTTCACCCATTTTATTTACACATTCAACCCTATCCGGTTTGCAGTATCGATAGATAACTATTTGATATACAAATGGTTTCGAAAGGTATCTGGTAATAATAAAATTTATCAAGACAAACTGGATGTTTACAAATCGAGTTCAGATTGTTTCAAACACCGAACCCTCTGAAATATACTTCTAAGGATCAACGGATTTATTGTGAAGTAGAATTCATTTCTGCATCTAAAATTCGCACTGCATGAGCGCAGTGCTCATCAAATCTGCATCTACACTACATGTTTGGTTGGAGTAAAATCTGTCATCTAAGATATCGTTGTGCCATAGAACTATTGTGTAAAAGGGTAGTTATATGTATTTTGTAATTTTTTTAAATTTCGTTATAGGATGTAAACTTTCGTTTTAACGTTACACATTTTCATGGGTTTATTAGTTGCTTTTTGGTTTCCATAAATACACTGTGTGAAACATCAGTAAAAATAGTCGGCTACATTTGTTTGAGGACATCAGCAAAAAAAAAGATAAAAGCATGATTTTATTAGATGCGTTTTAAAATAACGTACGTTCTATTAGAAATGTGTGTTAACTTCCGCGAAATAATTTCTTTCTCTCTCTCTCTTTCCCCTCTCTCTTTATTCATATAAATATTTCGAAATTGAAAATGTATATGGAATGTTTATACTATGCTTCATTAGGCTCTGAAGACTCAACTTTATTGGAAATAAGCACTAACGTACTATAACTTCGAAATAAATCATGTCTCAGAATTGCGTCATTAGGCTTACTACTCATTGTTTTGGACAAGTTTGTGAGTTATGAGATAAGTTTCGACTATGTCTGAGAGCCAGCCAAAATAATTACCACAGGAATTATGAATTAGGCAAATTACATTTTGAGTAAAGTTACACAAACGTTTATTACAGTTGTCCTTTTTTGGAAAATATTGAAAGCGTTCGGGAAAACATTTTCTGTTTGCTTTTATAAAAAAGGTAAAATATTTGTAGAAGATTTTATATGTTTTTTAAATTTATAAATCAATATTTTTACACGAAATTAATCTATAGCAACTGCCGTTTTAGAGTAAGAAACAAAATGTAAGAAAACATTATGTCAACTGAGCCTTTAAATAAACATAATATTATAATTTTCTTCAACTAAACATAATTTGATCTCGAAAATATGGGGACATATTTTCGTACTGAAAGGAATGAGAATTTCATATTTTTACAATACAAATAAAACACATATTATGCCAAAAATGATAACATAATATATAATAAACTAAATTAATTAATAGCACAGTAAAAACATTTAAACCCGAATAAAATAGGATTTACGATTATGAGATGCGCTTTATAAATTCTGATTGTTGTGATTATATATAAAAAAATCTGGTAAATGATTTAATCAGATCAATAATTCTCGGAATAGTTTACTGTGGTTTATTATTGTTAAATAATACATGCATAAATATCTAATCAAAACTATTTTTATTTTATTCTTATGTAAATTTTGGGTACCAAGTAAACTTCCTAAGTCACATGACAAAATATACTGAATAACTCAGTTACTCAGAGAAGGAGGGGGGCTCCGAGGATTTGCAGTGTGTCACTGGCAGTGGCTACGGGTAGGAATTTGGGAACAGAGCTTTTGGTTATAGGCTGGATTTAAGGATAGGTTTCTGCACGGCAGAACTTTTATCAGATGGGGCGGTAAATGGTTTGTACTCTATTGTTCATTAAAAGGGGCAACGTTTATTTTAAACATATGAACTGGCTAACTGACTCTCTCTTTTCTATTGAGAGTTTGTCGTTTTACATGTGTCAATACAAGTGTGTAATACGGTTGTTGAGAGACATAACATAGTCTACGAATGTGCATGGAAATAGGGTTTCTAGAATGAAATAATATTAAAATGAAGGGTGTGCTTAACAATAGACTTCATCTAACCTAACTAGGCTAATGGTTTACAGTTTTTAAATGCATGAACAATTTACAATAACTTGAGGTTCAGGCTAACATACCTTAAAGCTAATGAGTTGGATGATGATTTAAAACAAAAGAGTGAAATGGATATGAATTGTACGGGATGTGGAGTTGTTGTGTGGGAAAATGAAGGAAATGAAGAAAATATAGATGGAAGTTGATAAACTAGTAAATTTAGTGAGTCTAGCTAAGAGTGGGTTCGCAAAGTTTTTATAAAATAGTAGGGCCAATTGTATGCTATGACCTAAACTAACGGTATCGTGGTGGTTTTGTGGGATAAACATGAAAGTGAAATAAAGTATAGGAAATGTAAAGCTAATGACTGTAGGAGGTAGGGATGAAGGAAAGGGTAGGAAGGAGTGGTGGGGATACTATGTTATGGGGTTTTAAGAGGTCGGTATCGCAAGATAAGAGCGTGCAGATAGAGGTTTCGTGTCTGAGGTTTCGTATGTGATTTGGTGCTTTCGCATGTGCCAAAGAGAATAGCGTACAGGGAACGTATAATATCTGACAGGGTAGAGGTGTGAAACGACTGTCGAATGTTGGAAATGGAGAGGAAGCAGGGGGAATTTGAGATGAATGTCGGCGATTCTGCCTAGAAGGCTTCGAGACGTTTCTGTATCTTTTGTTTGACACCCGTACGCAGGCTGGGTGCGAAGTAGGTGAAAACTGGAGAGAGAAGCATGAGGTAAATGAGGTATTTGACATTTAGGGAGAGATTTATGTAGCGGAAAAGGAGTGAGGAAGATCTTAGTTTATTTTATTAAACCTGGGTGTATTTTAGGTTTCAGACTCTGGATGGGGTCAGATGTCCTGCTTAGTAAACTGCATTTAATTCTGACTCCAGCATTTCTTCGAAATAATTTTTAAGTAAACCGTTTATTAAAGCAGTTCCGCCAGATAAACGCTCCCCTGAAGTAACCGGCCTATTAGTCCTGTGGACGGCGTAGCACGGCTGAGAGGGGCGTCTAAGGTGGATTTCGGAGATAAATGTCAATACCATAGCCCAATTGGGAAACTTGGTCATTGAGGGAAGGAGGGGTTTGGAGAGTTTTGTAGCGTCTTCTAACTACTGGCCACCACACAGGACGCCGCGGTCTGTACTCCTAACAAAGCGACGCTGCCCCCACCAGGTAGTAGCTAGATGTAGCGTCGCCTTAACTTATACATAACGCAAAAAAAAATCATTGAACGTCAATTACTAGGAAAGGGAGAGACATAATTAGTAACCATCCTAAAATTCTATATAGAAATCATAACATTATTTTAAAAGTGAATACAAATTAGAATTAAAAATAGTCCTTCTATCCGAATTTAATGACACCATAGTATTAGATTTACTACCAGATAAATTTTCAAAACGTTTCAACTGTTTATTGTTCCTAACATTCTAATTCATTTGACATTAATAACATATAAATTATGATTAGTCTCTAATATATGACCAGCAATACTTGACTTGTTCAACCTTTCATAATTTGTATATATCTCTAATATGCTCTATAAATATCGTTAAAACATTTCTTCTAGTCGGTCAGATGTATATTTGATGACAATCATTGCAAGTTCCAGATTTATGTAATGTGTATGTCTTATCTTTACAATGGCCTAAGAAATTTTTAAAATAGTAATGATTTTTATACGAAACTTTTAAATAAACGTTCTTAAACATTCTTTTAAAAATGTTTAAAAAACTTCTTTGGTTGAAATTTTATCAAAAAGCAAACCAATAAATCGGATTTTCTCCTTTATTTCTAACAGCAATGTCGTTTGATTGTTTTATAATTTTGGTAACCTTACACCTAATTTATCTCCCTTGAGGTAATTTTGTAAAACTATCTAAACCATTTAAAGATATAACTTTTTTTAAAGCTTACATATTTATTTACCATTTTCCAAAGAAGGTAAATGATATTTTTTTGATTACCCATTCTACGGTTATATACATTCAACGGTTACCTCACATTACCTAAACACATCATAGTCTACATTTTAATGCAAAAAACATTTTTTTCAGCAAAACCCATTCCATTAAAATTTAAAATTGGCGTAAAATAAACAAAATTACAGCATGATCCTAAACTAATTTAACTTGTCTAACAGAAATTACATAATAAACAAACTAGTACAATTGAAACTAATATTACTTAAGGCTATAATGAGTTTAAAAGTATTGGAGGGTGAGCCTAAGAATAAACAAAACTTTTTTAAAATTTTAATTTTTGATTTACTCTAAAGCAAATAAAAGTGTTTGGAAGAACCCTGAATCTGGAATAAGAAAACGTTGAGGAGTTTTTGGCACACTAGCTAACGACTAGGCGTGTCTACCACCATAAATTTCCCTGTAACCGGACTAACCAGTGCCAAAGGCCAATTAAACTGTCAAGACTGGGCTAAAACAAATTGTGTGCTTTAGCCTAAGAACTTCTCCAACTTGGAAGGCGGCGCGATTCGATTAAAATCTATTCCATTCAGTAAGCGTGAAATCTAAATCAATATGATGATTCATGTCATAGGCCTTTCTTTATAATCTAAAAAGTATTCATAGTGTTTTGAACGAGTTCACCTATATATTAATTGATATACTGCAATTCGTTTAGTTCGAAATGTATTTTGCTGTTACAAGCTTTAATTATTTAATTGAGGCAGAATTAAATTAGATAAATATATTAAATACAACGTTTAACATATTAATTGTACAATATAAACACAACAGTAAAACAATCATTTACATATACAGGTAAAATAATGCTTATAAGTATGTGTGTGTGTGTGTGTGTGTGTGTGTGTGTGTGTGTGTGTGTGTGTGTGTGTGTGTGTGTGTGTGTGTGTGTGTGTGTGTGTGTGTGTGTGTGTGTGTGTGTGTGTGTGTGAGTGTGTGTGTGTGTGTGTGTGTGTGTGTGTTTGTGTGTGTGTTTGTGTGTGTGTTTGTATATATATATATTAAATATGGTGATATGTTTTCTTGTAATATAGTTAATAAATTAAAAATATTTCAAAAGCAAGATTACTGAAATATTTAACAAAATATTTCTTGTTTTTGAAATATTTTTAATTTATTGTATATATATATATATATATATATATATATATATATATATGCTAATACGTATTCCTCCACGAATGGAAAAATATGAGGAATAGCTATTACCTGGAGTATATCCGTAGATTCTGCAATGACTAAAATCGCAGTTGCCATGTTTCACTAGAATCTCATCTCCTTCTAGTGGTCTCGCTCTTCAACTGTTGTTGGGTTCACCTCGTCAATCCTAGATGAGATTATAGCGAAACGTCGGAACGGGTCAAGGAAACCAGATGGGCCCACGCTACCTGGACCTAAGGGTTGTTCCATAAAGGTTCCTTTTATTGTTCTTCAACAAGGACTCTATTGTTCTCGGTTTCCGCTCGATTACACTCATCAGTGGACCCCTCACATTTCCTTAAGGCTCATTTCGTTGGCAGAGAAGGGCCCACCAAATATTTCCATCCAAGTGGATTTAATAACAATAGGCGACCGCTGAGGGTATAGCACAAATTTCTACCTGTTATTGGGGGGTTTATCTGGTCTCCTTAACCTGTCGGAACTGCCATTTCATGCACTGCAAAATGAATGGATGTACTAGAGATAATAACAATTTTCATATAAATATATATATACTGAGACACGCATTCCTTCACGGATGCAAAAGTATTACAAGTAGTTATTAGTCAGAGTACATGCAGCTTTATTATAGTACATAGATAAGAAACTCGACTTCCCCCTAGATCTTCATCTATTATTGACGAGTGGAACCCAACAGCTGGATTGTGAATGAAAGATGCTGTTCATCAGGTCAGGGATAAATCCTCCCTAGTGGCATCTATGCCCTAGTGAGAGAGCTCCCTTACACATGCGCATGATGTTAGTAACCGTGAATGAAGGAATCGGGATGAATTACTCATGTGCCACGTTAATGAGCTATTTTCATGGAGAATCAGGAAGTAGTGAATTGGAACAGTGCAGTAAGTTTCGGGCAAGACCAGAATTACAAAACCTGGCAACAAAATCGGGCAAGATCGAGATGACAATACCTGGCAAAGAAGAAGCCCTGCTATAAATATTCACGATATATCATGCAGGAATCCTGGGGATAGGATATATTTAAATAAGAAATATTAAGGGTGGTTACCGCAATAACTCCAGGTTAGTGTGGTTATGGTGCGAGTAGCATTTACATGTGCTACCCTTGGGTAGTTACAGATGTATCGAAGCTATAGAGGAGTTGATTAGGCAGTGCTATTATCATATTTAACTTCAATTATTGAGCAGTTCAGTCAGTAAAGACAGCAGAAATTGTGCAATGTGTAATGATGAGTGCTGAAGATTTATGTTAGACTAGTTTCTAAACCAGCTAGTTGTTTTTTAAATGAGACTCTCAAGTCAGTAAGTAGAATTTTCAATTTAGTGCTTTCAGATTATTCTAAAAACAAATTATTTTAGTGGGGTGTAGGGCCAGTGAGACCTCAGACGAGAGATGCCTATGTAAATATGCTGCTTAGAATTTTAATGTAAGTTGTAGTTGCCGGAGATAATGAGCAAGAGCATGTTCAATAATTCATTTAGTAAAACTACGATTGTCTGATTCATGAATAAGATAAAGTTTTTCTCATATTTATTATCTATACATCATTCTCTAAAACAATATGATTAAAATTATAAGAAATTCAATTTCTTTATTTTTATATAAGATTTTTGTATACGTTATTACACAAAACAGTCTAAAAGGCAAGACTTAAAGGCTAGATAGTTGTTACGTTTTTCTTTCATATACTACTTTATACGATATATATATATATATATATATACAAATACAAGAACTATAATTGAATTGTAAATTCAATTATAATTCTTGTATTTGTGTTTTGACTAAGTTCTTTATATATATATATATATATATATATATATATATATATATATATATATATATATATATATATATATATATATATATATATAAAGAGAGAGAGAGAGAGGGGGGGGAGAGAGAGAAAGAATATAAATATATATACATATATTCTCAACCTAAAACGAAAAAATTGTAAATAAAATAAAAAACGGTATATTATGTAATACACCGTTTATATTATCCTTATTTTAAGTCTACAAATGTTCTTCTGCACAACCGTTAAATATCTTGTAACACTTGTAGATTTTGTAATAAACATTTCTAGGGCTATTATTATGTCAGAAATTTGTTCAAGTGTTTTTGTATGATTTACATATACATACATATATACATATCAGGAAGGTGAACTTATATCTTATTTTAATTGGTTATAAATGATAAGATATTAAACGGTAAGTCACTAAAAAAAATTGTAAATAACTCCTCTTTACAGTAGTCCAAATGCATAATACAATTTACTATAATACAATGGTGACACTACGAAGCATCTAAACATGATAATTTATTTATAAACCTTACAGGTTTAGTTGATACTAAAATAAAATTACACTTAACTATATACCAGGCTACAAAATACATTTTAATTGGTGCTTATAACAGTTATTTTTACTAACCTGTTACACTATTTAAATAACAGAGCTCAACACATTGATATAGGGTAATGACTAAATTTAAATAAAACACTAATTAATATGATAAACGCAAACTAATATACAAGGCTAATTAATTATAATATTTTTAATAAAATAATCTAAAATTCATATTTGAAAACTATTTATTTCAAAAATATTTCAGGTTTTATAAAGAATAATGACGTAATACACTAAATCTATTAAATACCATTTATAAAAGAAACTTCACTTTTTAACTTGTTATAAATTGTTCAAATTTAAATAATTTTGTCTGTATGAACCTCGCCGCTATATATCTAAGAGATAGCTGTCTTTATTGAAAGTTTCTCATATAATCGACAAATAATATCATTCCATTACACTGTACAATCAAAAAATGCAATACTATTATCTTAAATTAAGGAATGTATATACATTATTAAAAGATTGATTAACCTTCGAATATTATCTTAAATGGTTTTATTTTTAATTAATTTCCACGAAGAGCTAATTTTACTTTTTACACGATGCCTTATATTTTAGTATAAACACATCACTCATTTAAAATTATAGTAAGTTATCTAGAATCCCTATAATAGTTAGTTAGATACCATTGTTACCTAATGAGGACGTTCTGTGTCACAATTTCACAGTTAAAAAAAAAAATCGTGTAACCAATGTACTCTAGACTAAGAACCACTAAAACGTGTGAAATTGAATAGTTACGTGACACACATCTAAGCCAATAAAATTCCTTTTCTTTAACAATAATTGTGAAATTAACTATGAGAAACATGTTTATAATATTTCTTCTTTTGTGTCTCACTTTAATAGTGTCTGCATTCGAAATGGAATTATTGTATAAACCGGGAAAACCTTATATGACTAAATGTAAATATATGGCAACTCATTTTTCTTTCATTTCTATTCAACAATAAAACAAAATTTAACCATTTCTTAAGCAATACTTAAAAGTTTTGAATAAGAGTAGCCCATATTTTGAAAGATGTAAAAGTCTTTAGCTGCTGGATATTGTTTAAGAGTAAGTTTATTAATATGACGAGGTTTATTAAATGAATACGGAGTTAGACCGTTTATTATTATTTATTACACATAACAGTAAATATTATTATGAATATAATTGTCAGCAATAGGACACTTATAAGGCAGTTTAAAACTTAACATTTATTTATGTAGAAAACAATTAAAATATATTGAAATAGTACTCCTGAAATAAAATTCACTTGACTGTAAAATAAAAAAAACATATACAATTATTAATAACTACTCAAATAAATTTACTACATTATTAACTATACTAAATGTTGAGATTATGATTAGCCTACTTTCTTCCCAACAATAATGCTTTAAAAGTTATATTTAATTTCCAAATCAAATTAATTTAAAAGAACGTTACACATATTTATTAATTGAAAAGTCACAGCAAATGGGCAAATCAATATACACTTACTAATAATAAACGTAATATACAGGAAAAATGAAATGAGCTTTTTAAATTAACTACTCTGCAGTAATTTATACAATAATTATGTTAATCATATGTATGAAGTTTACAGTTACCTCTATGTAGGTAGGTTCGCCGTGAATCTAAATTACTTCTCGTTATACGTTGGAATTGTATATTAGATTATACCACACTAAATACACGATAATATATCATATTCTTTAATAACATTGCGTGTCACTTTCCAAACAAGTTTTGTATCGTTCAAAAACACATAAGTAGCGTTTACTAGACAAAATGAACAGTTATGTATGTTGCACTAGCCCTATTCACTAAACTATTCACAAATATATATTATATGTTGCAATAGCTCTATTCACATATACTACTCACAATTATATATTATATGTTGCTCTAACCCTATTCACATAAACTATTCACAATTATATATTATATGTTGCACTGACTCTATTCACATATACTACTCACAATTATATATTATATGTTGCAATAGCTCTATTCACATATACTACTCACAATTATATATTATATGTTGCTCTAACCCTATTCACATATACTATTCACAATTATATATTATATGTTGCAATAGCTCTATTCACATATACTATTTACAATTATATATTATATGTTGCTCTAACCCTATTCACATAAACTATTCACAATTATATATTATATGTTGCACTGACTCTATTCACATATACTATTCACAATTATCTGTTATATGTTGCTCTAACCCTATTCACATAAACTATTCACAATTATATATTATATGTTGCACTGACTCTATTCACATATACTATTCACAATTATATATTATATGTTGCTCTAACCCTATTCACATATACTATTTACAATTATATATTATATGTTGCTCTAACCCTATTCACATAAACTATTCACAATTATATATTATATGTTGATCTAGCCCTATTCACATAAACTATTCACAATTATATATTATATGTTGATCTAGCCCTATTCACATAAACTATTCACAATTATAAATTATATGTTGCACTAGCTCTATTCACATATATTATTCACAATTATGTATTATATGTTGCACTAGCCCTATTCACATATACTATTCACAATTATATATTATATGTTGCACTAGCACTAATCACATAAACTATTCACAATTATATATTATATGTTGCACTAGCTATATTCACATATACTATTCACTATTGTATATTATATGTTGCTCTAGCCCTATTCACATATACTATTCACAGAATATTCTGCTAAACGTATTATCTTCTTTTAAGGAGGAACATTGCTATTTCGTTGTATTGAACATTTCTATTGTAAATGTTTGAATCTATATGTTCTTGTAATACGAAAGTTACATTTTAATAATTAACCCGTGGTCTGGTAATATTATGTAGTTATTAATATGACAAATTTTGAGTATGATATTTTAATATATTTTCTTAATTTTTGAAACATAAAACTAGAAATTCACTGCATAAAGTGCATTTAACTTTCCAATCTGTTTTTATAATAACAATAATTTATATTTGTACGTAATATGTTCTCACATAAAATATGATATTAAATAATTTGAAAAGTTATTAAAAGTAACGCAGAGAAGGTAATAAATTTGTCTTGGTTTTTTCCTAATATCACTTCTCTAATGACTTTAAATGTTCATTTATTACAAAAATCACTTTGTTAAATCAACCTATTTTTTTAGGAGTGATATAAGAATCATTGGTGTCTTTGTAAGCCAAAAAGAATAATTATGTTTCTACGTAACCGTACATATATTGTTCAAAAGTAATAGAAAGACATTCGCCATCGAACTTCAAGATCATTTATTCTATGAATTCGGAAGAACATATTATGCTCTTGTTAACATGTACAGTTAAAATCGATTTTTTAAAGTATTTCAATCAAAATACTGGAATAAATAAATCTTTGTTTGGGTGAATAAGAAAACGTTTAGCCTACCTTTTACTAACGAGAATTTTACCTGTCGAGCAATTAAGAACTGATTATGAATTAAGGAACTATATCTGATTACATGTATAACTTCATACCGCTTTCTCAACATCATCCATATAAATCCACTTTTGCATACAA